>CM057148.1:4292807-4629881 GCA_029964075.1 Patiria pectinifera | reverse complement strand
CATCAAAAGTTAATTGCAAGTCCATCACAAAGTTTATCACACATGTCCCTCGTCCATCGGAAGTCTGTCAGAGGTCCATCCCAAGTCCATCACACGTCCATCACAAAGTCAGTCACAAGTCATCAAAAGTTAATTACAAGGCCAGATCACAAGCCCATCACAAGTCCATCATACATGTCACACGTCCGTTTGAAGTCCATCACAAGTCCATCACAATGTCAGTCACAAGTCATCAAAAGTCAATTACAAGGCCAAATCACAAGCCCATCAGAAGTCCATCATACATGTCACACGTCCGTCGGAAGTCCATCACAAGTCCATCACAAGTCCATCACAAGTCCATCACAAGTCCATCACACGTCCACCACAAGTCCATCACACGTCCATCACAAAGTCAGTCACAAGTCAGTCGCAAGTCATCAAAAGTTAATTTCAAAACAAAGTTTAAATGTAGACATAATTCATGCAGGTATCCTGCACGAATTATGTTTTCATTTAACAGCCAGCAATTTTTTCTCCAACTTTTGTGTCTCGCATATTACAGAGCAAAATCTCCGAGTTGCAGGCAGAATCTAACAGCTGGCAGGAGAAATACATGCAGGGACAGGTGAGGATAAATCAGCCAATAGGATCACTTCTTTTAAATTGGCTGACTACTGTTGGTCACAAACTTTCTAAAGATGTAATGTGAAATGAGAAAGTTTCCAATTTCTGCAACATTTTTGATAATTTCGAAATATGGAAATGAGTATTTTAGAACGCTGCCAATACAGTTTTATTTTTGGGTCAAAATTGATTCCCCCCCCCCTGATTTTAAAGCAGTGCTTATACTCTTGCACTCCTCCATGAGTACCAGAAGTAGATATTATTTTATAGGATCTTAATTGTTACATGTATGTATGTAAATTGTACATGTGTACATTTTACTTTGTGTTTGTGTGCTTTCGTCATTCTTATTGGATGTTGTTTCCTCTGTCCTTAAACCATTGCTGTGACGTCACACTATTGTTAAAAGTGTGGATTCAGAACTACGAATCTGTCACACTGGTCACAAAGTGTGGATTCGGATCGACGAATCTTTAGTAAGGTGTGGATTCGGAATTACGAATCCACACCTTGAAGACGTCGGACAATTGTTCTTCATAATGAGCATTAATAGGACCGTCTGTGTGAAAGCTTTCCTTCCGAAATTACCAATGCATCTTCACTGTCAGAATCTCCGCCGTCACTGCAAAAACCACTTTGAGTCAGAAATGAATCGTCGTCTGAACTATCCACGTTGACGGAAGGAGCCTACACACAAAATGACTTGGTTGTAGGGGAGTGGCGATACACATGCTAAACACGCCACAATGCTTCATTACATATAAGAGCCTCAAAAACTCCCTTGTAAATTACCCTAATGGCCACGACTTGACACGAAATATGCAGGTCTTTTCATTCCCACTCACTGTACTGTTAATGACTATACTTCTGTTGACGCCAGTGGTTTAAGTCGAAGAATACACTCGCAAGTGTGAATTCTTAATTTAAGAATCCACACTTGCTCGTGTATTCTCCCTAACTTCAATACTTAAAAAAAAAAAAAAATCTTCTCCATTTCTTTGTCTCGTTTTACCTTTGACCTTCTATGCAAATCAACCTGTTTTGTTTCACCCTTGACCTATGTTAATGATGACCTTCTATGCAAATGTAAAACGTAGGTCAAGCTAGTCCGCACACAGTCTGAGTGTGCGGAGATCAAATGTCGTCTGCGGCAGTGTAGTGTAAGTGAAGTGGGCGTGCGGTGTGCATGCATGCGTTGTGTCGTAATTGCTTTTTCTTTTGCCATGGGTTCAAGCACTGTGCATGTATCATTTCGGAGAAAGTTTTGTTTCATGTTGAGTTCAGGTTTGGTAACATTTTCTTAGAATACAAGGGGAAATTGTGGACATGTTTGAGTTTGCATGGGTGCATGCATGGTTCAGGGGAAGTGGGAACAATTTTGGAAAATTTCACAAAATTTGAATCACGTGAAGAAATGTGATGAAAATGCGTGAGGTTTTTGTTTGTGGTAGAAAGATTTCTACATTGCGCAAATTAATAAGAATGACAATTTTCTAAGAACTCTGTCAGGAAGTTACCGGGAGGAATGCATTAAAAAAAAACACTGAGAAGTCTGTTTTTGGAAAATTTGGGATATTTTATTGCAACATTTTCAGAAAAACATAGTAGCAATGATGTCAACTGAATTATTAGACTCGCCTAATCCGTTGTTTTTGGTACAATTTTACCATTCGTCACCACTGCAATATACATGTACAGGGAAAACATGCAGAGGAAAACAGACAAAAATCGCCATCATTACTTAAGGAAAAAAAGAGTTGACTTGTTTCTTAATTTTTAAAAATGTTTTTATGGTAATTGCCATCACAAGGCCAGAGGGCCACTCAAGGTGCGTGCTACAAAGGAAAGTATAGAAGGAAAAAAAGTTAGAGGGACAGAAGATACCTATTCACATTTCGTTTGAACAGTGTTAGATTGTAAGTTGGTGGAAAACAGGACTCGGGTAAAGAGTCCCAAAGTGCAGCAGTACAAGGAAAAAAAGCTAGACGGCTATCTCACTGGCCTTTGGAAGAGATTCAGTAAAGGGATGAGAGGAGATTGCACAACATGTGCTGTGAGTGTAGGTGCATGTGAACAGAAGGGACAACAAATGAGAGACCTACAAACACAAAGTCTGAAAGTAACAAAAATAATGTTTCAGTCTTGACTCAAATGATTAAAATGTCATTTGTATTCGGATGCCTGTTTGTAATCTGTAATTCTCACTCAGCTCAATAGCTTCCAATGGCATTCCACGAACAGCTATAAAAATGGGTTCTTTTAGTAAATTAACATGCATAACTTTTGATAGCATGGATCAATTTCAGTATTTTTTTCCGATGAGTGGAAGAACATGCTCTTTCAAGACATACATGTTCAATGTACAATGTACTTCATTGGTGTATCAAAATTGATTGCTTCTTAAGAAAAAAAGAAATCATGAATCCAGGTCACTTTCTTGTAACTCACCCTGTACATGGATTTATTTTGCTGAAAAAAAAATGCAAATTAAAGAGACTTACATTTAAACAAGTCCAGGTTGTAAAAGTCCACTCCAAAAGTGTCTCCAGTAACCGTCAGCTCATAATTAGTAAGGGTGTTACCGTGCTATTAACTTGTGTTCTATGAATGTGTTTATGCAGTTTCAATAACTCATGCATTGCATGTTAATTCCAAAGCGATTAGAATTAATTTTCAAAGTGGGCGAAAATGTCATTGTGCCGTACGTGAAAGGTTATGGTCGGAGGTTTTATTCCAAAGACGGGGGAAAAAAAGTGGTTTTTTTGGCATTGCATGGGAAATGATGTGCATGACATGAAATGACGTGGGTTCATTTATATATAGACTCAAGATGAACAGTAGGTTTATAATACCCCATATGGAATCAGTCAACAAGTACATGTAACCCCCGATACTGAGAAATTGAAAGAGCGGCAATATTGAACCAAGGAATACACGTACGTAGATAATGTAAACGGTGAAATTCCAACCGGAACCAGCCTATAATTAGTGTGGTCTATGATATGTGAGCAGATTCACTGATTAATTAGGCAAGACCCCGCCTCTTGACCTCCTAGATTTTAACCAATCAGCAGGTGCTTTCTATAAGCGGGTCTTCGGTCATTCACCCGTTGCGCGTCATAGACAATGGATTAAAAAGACCCGCGTCACGCGCTTACGCGATAACGCGCCCGGCTGTAGTTGCATTACAAAACACTGCATTCGAATTGACCAATCAGACGTTTAGTCCTGAATTGGGAATGAAATGACGTCACGATTTAGTAAAGTCGACTCCGATTGGCTGAGGCACGAGATGGCATAAATCTGCAAGCTTTAATAGGCCTATATCAGATGTTAGACAAGAGTCTGGGCTCCGTGGATAATGGGTGATACTCAGACTAGCCTATAGTGTCCTTAAAACATAATTTCATGGTTAAATTTCCTGGAGACGATTGATAAGTATCCCCTCTTAATTAATTGTGAAAATTAGAGTGCCGATAATGAAGGACCACTTAGCGCCATCTTGGAAAAGATGCATGCTGGAAAAATCGGTTATGTAAATGAACAGCACGCGGGAACCAGTTAAGTGTCCTTCATACTGTCATTGTTAGCTGACAGCTGCAGCGCCCTCGTTTTTTTACGCACATAGTCTATTACGGAGGATTCAGCTGATATTGAAGGACCTGTGAGCGAAACATAATGTAGATTATATTAACAGTAAATAAATGTAGCATTCGTGAACCAGCGCAGTATCCTTCACACAGTCTCATTGTGAGGTTACACAGCGCCCTCTTGTGTCTACTTATCATGGAGGTTTTGGTGGAAGTGGAGTTTTGTATTTAAATGAACAGGCATGAATGAATGGGATTGGTGTGAAAACATGAACACATACTTTTCAGTTAATGGCAAATAACAATAATAAAAAAATTTAACAAATCAGAAATATATGTATTCACTACTTCTTTGTGACTTAAGTTTTATGACATCCCCCCAGAAATCCCCAACAGACAAGCAAACAAACACCCCAACACCCCAACAAGCAAATGCTGGATCCCTTTCTCACCTGTTAAATTACACTTTAATCAAATTTCATTGAAGGTAAAAAAGCAATTTAAAGAAAAACAAGAACGGTGGAGAAACTCAATACATGCATCTATCGTCTTCAGTTGTACATAGACAGTGGTTGTATTTTATGAGTACAGATTTCTCTTTTAACCTGTTAACATATTTGTTTTGTGTTTTCTAGGCCGAGAATGAGCGTCTCTACATGTCTAAGACCAAGGAATCCGACTATGGTGGGTCCATCAGCTTTTTCAGACCTTATAGTTACATGTATATATTTTCTCCATTTGAAGCGCCAGCAATCTGGCAATAGAAAATGAGAATATTACAAATAGTGAAATTATGAAATGGTGTAATTTGGTTATGGAGCAATGAAATGCCTTAAGATTTGACTTCATTAAAAAACAAGTAAGGTGTGTTTACAAACACAAATGCCCCGCAACCGTGACTGTTTCCATGACATAACACATACTCTTTTAACATCAACTTACATGTACCTTGGTCACATGGAACATTCATTGACAGCATTAGTGTCTTCTGTAGGTTTTAAATGAATTAATCCCTAATCCCTATGATCTCAGAATAAATACAAGATTTCTATTGTTTTAGCCACTGTGACCTTGACCCTTGACCTTTCGACCCACTTATGTGATAGGCCTATTTGGATTACCAAGAACGATCCACAAACCAAATTTGAAGTTCACTTGTAAAGTATTTCTCAAGTTATTGCGCTGACAAAATTTCTTTTGTTTTAGCCACTGTGACCTTGACCCTTGACCTTTTGGCCCCAAATGCAATAGGCTTCTTAGGATTGCCAAGGACAATCCACAAACCAAATTTGAAGTTCATATGTAAAGTGTATCAAGTTATCACGCTGACAAAATTTCTTTTGTTTTTTGCCACTGTGACCTTGACCCTTGACCTTTTGGCCCCAAATGCAGAAGGCTTCTTAGGATTGCCAAGGACAATCCACAAACCAAATTTGAAGTTCATATGTAATGTATTTCTCAAGTTATCATGCTGACAAAATTTCTATTGTTTCAGCCACTGTGACCTTGACCCTTGACCTTTCGGCCCCAAATGCAAAAGCCTTCTTAGAATTACCAAGGACAATCCACAAACCAAATTTGAAGTTCATATGTTAAGTATTTCTCAAGTTATCGCGCTGACAAGATTTGTCCGGACACACACACACACACACACACCCACACACCCACCCACCCACCCACCCACCCACCCACCCACCCACACACCCACACACCCACACACCCACACACCCACGGAAGGACAAGGCGGAAACAGTATGCCCCTTCGGCTTCGCCGCGGGGCATAAAAATCAATCCTTTGAATCAAATTTATCTGCAGTCGCAAGAATGAATTCTGTTCAATGCCTTAATTGACATTACATTCTTGGTAGACGCTAAATCAGGATGAACTTTCAATTTCTTTGAGGCAGAAAATATCGCTTAGTAAGTTAATGTGCTGAGTATCAATACGCTGAGAATCATTCACAGGCAATAGACATGACATTATAAATCTTTTTCACACTAGACAAAGCTCGGGGTATAGGCAGAGTTGATGCAGGGTTGAAAACATGCATCGTTTCACATTTGAAGAATTTCAACCCTGCGTCAACCCGAGATTGATTTCGCCCTGGGTTGGACTCAGACCAGGGTGAAAATTTTCAACCAAGGTTGAAATTTTTGCCAGGGTTTAAAACAGTAGTAACTGAGCATGATAAGCTTGATTTGCATGGAACAAGTGTGAAAACGATGCGGGGCTGAACGCGGGGTTGAACAATCCAAAACTCAACCTGGGGCGGCACTGGGTTCGCCCACGGTTGAGTTCAGCCCGGATTGAGAGGCTCTAGTGTGAAAAGGGCTTTAGTATTTTGCCCGGCGACTGGCTTTTGCTAAGTGAAAGAATTCTGCCCTTGGCAAAGTTGCCACAGACCTGGGAGCCAGACAGAATGTCTAGACCAATTACTTGAGTAAATAAATTACTGGTGAGGAACTTTTAACCCAACAAAGCATGCATTAATGAGAGACCTGAGCCATATTTCAAAACCCGGATGTGATTTGAGCTTTGGCTGTGGACTTGAGCTTCATGATTTCTGGCACTAAACTTTGGAGATCCTGGCTCAGCATTCTATAGCAGAAATCAAGCTGGAATTTGCTGGAATTTGTCCCTTTAATGTGAAAATGAGATAGACAAATGGTCTGGAGGCCAGAGGCAATGGAGTGTGGGTCCAAGACTAAGTTTGAAAACAGCAAGTTCCCTAAAAGCGCAGTAGAGCCGCGGACAATTTCGCTATTGGTAAAATGAGTAAAATTCAGTTGTGGGAACATGGGCAACGCTGCCCAGAAAAATCTGAATACCATGAATTCACTGGTACTTGTACCTCACACGCACATGAGCTACAAGCAGATTGTTTATGGGTAGCACTGCAAAAGTTTTGATTGGATTGATTTTCTGGATGACACTACTACCATGCTGTTTAGAGCCGTATTGGGGAATAAAATCCAGTTTAGTCTTAGAACAAGTCCAGAGACAAAGCCAAAGCTGGAAACGATGCTGTGGCTTGAGAAATTGCCCATACTGAATATTCGCTGCCTGTGTTTACATGTATAATTGTAAACCTAGATAACTGATGGGGCTACCCTGGTAAAATAAAACAATAAATAAATAAATAAATAAATGAATTCAATTTTGTGTTCTTGTTTACTGTTTATAGCCATTGAGATTGAGAAGCTGAAGAGAGCTGTGGAGTCCCTCCTGGCTGCAAACCATGAGAAGGTAAAAACTGTTTTCATACTATAGAGCACGCTTCTGTTGAGAAAGGAAAACACCTCTCACTTGAGAATTAAAAAAAAAATGCAAGTCAAACTTGCACGATCCCCTGGCATGCTGGCAGTATTTATACAGTCAGTTAGTCAGCACACTTTTCAGTTGACCTAACCAAAATCAACAATGACCTCATTTGACCCCTAGATGACCTTTAACCTCAAATGTCTTATGTCATCTGAATTCCCCCTACCCAAAGAATATTGTCACCAAGTTTGGTTGAGATTGAAGTGTGACTTTTCAGATGACAGCACTAAACAGTTAACCTAACCAAAATGGAAAACACAGACACACAGAAGGAATACACTATCACAATATCCCCCTTTCTTGGCTTAAAAGCCGGGGGGATAAAAGACAAGTGATGATAACATCCTTCCTTGTCATGCTTGTTGGCACTCATGAATAGGTGAAATCCGTTCACATAATGCGCCTATCAATTGTTTCCCCCACCCCTCCCCTCCCGGGCTGCCCCACCCAAGACGTGAGGATTGTCACTTTTGAAGTGACAAAATCCCCACCCCTTGGGCAAAATTTAAGTGACAATCCCCGACCATGCCCTGACTTACATACGTGGGGCACACTAGTGATTGCCTTTCCATTAGTACGCCAATGTTAATAATGTAATTTGAGTGACCAAAATCCCCACCCTGGGGCATGAAAAACATGACCAAATCCCGACATCGGACCTGGGGTAGTGCCGGGGGGGGGGGGGGCATTTGATAGGCGCATAATGACATTGAAACAGACCTCACCTCTGTGGTAGATGTACATGTACATGTACCTCCCTTGTGAGAAAAAAAATCCCAAATCCTTTTAGACGAATGCAGAGCAGCATGAGTAGACTTCACAGTCTTCAATTTTAAAAAACGAGCCCACACAGACTTGAGACTCGACCACAAGAAGACGTTATGCTTACTGCACATGTATGCATGTATTTGATCTTTATTAACCCCAGCTCTGCTAGATGCAACAGATGCGTCAAAGTGTGTGGAACCTTATTACTTTGTGCAATCAACAAGAGTGCATTAACTGTCGATTCTGCGGCAATTAAAGTTAAGTCGCATTGAACAATGCCACAGTTGAATCCTGCTGCAGTTGGCAACCAGAGACTCAGAGGCAGTTTCGGGCATTTGACCTGACGGATCTTGTTCCTTTGGGCAGGCTTCTCGCTTTGACAAATGGCAGGGTTTCTAGCTAAAATACTCTGGAGTGTTACGTGTAAGATTAACTTCAAAGTGGCAATGGATGTTTTCATTAATTCCTCCCAGGATAGAAAGATTGACGATTTGAAGAAGAGCATCGCTCGGCACCAGAAGGTGCAGGAACTCATGATGGGTGCTCAGGGACGAAAACTTGATGTCAACTCGTTGGAGGACGAGCCAATTCGATCTGACAGCTTCTCCACGAGTAGCTCCGTGGGTCTGGCTGATACAGAAGAAAGCCCCAGCATCAAAGATAGACAAGTGGAGGTTAGCTGTCTGTCTGTTCCTCTCTGTTTATCTGTCTGTCTGTTTGTTCTTTTGTTTTGTCCCTCCTTTGTGAACATCAACATACATGGTTACATTTTTGTTTTTGTTGGTTTTAAATCGCCAACCACAGACTGCTACTGATTCAGTGAGCGCTTCAACCACCCCCGAAGTCGAAGTTGTCCTCAGAGTGGACTCGCCTGTCACCACACCGACGGATGGGAGTGCTGACGCTGGCAGGAGCGAACCATTATCGCAGCGGGGGCCGTCGGATGACAGGAAAAATTTCCAGAAGAGGAAGTCGGCGAGCTTGGAGGATATCAAACCAGGAGCGTTGGCTTTTACGGTGAGAGAGAAGCTTTACTTGGCTAATACCCGCTGCCAGTCCAGGAGCATCACTAGGGGGGGGGGGGGGGAAATAATCATGTCGTTTGACATATTGCATCCTGTTGGCAAAATCTTGTGTCCAACATTAGTAATGTTTTGTTAGATTATACGGTATATTGTCAGATTGTGTCCCCAAGTAGGTCAGGTGGTGTCCAGGCTAACATCTGCCAACGTTGGCAACGTTTGTACAATTGGTGCTATACTGTCTGCCACCAACGTTGGCGAATGTTGGCAAGATAAGGCTAACAGTCTTTCTGAGTCATGTGGAGCGTCGTTGCCGAGCTGTTAAGACCACCGGACTCAAGCTCCCTGGTGTTTCTGATCAGCAGAGTGTGGGTTTGAGTCCCGGTCTTGACACTTGTGTCATTAAGCAAGACACTTAACCATTATTGCTTCGTCCTTCAGATGGGACGTAAAGCCGTAGGTCCCTTGTGTTGTGTAATGCACGTAAAAGAACCCAGTAACACTTATCGCTAAGAAAAGGGGTTTGCCCCGGTGTTTCTGGCAGTGGCTGCTTAATGTGCCGTAGCACCTTGTAAAGCCTTATAAGGTGCTACATAAAATGGGTCTCATATTTCAAATATTTCAGGTACGTGTCTTTAACCCCTTGAGTGCCTAATTGTTGGTAGATATGTGCGCTTTATAAGACTCCGGTATCGTTATTGTTATTATATAGCTACATGTATGCCTTTCAAAAATGGGCAACAGACACAATTAATGTAATGATTCTATCAAGGTTGTCCAAACACCGACTCCTGTAGGATTGGCGTACAGGGTACCACCATCTTGACAACAGTAATTCAATGACAGTGTCGTTCCATTTGGGGTTTGCACGTCTGCAGGGCCCAGCTAATGAACACGAACACGTCTGTGCGACTAGGTTAGTGTATATGCCTAACCCTTGTTTCCCCCCATTTTTCAGAACGATTCCGATTCGGCAGTCCACCAGCAGGGATACAGCACCCTCCCCTCCCCCCGCAACAAGACCCGGGAGTTCCAGTTCGCCCAGCCGGCCGCCCCACCCCCGATCAACGCCCAGCCGCCCACCCACACCGCCGCCACCCTACAAGGTAGCCCAGACACTAGGCAAGGCCGTAAGGACCGGTCGGGGTCCTTCGGTCGGGGGCTGTTTAAAGTCCGGGGCTCTAAGAAGACCTCCAGCGCACCTAACTTGGGTGAGGGCCCATGGCTTTGCATGCTTGCACTCATTTTCACGTTGCACCCCACCGAGTGGTCCGGGCTAGCAAATGCTAATGACAAGTCAGATATTCAAAACGTATTTTCTGGTTTAAAAGAAACCAAAGAAACGGACAGTGCACACTGTCCAAAATGTCGAGTTCTACACTCAACCAACCGGTTCTTTTCAGAACCACACTTCTTCCAAGAAGAGATTACTTTCCACATGGTTTTACCCGCAATCTTTAAAGAAAGCAATATTGTGTTTTCTGTGAACCTGGTTCCAAAACTTTGATGTGAAGAACTTACGTCATGCCTTTTAAGGTTGCTTCAGAGATACTTTTCTCATTTTGCTGATGAAACCCAAGATTAGTCATTTGATAAATGTCAATCAAGCCAGGGTTTTCTGGTGTACAGGGTGAGTAAAAAAAACACATTTTTTTTATCACAGTCGCTTTTCTCAGAAATAGAATAAGGGTGGCCGAAATTTTTGTGTACCAGAATTATGTCATGGCTAATGAAATTTGCATTCAGATTCAGATTAGCCGTGACATAATTCTGGTGAAATAACTTTTGGCCAACCTTATTCTATTTCTGAGAAAATTGACTTTGATAAACAAAAAATGGTTTTTTTTTTACTCACTCTGTACATTAAAATGTTTTCTTCTATGTATAAAAAAAATGTTATTTGAAGAAAACAAAATGTCTTTTTACACTTGAGTTTTGCCAATGAAACATAAACAGTTACCAAACCTACATGTAACCCACCCTAACCCAAAATAAACATACGGTAAATTACCGTTTGAAAAATCCATTGGAAAGTGAAAACTTTCCTTCAAATGTGTCTTTCACTTGAGATTTCAAATAAATATTGGTCACTCTCCTGTGACTTACATGTACATGTGAATGTGGTTTAGAAAAAACTACATTTGATCTCAAACTTAAAACACCGGAAAGTTACTGTGCCTTTCCAGTGGTTTTTAGATATCAAATTGAAAAGAATTTTTTAAGCTGAGATGTCATTGCATTTGGAAGCTCGGACCACATTTAACACATATCATCCTGTCTTTATTTGCTTGATATGCAATGTTGTGTCGTCCAAGTATACATCGTGTTTATTCATTTCAACATGGAATGTTACCTCAGTGTCTGTAGCATGGTTGATATACTACACTACCCCGAGGGTATGTATGGTTCCAAATTGTTGACTGATTCCATCCTGATCTTGAATAAACTCAGCGGCGTAGCTACAGGTGCGTTTTGGGGCGCACGCCTCCCCAGTAAAAATGTTGCGCCCCCCCCCCATTCCCCCACTGAAAGCACAGCCATATGAGTTTAATACCATGATTAGCTGGAAGAACATAAAGTCCCCTTTTTTATGCGATTTTGTGCATATTTTCCACCAAAACTCTTTTTTTTCCCTCGAGCGGCTGTTTATTGTAACATCCCTTGGAAACTGAATAGTGGTTAGTTATTGTGCAATGTAGCCATGATAAACATTTTGAACAGTGCCACCCCCATGGGAAGATGGTGTCCAGTCCCAGTAAAAAAAAAAAGAACCTGTACCTTTCAGCACTGATGAAATAATTGGGTGCCCCTCCATTGTAACCTCAAGGCCCCCAAGCCTCTCCCCCATGATGAGGACCCTGGCTACACCGCTGAATAAACTACGAAGTGTAAGTGAAAGTTGTTTTTCCAAATTGATGGAGGACGGTCACCATTACTAAAAACAAGGTATCACCCACATTTGTATATATTTATCCCTTGATGTGTTGGATGTACCGGTACGTTTGTACAGTCTATCAGTGGCATGGTGGTTTTGTAATGTCCTGCCTGGAGGTATGTATGTATTTGAATTAATAAAAAAGATTAAAGTTTGTTTGCATGAAGTAACACCACACTACACTGCACGAAGGTATGTAGGAAGTGAAAAAAAACAAAAACTGCACCAGCACAATACACTATGCATGGCATGAAACCTCAACTACTATAGGAATTATTTGCACTTTAAAATAATTTTTTAGAAAGCACAGATTCACAAATTTGCAATTTCCTTTAAAAGAACTAAAAACAAACTACACTCAACCAAAAAAGAAAGTCCTCCTGAATACTTGTTTTGTCTAACTCAAAAACTACTGGGCACATCGTGCTCAAATTACAACTAATCATTACAGAAATTCCTTAGCAATCCAGCCATACTCTTTGTTTGGCCAAAAACAGTGATAATTCAATTTATGACAAATGGTACCGCAAAACAAGCTGCACTTTTGTATACGTGCAAGGTGAGTGTGAACCACAACATGCACGCAAAGCGCAACGGTTTACGGTATCATTTGTCATAAATTGCATGAATTCGTACATATTATCACTGTTTTGGGCCCAGTTAAGAGTATGGCTGGATTGCTAAGGAATTTCTGTACTGATTAGTTGTTATTTGAGCAAGAGATTTGCTCAGTAGTTTTTGAGTTAGACAAAAAAGGATTGAGATGAGGGGACTTTCTTTTTTGGTTGAGTTTAGTTCTTGTGCTTGGTTTTCAAAACAATTTTAATCTCCTTGGAATGACTGTGACACTTTCTGTGCAAACACAAAAACAGATACATGTATGTTCATGCAGTCGGGCAGCGGTGATTGACATATTAGGGTTCTAAATTGTAACCCTGTAAAACATATATCTTTTAAATTTTCCTGTACTTCTGAGAATTCTGGAGACAATTTGGCAAGTAAACCTTTCCATTTTAGAAAATTTTTAACAATATACATTCAGTACATGTACAGTGTGCAGTTGACAAGTATTGAGTTCATAAAAACAACCATAGAAATACATCTAAACAATTCATGGTGCACAGACTTTGCTTTTTCTAAAAGTGAAGTTATGATCAAGCTGGAAGGTGTGGTAAGTCATGTAAGTGATTGCAGTGTTGAGAATTGCCGCTACCATGAGCAAGACATCTGCTTGCCATCCACCATCACGCACATCTTGCACAAGCAGATTTCACCACCCTTGCTCTAGTGCTGATTGCTATCACTCCCATTCTGTATTTCTTCCCATTTTCTGGACTTTGTGCTTCTGTGTTTGATTGAATAATAGACCAATGTCCGTCATGTGCTCGTCCTCTGGGTTGGTGCACATTGAAAATTCGTCCTGCAGTGTGCATTTTGCACTAGCGAACTGCGATTCTACCGCGATTCTACTGCGATAGGTCAATTGGGACCGAGTTGTGGGGACTTTCTGCTATCCCCACAGTGTCTTTGGTCCCCATAGTACCATGGGACAACTTATGTGTAGTCCCCACAACTACGGAACAAATATGCATGTACGTGTTCTACATAACGCCCAAGGACAGACGCACAAAGGGAGAAGAAAGGATCCTTTTAGTCCTCGGGAGTTGGGTCTTTTGTTGAAAACAGTCCTCTGTGCGTGTGCTTAGTCTATGGAAGAGTGTTATATTAAAGTGACAAAGGGGAACACAAAGCATTGTCTTAGGGAGTATAGTAATTCAAGAGTGTGTGTGTACACATGTGTCATGTGGCAAAGCCCCCATAAAAAAATTTAAAAAAAAATTAAATTGAGATCCCTTCCTGTCTTTGTCCCATTTTCATGTCGCCTTCTCTGCCCACGCTTTGACCGTTCATTAGCTTAAAACTGGTATTCTGGGTTCTTTCACCCTACTCTCCCACACTCAGCCCATCCTACACCCCCACCCAACATTCTCTCCCCACCCCATCCCCCACCCCATCCCCCACCCCACCCTCCCCCCATCCCCAACCCCATCCCCCACCCCAACCCTCACCCCATCCCCACCCCATCCCCACCCCAACCCCACCCCATCCCCACCCCTACCCTCACCCCATCCCCACCCCATCCCCACCCCATCCCCCACCCCATCCCCCACCGTCACCCAACCAACAACCTTTTCCCCCACTCCAACCCAATCCTCTTCCCCACCTCCCCTATCATTTATTCATGCAGTTCTGTACATCATGCACACTTTGATGAGCACAACGCATTTTATGCAAATTATCATGATAATAATCAAGAAGAGCACAAGATGGTTTCTGCTGAACATGTTGTCAGTATTGTCACATACTCTACAAACACATATGCACATTGATCACATCTCATGCATTATTCATTTAATAGGGCAGGACCGAATTACAATGTATCAACCAGGCACATTTTTTTCAGGGTTAGAAGAATGCACTTGATCGCTGATGCATATTCATCAAGAGAGGAGTGACATTTTCAGAATGCTTTTGCACATCACCTGCACATGTAGAAATAGGCAAACACTCATACATATTCATAAAAAGTCACCAAAGCACATGTCAGCACTTTATGCAAAGCAGCCAGGGCCTGAATATTCAATAAAGGGTGGGGTTATATTTTACTGGGGTGGGGTTGTAGTTTGTTGTAACACACTTTTATTCAACCAAAATGGAATGTATTATATGTTGTGTTGAATTTAACTTCTATATTTGCATGCTTTTTGATTGTTGCAAGCTTGGTATGCTTTTATTTGCAATCTTTCCTGCATGTTATTATTAACTCTTGGATTTTAAAAAAAATTGTATCCAGTGGAATAAAGTAACAAAGGTTTGGTTTAACAAGTAATTGTTTATTCCACTACCTGTTTATTAATGCTTCAGAACAATTTGTTTCATCAGAAATAACAAACATGAAAAACAGTAAACCGGAATTGTTTGGGAAAAATGTTGGTTGGAAAAAAATTATCCAACTTCACTGTTTAAACATGTAAGCATCTATTGCATGAATGGTTTTACATAATTTTTGAATTTTTTAGTAGAAAAATTTGATTTCTCTCGTTTCATGTTGATGAATACACGTAATTTTGGCACCCAACATAAAAGCACACTAGAAGTTTTTATAACTATTGTTGATCTGATAAGAAGGCACTTCTACACATTTCTACTCATTTCCTGCAAATTTGGACTTTGTGAATTTATCGATATCATAACTGGATCTGTTGCCATGGTAAATGCAGCTTCCACAGAATCGGACGGAGAGGACATCGTCCGACGGAACAGGAAGGTGAACTTTGCCGACTGCCCATCGCACTTAACCCCGCCCACAGAGAGGAGGAAAAAGAAAGTGGGCATCAAGAAACTGTTTGGAAAGTAAGTGAGTTTGGGAAAGAAAGAAGAATGGTAATAAGAAGGAAAAAACTAGAGTTTGTTTCTGCATTCAATAGGGGACGTTGAACAAAAGAGGACAATAGGGTCCCCAATTCCCGAGAGGTCCCCAATTTGGATTCGTGTACAAACATATGGGAGGTCTTCCTAAAAGAAAGTGGGCATCAAGAAACTGTTTGGAAAGTAAGTGAGTTTGGGAAAGAAAGACGAATGGTAATAAGAAGGGAAAAAAACCAACTAGAGTTTGTTTCTGCATTCAATAGGGGACGTTGAACAATAGAGGACAATAGGGTCCCCAATTCCCGAGAGGTCCCCAATTTGGATTCGTGTACAAAACATATGGGAGGTCTTCCTAAAAAGTACAAGCACAAGAGGGACAATAGAGGGATCCAAGATTGCAGGCAAATGCACACTTGTCTGAGTTTGTAAGTGTATCAGGCCTGTAGTAATATATCTATTATTCGACTGGTCACACTACAAAATGCCACAGATCTGTCTCAAGACTACAACTTACGAGGATTTTTTTTTTATCAGGCTACAATTTATTTTCAATTTCCTTCTCAATAGTTTGTGGGGAATTTGGTATGTACTATGTGTGGTGCCCAGTAGGTACAACATGTATCTGAAAGAAGCTTTGGTAAACAAACATTCTCGGTAGGTTGAAGAGAAGCAACTCTGCATCCTTAACCTTTGAGGAGGATGATGATGATGCACCAGTGGAGTTCCGTCGTGGTGGGCGTTTCAGGGCGACGGCTGGTCCAAGACTTGGCTTGCCTGGGCTTCGTGTAAATAGGTCAGTTGAAAGGACAAGAAAGGGTTGATTATTTAATTGATATTCAGTGGAATTTTGCCTCTGAAGGAGTTAATTTTAATGATGACTTTAAATAATGTTTTTTGTTGGAAACAAAAACTTGACACTTTTACTGTTTCTGAAAGGCAGGGAATGACTATGATAGATTTTTCCTATGCTGATGCAATTTTACTTGCCTGGTATAACATGAGGTTGTACAAGAGTCTGTAAGAAACACAAAATCCGAAATTGTCGTTGTTGGGACTCAAATCCAATACGGACATCTTGCCACTTGACTGCCAATCTTGCTGTTTTCATGTGACAGGTTTTGAAACTGATATAGTGGCTGGTATTTCAATCAATTACTGTTTTGACAGGTGGAACTTTTGCGTTAGGGACATGTCAGTTCAGATTGGTTTTTATTTAAACCGTGACCGACATAATTTAGTAAGTAGTGTATACTCATTGCTGTCTGATTGCTCTCAAGAAAAACAAATTACAAGCTAATACTTGCGTGGAACTCAAACTCACGACCTCCTGCTTACTGGTGCAGATGTCTTTAGTACCACTCAACCACCGAGCTTGCTTTGGTTGGTTTGCAAGTGCTGTCTGACGAACAGTAGAATGCCGCTAAGACAAACGCTGCAATACAGAATATTTGGCTATGACAGACATCCCATTTGGATCCCACATTTTATGTACAGTGAAACGTTGTTATACTGAACACCGCTATAACAAACATTTGGCTATACTAAAAACCGACCTTCGCTCCCGATTTTTGTGTACAAAAAACGTACAATTTTTTTAACAATGTTCCAAAAATGTCAGCAGAAGAGTGACAAGTGGCTATTATTTCCCCAAGGAATAGAAAGGGAAAGCCACCCATTGCTGTAGGTAGTAAGCTCAAAAACTGTGTAATTACATAATTCAATAGTCGGCATGAGTTCAAAGTTGTCTTTCAGGGCGGGCAGGGTGAAGTTCTGAAGGGCGGTATTTGTTGAAAAGTGAGTACAGGAGCACCGGCAGCTTAAAATCGCTATACTGAACGATCGCTAATATTACGAACAATTTCTGTGGATCACGGGGTGTTCGTTATAGAGGCGTTCCACTGTACACCATTATTGACCATTGGCTACTAAATTTGCTACCACTATAGTATAGTGGTAGCAAATTTAGTAGCCAATGGTACTGAACGACATTTTGTGGACCCCCATTATATTTATTATAGAGAAGTTCAAATGTACATGTAGCAGCATTTTTTACTTAAATTGCAGAGATATCGATGCCCCTTTCGCCAAGTGGGAGGGTGACCAGGTAGCGGCTTGGCTGCATGAGATGGGATTGAGCCAGTACATGTCCATGTGTCGGGTCTGGGTCAAGAACGGAGCCACGCTCCTCAAAGCGTCGCCCCTGGACCTTGAGAGGGTAAGACAATTTATTCACTTCACTGACTTCTGTCTTTCGGAAAAAGGCTTGTGCTAAAAAAGTTGCCTTAAGATGCTCCTTTTGGGCTAATTTCACGAAGTTGCTATGAACATGAATTTGCTTAGTGCCAAAATAAACAAATTCAGCAGATGACAAGTTTCCAGCAGAAATGACATTGGATTTGTATCACTCATGACTAGTACCCAGTTTGGTTCTTTCTCATCATGAAAGAAACTTTTCTGCTGAATAGTTCCATGAAATGGCGCGTTGAGCTAGTAGTTTTAGCACAAGGGCTTAAAAAGGGTACAAAAATCTGTTAAAAGGCACATTTCACAATACCAGGCCTTTTGTTTTTGTTCACAGAGGTACCAGTACTCCTCCCTGTACCCGATAGCTGACTGACAGACTCACCGACTGACTGAAACTTTTGATCTGGGCAGTGCTATTGTATAGGATTACCCTGTTACGACAATGGGCTGAATCCGGCCAATTATGTGGACAAGATGCATGAAAAGACTTCCAGGGCATAGCCATTCTGAATCAATTGAATAGAATGATGTGTGCTTTGGGACCAGCTTTACCAGGCCTGCCTTGTTTTGTCTTTGTAGGAATTGGGGGTCAAGAACGTCCTCCATCGCAAGAAGCTTCAGTTGGCCATTCAGGCCATGGGCTCGGAAGAAGAGGACCGATTCAGCACGCTGGACTACCACTGGGTGACCAGATGGCTGGACGACGTGGGTCTACCTCAGTACAAGGATGCCTTCAACGAAGCCAGGATTGATGGGAGAATGCTGCACTACCTGACTGTGGTAAGCATTACAGAGAGGTGTTTGCCAAACCGAGACTTTTTCTCCAGATTCGGCTTTGTCTCCAACTTTGGCTTTACCTCCAATTTCAGGTTCATCGCTGGCCAAGGGATCATTCTTAGAAACCTTTAAGTATTCTCAATAGATGGAAAGATTCTTGATTTGGGCCTTTGTATAATAGAATTTGATATTGGATTTGGACCTGTATCGAGCCAAAAGTTCCCCCAAGTAAAGTCAGGGGCTTAAACTAATTTGGAGGCTAGAGCCAAAGCTGGAGACAAAGCCAAGTTTGGAGAATGTCTCAACACTGCTGCAACTCTGATATCGAGTCAGAGAACAATTTACGCAGATTTTCGCCTTCTGTTTCAGAACAGCCTGTGTTTTTTTTTTTTTTTTTTTTATCCTTAATTTTTTTGTATCATTGAAGTCAGTAACATTACAGCCACTAATTATCAACTTTAATGATATCACACCCATAGTCCATCATGCAGTGATGTAAATATTGCAACCCTGTCATGACAATGTCATTGGCTCTTGCACTGTGATCTCATGAATATTGAACCATTCCAGACTGACCTGATGATGTACGATGATATTGGTTCTTGCAATATGACCCCATGAATATGTAATTATTTCAGGATGACCTTCTGAGGTATGATATTGGTTCTTGTAAATTTGACCTGATGAATAATTTATTATTCCAGGATGACCTTCTTTTGATGCGGGTTACTAGCGGAATGCACCATGTCAGTATTATGCGGGGAATCCAGTGCCTAAGGCTGTACAACTTCCAGCCCAATTGCCTACGACGTCGACCGACAGACGAAGTAAGCATATGTGTTGTTCTAATCCCCTTCCTTTCACGGCGTAAAGGGAAAGTCCCAGGCATGCCAAGAAACTACAAGTTTGAGAAGATAAACAAAACATTGACTCATTTGTTTTGAGTAATTTTGTGTAGTATTGAGTAAGGGCATATCACAGCATCAATTGTAATGGTTGTTAGAATGCTTGAAACTCATGCACCATTTGTTAACCGATCTGTTAAGCCACGCCCCTTGATGCTTTGACCAATCACAGCCATGAATGTGCAACCAAAAGTCTGACGAAAATCCAGTATTTGTGCACTTGTGTATAATGCGCAGATGGAACATACAGTGCGACACTGGAGAGGTGTGCGTGTTCGGAAAACAAAAGAGAACAATATCGTCCACGATTCCCAGCATGCGTCCACGATTAGGGTCGTGTACAAAACCTATGGGAGTCTTCCTAAAAATGTAAAAGTACAAATGAAAGAGGGACAATAGGACGTCCACGATGGACGGTGTGAACACGTTTCTGTGGGCGTGTTTAATTTGTCCATTAACGGGTAAAACGGGAACCGGGTACCCTATTGAAGTAAAACACGGGTACCCGGGTACCCGTAAAAGGAACCCAACCCCAAAATTCAAATCCCGGAAGTTGCCAGAGGGGATATATAGCTTAACGGTGTAAACTGGAACTGCGAGTATGTGGTACGTTGAAAGTGAAATCTGTTTTGGTTTTCCATGCAACCTCGTTTTCATTTTGAAAAATTAGTTACTGAATAATTTGTGAAGTTGGGTATGGGTACCCGCTCCCATAATCTGGAATTGGATCCTGACATCAGCGCTCGGATACTCGAGTACCCGGTTCCGATACACACCCCTAGTGTTGTTGCTCCTGTACAGAGTGGTCTGGGCTTATAAGTTAATGGTCTTTTCACTTTGAAAACTGTGTGACTAAGTTTGTTTTTAAATCCTCCAATAAATCACAGATAATCAGGTTTAAAACTTTGACTCAGCATTACATAGTTATTTAACAGATTATTTTTTTACTTCGATTTGTACCAGTTGGCAGTTGCATATCAGCTTATGACCATTTGTTTTCTTTCGCAGAATTGGTTTACTGAGGTTAAAACAATGCCCCCTTGGAGTTCAGAATTGGTAATCAAACAAACAAACCAACAGCTAGTGGGGCATGCTCAGTGTGGAGTTGGTTGTTGCTATTGCACGGTTGTAACATCGCAGATCTCAAAATATGGATGTTTACAGAGTTATGGCTATAAACAAGCTATGACAGCAAACTTATAATTAGGCTGCTTCCGAATTTCGTTGTTATGGCAGGTAGAAAAAAGACATGTCTTCTATAGGAAAAAGGCTTCAGCCTTGCCTATAGGGTCATTTGCGAAATCCTCTCTGTATTAACTCCATGTAACTGTATTGATTTTCTCTACCATGAGCAGGTTGAGAATATACATGTAGGGCTGTCAAGTTTCGAGTAATTTAGTATTTGATTAATCAAAAATGCGTCAGGCCGAATAATCGGATATTTGGAGCTGCCAGCTGCTTTTGCACAAAGTTGCACAAAAAGTGTGCCAGTTAACATTTGCGTGCGGCGATTGATATTGGGGGCTGGATTTTTTTGCAGTATTTTATAACTGCAAAAGGGCTTTAACCTGCTAAAAGGATGTGAACATTGAACCGCTGTCAACCTAAATGTAAACAAGTTACAGTCGACAAAAAAGTGTCACCTGACAATAAAGCAACGCACCTGACAATAAAGCAACGCACCTTAACGATTAAATAACATCCAAGTTGTGTGTACGTGCGTAGTCCCTCCCCCCCCCCTCCCGAATATTGAAACCAGCAAAAAGCTTTCTAATATTCAGTTGATGATTGAATATTCTACTATTCCGTATTTTCAGAACAGCTCTAGTAAAGAACTGAACAAATTAAGTTTAAATAAGTGAAAAAGTTTATGTTGCATTCCAGTGCGCATTTAAGCCTGAATTTGGGAAGTAACTGCCTCATAATTATCCTATTTTGAGATCTGTGATTGTGTTGGTGGCGTTCTATGTAATATTGTCCAGTTTCATTGGAAAGTCCCAAAAATTACAAACTTATTTACTACTGGTGCATGTAGTTTTTATGTTTAGAATAAATTGTCAACTGTGTCTATTTTGTACCTTTTCAAAAATGACCAAAATAAGTACACAGATGAGATTCAGTGCCTGCAGATGTACTAATTTTTGGTCCAGCCTGCTTCATTTGTCGGTGATCAGGTTTTCAAACCACAGACAGTCCCTTTAATTCAGTAATATGGTAATGCACAGTTAATACTTTGGTGTCATTTGTACTTATGGTGTATGCATTGTGTGCCTGTTCCACTTGTCTGTAAATGGGATTTAAAGTGTACTTTCATTGGAGGAAGTGTAATAAATATTTCAATCGAGAGTGAATTTGAAAAAAATCCAGACAATTTACATTTAGAAACCATGCCGGTACATTTATGAAAGGTTTATGACCACTTGAACAGGAAGTTATACATGAAAGTGGAAATATTTTGATAAACTGAACAGTGTTCTTAGTGGTGTGGAGGTCTGGAGGTCTGGGAGCAGTAGTGCTCAGCATCATGATGTGATTTATATGTACAGTACCGCTTGTGTATTTTTTTGTTACTGTTTGAGTGAGTAGGGAATAGAATAGTCTTCTTCACATTGTGTACTGTGACCCTACTTTGCATGGTTTCACAGGAACTTACATGTATTCCTGAATGCCTTGTGGACAGACCTTTACTTGTAGGTTCAGAATTTATTGACCTTCAGTACTTTATACTCATCAGTGTATCTCTGCAGTGTCATCTGTTGTGCTCTTTGTGGTTATCACAGTGTATGATCAACATCTTACAATTTGTATCCCTGAGAATGTGATCTAGTGCCCAACCAAAGCATTATTAGATGTACTTTTGCTGTCATTGCCAATTCTAATTTGTCATTTTTGCATTTCGTATTTGTTGTCCTTAATTGTCATTTTGTCATAGTTTTTTTTCACTGTCGTCAAAACACCAATGTCTTTGTCATTGCTGCTATTGTTTTCATTACCATCTTCATTGCCATTGTCATATCATTGTCACTGCTGTCATTGCCATTTTAGGCATCATCTTAACCCCTTAACGCCGGCTGACTGCGGTGACCGCAGCTCAATGAAGGGCAATGAGCCGGGGAACGCTGTGGCCGCATTCCTGGTGGCCATTCAAGGAAAATAGTCAAATGCCTGCATGTACACATTCCACTCAAAGTGCAGTTGTCGGTTGCCGAACCAAACCGGCGTCAAGGGGTTCAATGCCATTGTCATCGCTGCTGTTGTCATATTAACCCTCCTAGTGGAAAGCCAATATTCCGAGCAATATGTAATTTGACCTATTATAAAAATCCAGCAGGTCAGTTTCAAGTGAGGGGATACAATGTGTTTATAACTGTGTCACACACAGAGTCACGGCACACAAAGAAAACAGCATCGTGGAGAGCAGTGAAGCATCACTGAACCTGCCTGCTTGCCCTGAGCTTAACCACGCAGAATTGTGCACGGAATTATCCACACTCCACAGAACATGGCCTCAAAGAATTTGAAGTTTGGTTGATACCGTAAATATACTGCTATGGGCAAAAGTGGTCTCGCAAAACTTGAAGAGTTGTAAAGCACAGAAAACTAGGAGGGTTAATCATTGTCATTGAATGCTGTCATCATCATTGCCATTCACATTACCATTTTCATTCCCATTATTATTGCCATTGTGTCATCAGTCATCTTCATTTTCATCATTCTGTCACCTTCCCCATTTCAACCATCAATCTTACAAAATGGGAGACTTTTGAGATGATTGGTGGCAAAAACACAGTTTTCAGTTATTTACATCAAATTCAACCCTTTTAGAGGTGAAGCGACATAAATGATGCCCATGGTTCAGAGGTGCATTGTAGAACAACACTATTGTAGCTTTACAAAGCCTTTGTTTCGAAAAATCATTCGCACATGGTGTTTCCGCAAACCTTTCATTATTTTGACAATATTTATCATTTAATCCCCCGACTGCTACTTGAGAGCAGCAGAATGTTGACCTTTGACCCTAACCCTGCCGAACGCAGCACAGTGCATCAGGTGAAAAAGTCTGGTGCACTGGAATGCATTCAGCTACCAACACCAGTGCATAAACGGTCAGTTCTGTAACAATGAGAGCTAGTCCCATTGAACAATGCCACAGTTGTATCCTGCTGCATTCGCTGACCACAGACTCTGAGGCAGTTTGGCCTTGAGACTCTTGGCCTGATGGATCTTGCTACACTCGGCAGGCTTGCCACTTTATAGACAAGTGTTGCAGGTTGCTGTGTTTGGCTTGGTTTCTAGCCAAAAAACCTGGAGGGTTTAAGGGTTTAGCTATTACATGTAAATGTGTGCATGTTCAAAGTGATGCAGCCAATAGAAAAGGACAGATGTGTTTGCTGCCACCAACTGCTCAAAAGTCTTCCATTGTCATTATCTTGACATCGGCATCTGCCAAGGTAATTGCCATGGCATTTGGTTTCAGATTGTACATGCTATATATCTGGTGTTTAATAATAAAGTTAAATATAATAATCACTAGATTTTGCTTGAACTTCATCAGACTTTTACATCAGGTTAAAATGTGGACAATTAACATGTCATGGTGTATTTATCCCGAAGCTGATACTTCCCTTGTCAGGTTTTGTCCGGAACATATTCTGGGTGCAAAAGTCAACATGTACATGCCAGAAATTGCCTTTTGCCCTGTTCCCAGTTCAGACAAAAGAAAGTTTGAGTTAATTTTCATTCTAGTGGAGCTGCTGAGCGAAAAAAAATTTTTGTATCGATTCTTTAGTGAATAAAAACAGTGTAATACAGTGTAGTACATGTACAGGTGCTAATGGTGTTAATTTTTTTTTTTTCTTAACCATAACCTCCCTGATACAATTTTGGCAAAAATTTGACCTAAGCAGCGCCACTTTTCATGTACATGTACTGTACCAAGGAGGTTATGGTTAAGGTACAACACTTTTAGCACCCTCAGCTTCTGGACTTCTTTGTAGTACATTGTGTTTATTGACTGAAGAAGCAATAGGGCCTACAAACCATAGGATCGAGTGGGCGGTTTCAGGCGCTACAGTGAGTAATAGGCAGACAGTGTCGGGTGTTACAGTGACCTAAGGGTCAATTACATGTAGAAACTAGAGTGTTTACCCCTTGGTTGTGTTATATTTTGTTCTCCGGTGTATAGCCTTACGAAGCAGGACGTGAGGTCATGCTATGGACAAACCACAGGGTCATGGAATGGTTACGGACGGTGGACCTGTCAGAGTACGCGCCAAACCTCAGGGGCAGTGGCATCCACGGAGCCCTTATGGTAAGCTGCAGTGGCTACGGCGTGGTCATCCAATCCCTAAACTAAAACAAAACGTGCACAATTTCTGTGAGACAAGCTTACAAGCCTGAAGAAAGCCATGGAGAGAACACAATGAAATGTTGTTTAAGAGATGGGAGGAAAATGTTGAGTAATTGTATTTGTCACCAATATCTTGTATTTGTCACAGAGATGTTGCATTTGTCACCAAGATCTTGTATTTGTCACGAAGAAATTGTATTTGCCATCAACATCTTGTATTTGTCACCAACATCCTGCATTTGTCACCAAGAGTTGCCACCAATATCTGAATTTGTCACCAAAACCTTGTATTTGTCACCAATACCTTGTATTTGTCACCAATACCTTGTATTTGTCATCAATAATTGCCTTTGTTTTCAGGTCTTGGAGCCCCGTTTCACAGCAGAGACCCTAGCAACTACCCTCTGCATCCCTAACGCCAAGTCCCTCCTTAGGAGACACCTCAGCACTCACTTTGTCTCTCTTGTGGGCAGTGAGATCCAAGCACAGAAACGAGAAACGGAGAAAGCGTCCAACTACGTACCGCTCAGCGCGCTCTCCAAAGTCAAGGTAGGCTGAAAACAGGTTCATTACCCATGTGAATGTGAATGTAAAACGAATGTGACGTTATGGAATAATCGCAATGAAATTCACCGGGGATAAACAATTTTCAACTTTTGCAAACTTGTAGTGGGTATACTGGCCATCTGTATACTGGTGACGTCACAACTTCGTGTTCATGTTGGCTTTTGGGCCAATTATGAACGAGGCTAAAAACTAGCTTGAAGGTCGATTTATACAGGGTTTCCACATGTTCAAATCCTTTGCTGTTGCCCAATATTTTTGACTCGTCAGCCGGGCTACTTGTAAGGAAAAGTTTGACTAGCCCACCGCTGTTTGGACGAGCTTTTGGCTAGCGGGCTACCGCTAAAGTCGAACCCTGGTTTTTACTTAGTACAGAAGCAAGCACAACTGAAATTGTGACGTCATGGAAAGTATTTGTGCTGGGAGGTCACAAAAATTAAGCACATTTTAACTCTGGCCAAATTTGTTCTGAAGATTTGGTATGAATTTGCCATAACAACAACATACATACATTGTAATGTCAGTTGGCCATGCAAAACGTGAATTTTACTTTCGCAAACATCTTTTTTCTTTGGGATATCATCTTTGAAACCTACAATTTTGTTTTTCTTTGAATGTGAACAGTCCTGTGCATTGGAATTTGTAAATTCATTATTATCATAGTTTCTGGGTTCTCTAGATGTGGTTTTGGTACCTAACAGTCTCATTTCAAAGAGGTTGTGGAATGCTCGAAGACATTTCCGTCATTTTTTTGGGTATATGTAGCCTATTAGGTGTGATGAAATAAAAACGACTATTGTGTCTGTCATGAAATGAGTATAAAAGGTACATTTGAGAGCTGTTTTTCAGGTCCTGTTTCGACCTGAACGTGCAATTTGTGTAAAAGTCGCCATTGGGGGCAGCAAACAAAACAATAAATCGTGACGTAATAAACAGGACTCCCGATGCAGCGTAGTATGAGCGAGTCCTGTTTATTACGTCACGATTTACTATGTTTTGTTTGCTGCCCCCAACGACGACTTTTTACACAAATTGCACGTTCGGGTCGAAATAGGACCTGAAAAACAGCTCTCAAAAGTACCTTTTTTTACTCTTTTCATGACAGACACAATAGTCGTTTTTATTTCATCACACCTTCTGCTACATATACCCGAAAAATGACGGAAATGTCTTTGAGCATTACACAACCTCTTTAAGAAAAGTGTTGTCACTAAATGCTAATTGAGCAAGTTTCGAAACTGTTCTGCAAGAAACTGCAAGTTTCGAAAATTATTGAACGTTTGTTTCCTGCTATTTACACAGCCCAAAAAGCGCCCCTTTGGTGGTCGCCCCAAGAAGAAAGGTATGGAAGAGGAGGACTATGTGTGCCCCATGAACATTGAAGTACCCCCAGGGCTGCAGGGATTGAGGGAAGGGGTACAGAATGGGACCAAGTTGCCCCCCAGCTACCGGGTGGAGGTACGGAGCGCCGGGAAGGTACACAAGCAGGAAGATGAGGTAGGGTAGACTGGAATGGGCGTAAGGAATGGATGTGGGAATGGGGGATGATAATGGGAAGGTGAAGAGGAATGGTAAGGGGAACTAGAATAGGAATGGAATTAGGAAAGGGAGTGATAATGGGAATGTAAATGGAAATGAAAAGGGGAAGATGAAGGGAATGGGAAGGGCAAGGGGAACAGGAGTAGGAAAGAAAATAGGAATGGAATGGGAAAAGGAAAAGGAATGGGATTGTGAATAGGAAGGGGAAGGGAGTGAGAACGGGAATGGAAATTGGAATGGGTACGAGAAGGTGAAGGGGAATGGAAAGGGCAAGTAGATCAGAATAGAAATGCAAATAGGAATTGAATGGGAATAGGAAAGGGAATGAGAATAGGAATGGATACCGGAATGGGAAAAGAATGGGGCAGGAAGGGGAAGAGGATTGGAATTGTTTTTCTTCTTGTGGTGACTTTTTTGTTTTTGTGTTTTCAGACCAGTGCGAGTTCCCCTGACTCGGCTGATGGGGCCCCGCCCAGTCAGATCGGAGTCTACTCGGAAGAAATTAATACCCTCACGGTAAGAAATTTTCCGGATTTCTTTCCCATCAAGTAAAATTTTGAGTACATGTAGGTCAGATTTTTTCCCATGAAAATAACATTCACTAAATACAGGTGATCTATAAATAGTCAAGTTACCTGGCCATAAGCCCCCCCGCCCCACCTGTAGTTGGTGTACATTTCTCACAGTGATTTTGACCGTGTTTGACTGAGCTTCTGTTGTCACCTGATCAAAAAGATGTGATCTTAGTGGTCAATGCACGCTGTCTGAATGACGGGCAGAATGGGTCCTGTAATTGCTTTTATTTTTTTTTTTTTTTCCATTTCCATTTTACAGAACATGTTGAATGATGACCCAGCTGAAAATGGCGGCACTACTGTATGAACAACGCATCAGGGAACAAAAGTAACAAAATTTCAACAGGACTCTACAAACTTGGGCTTCCAAAACTAAAACACGGGCATTTGTACATCGGCGATATTCGCGCAGATTCGGCGATTAATTATGCAAAACGAGACTGTGTCTCGACCTTCAGATTCATTCAGCGAGCGCCTTTTGTTGGGTCACCGGTAACTCATTGTTGTTTTTCAAAAAATGGCAGACAAATTGACCAGTCAACAGCCTAGTCCTCATTTCTGATCGAAATAATATCCCAATTTCTAAAGTCGACTCCGATTGGCTGGAACGCGGGGTCGCATAAAATGTGCATGCTTGGATATATGAGATGTTCGTAGTGTGGCTCTGCACTAGAATGCCAGTATTAAAAGGGGAAACTCTATTCAATTATTCAATTGGAGTTAATGAATATACAGTTGCCTTTCAACCGTAACTTGTTTCAAATGTTTAAATCAGTTGCATTTTAGAATATTATTTAGCAATGATTAATTCTGCCTTACTTTTGACAGTTATTTATGCCATGACCATCTTAAACTCTTGTGTAAAATAATAATTTGTAAATTATTTACTGCCTGTTAAGTGGTAATGCTATTTTAATCCGTTTTTATATTCAATTTAGCATTAATCCTGTGAGGGTCATGCACAAATGACTTGAATTGAGTCAAGTAGTGCGATTAAGAACTAGTTTTGATATTACTGTAGTTTATTTTTTTGATACTGGAGATTTTGTATAGTTTAACATCGAGCGGAAATTGGACAATGAACATCTGAACAAAATGTAGATTTGTAGACGTAATTTAATTCTAAGCTCGACGCAGTTAAGCAGGGATGCCATTGGGTCTTTGCTCCACAGCCTGAGAAGGTTTGGCGTGTGAAAGCCAGCTAAAAATGCACAAAATGATTGCAATTCACCGTAAACACAAATGCAATACCACAAGTGATCTGATACACCGTGCCCTCTGGAGACATGCACACGATAGGGAACAAAAGACTGTATACGTTTTAGAAAAAGGGATATTAAGTCCGAATTTCAGCCAAGGAAATTAATTCTGGTTACAAAAGGAGCATTTTGAAAGTACGCTTTCAAACTCGACACTTGATACAAATTACAGTATGGGTGTACATGTCGCTGCACAAGGATTACCTGTTTTCAGCCTATTAAAGGGATGGCATGCCGGTATTTGTTTTTCCTAAACATAGAAAAGCCTGACATCAATCTATAGCCTAAAACTGGCATCCCTGATTTTAGGAATGGTTTAGCAAAATGTTTTTAAGTAAAAAAAAACATAAATATGACTAACATTATACAGGTACTGATAAAGTGAATTATTGTATAGTCTCAAAACGTGTATTTTCGCCAGCTCGTCAAACTATGCATTCAATTCCAACACTATTTTCTGAGACCTTATACAGGTTGAGTAAAAAAGAAAGTGACCTGCGCAAATGATTTTTTTCTTAAAAAACAATCAAACTTTAGGCACTATTGAAACATGTCTTAAAAGAACACGTACTTCCACTCCTCTAAAAAAAAAAAAAAGAATTACTGAAATTGAGCCACGATATCGAAAGTTATACTTGTTTTACTGTTCATGGAATGCCATTGGAAGCTATTGAGCCGATTGAGAATTAGAAATCACACAGGCATTCAAATACAAACGGGACTTCAATGGACCGATCCAGTAAGCTCCGCCCAGTGCACACGTGGGCAAATTAACACGTGCTCCTCTCCAATGCCACGCTGCATTTGTTTCCCGCGCGCATCATACGCGCGTGCACGCATGTCGGACTTTAGTGCACGCACGTCGGACATAAATCACGGCTGTGATTGGTCAGAACACCATGGGGCGGTGCTTACTGGATCGGTCCATTGGTTGAGTCAAGACTGACATGATTTTTACTGTTAGCTTTTGTGCTTTGAATATGAGTGACAAGTCGACTCTTTTTCCCCCTGAAATATTGATGGTGATTCGTTCATTCATGGAGGTGGGAAAACGTCAACGTTTCACTTTATTGAATGGGTAGTCAACAGTTCGTAGGACGGTAACGAACAGTGGTGGACAGCTGATTTGTTTGTATCTTGTTTTTAAATTAGACATAACTTGGGAACAGAGAATGCAAATTACGTGAACTTTTCACAGTTAGTAGTCTGTAACACGTGGATTATCCATATGTTGTTTTTATGAAATGGAGCGAGCCACATTTTGTAAAGTTATCTTTTTTTTCTAATTCAGTCGCTTTCTTTTTGACTCACCCTGTGGAGAACTACATGTACATGTATTTAAATTACATTTGAAAAAAATATTTACAGACTACATATACATTGTAGTTTTTATTTGAAAATTGTAAGATCTAACCTTTATCAATTTAATACATTTTGTATGTGTACAGAAAACAAAATATGTTTAAACTGCACAAAAATCCTCATCAGGTTTATATTAAGGTATCCTTATATACTAATACTATTTTATGAACTACATTTACTTCCAGTTTTAGCATGTGCTTGCTAGGATGCAAACACCTTATTCAGAGTAGATTTGCAATTGTTTTCTGCTCCATCGAAATGAGGATAACGTTTGGGGGAGAAAATCATTTAATGATGAAGACAAAGTGAAAAAAATGCCAAAATAGAAGTTTACATTCAAAAGATCTATGACACATTTTGGATAATTAACATTCTTCTAAAAGCCACAATAACATTATTTTTTTAATACAGCAGGTTAACTGAAGCACAGTGTCGCGTTTCAGTATTTGTAACAAATATTGAATTTTGGGTTGTTTTGTTAACATGTCTTTTATCTGAAAATTGCACCAAACAACATTTTCTCACGACTAGAAACATTTGCCAAAATTAATGCTGTGACACATTTTGGATAATTAACATTCTTCTAAAAGCCACAATAACATTTTTTTAAAATACAGCAGGTTAACTGAAGCACAGTGTCGCGTTTCAGTATTTGTAACAAATATTGAATTTTGGGTTGTTTTGTTAACATGTCTTTTATCTGAAAATTGCACCAAACAACATCTTCTCACGACTAGAAACATTTGCCAAAATTAATGCTGTCACACATTTTGGATAATTAACATTCTTCTAAAAGCCACAATAACATTTTTTTTTAAAATACAGCAGGTTAACTGAAGCACAGTGTCGCGTTTCAGTATTTGTAACAAATATTGAATTTTGGGTTGTTTTGTTAACATGTCTTTTATCTGAAAATTGCACCAAACAACATCTTCTCACGACTAGAAACATTTGCCAAAATTAATGCTGTGACACATTTTGGATAATTAACATTCTTCTAAAAGCCACAATAACATTTTTTTTTTAAATACAGCAGGTTAACTGAAGCACAGTGTCGCGTTTCAGTATTTGTAACAAATATTGAATTTTGGGTTGTTTTGTTAACATGGCTTTTATCTGAAAATTGCACCAAACAACATCTTCTCACGACTAGAAACATTTGCCAAAATTAATGCTGTGACACATTTTGGATTATTAACATTCTTCTAAAAGCCACAATAACATTTTTTTTAATACAGCAGGTTAACTGAAGCACAGTGTCGCGTTTCAGTATTTGTAACAAATATTGAATTTTGGGTTGTTTTGTTAACATGGCTTTTATCTGAAAAATTGCACAAAACCACATCTTCTCACGACTTAAACATTTGCCAAAATTAATGCTTCAACGTACAGGGTTCAACTCAAAAGTTGTCTATTTTCGTCAGCATTTGTCTTCAAGCAATCTATTTTTAGACAATTTCCTAGAGTTATAAACTTGTCAATTTTGTACTGTTTCGTGTCTTTTCATGAAAAACCTTTTTAGTCCATTTTAACCGCTGCTAAATTATGCAAAAGTTGTCTAATTTTAAATGTTACAATTAAAGCGTAGATACCTATTTTGAAGGTGAAGCAGATTAATTTGCGTTTTCTGCAAATAAGCGCCAAAGAGCGCCACCATTTGACAGAATCATCGAAAGTCTGGGAACTTTTTCGTTTCACCACTTCTATTCTCTTTTAATTCCTAACTTAATTATGCTAGTACAGCTTTTAAAATTTCCACCATTTTTGGACAAGACCTTGACTAAAGCAAAGCCAAAATCTGCATTGTATTTGACTCTTGTAAATAAATAAAAAAAACCGTAAAAAATTCATAATGCAAATATCGTACATTAACCTTCTGGTATACATGTAATTCCTGTAGTGTTTTTTAAAGCCTTGTTTATTGTACTTCTGTACCTCACAAAGCGTTTACTTGCTTTTCTGTAAATAAATATTTGTGAAAAAACTGTCTGCATTGATTCGATTTTATTGTTTTGTTGGTGTGTACATTTTTCACTCGGATGTTTTTCAAGGAAATGTTGGCGTACAAAAATTGGGCCAAATTGGCAGTGAAAATGTATTTTTCTTTTTAACACAACAAATCGATCTATTTTTTTGCCCAAATCTTTGAAATTATAACCGGTACTTATTTGTTCTGCGTGACATCACGCAGTACGAAATCGTTTGAAATGTTTTAATTTGTTTTTACTGTGATGAACGGACAAGTTTTGATTTTTAGACCGAAAGGGTATTTATGAATGGAAATAAAATGTGTTTGGTCGGTATTAAACACTATGTTTCAGACATTCGGAGTTTGGATGCTGATAATTGCCCTCGCCTTCGGCTCGGGTAAGTATCAGCATCCAGGCTCCAACTTGTCTTAAACAGAGTGTTTTATACCGCCCAATCACACATTTACTCCCCGATTTAAACTAATACACTCAAACTGTTGATAAACCTCTGTGTAAAGTCCCGTTCATACTCGGCACGAAAGCGAATGCGAATATGGATATGTGACACTAGCACTACTTTTTTTGGGAGTCGCATTGGCGTAGCGGTACTTTCCTCAATATTATTCTGGGATTGTCTGGCCTCTCAGTCATTCTTCTTATCTTGAGGGCTTCTGCAGGCTTGCGAGCCCAAGTGCCTGAGGCACTTTTGAGCAATCATTGGTTTAATAATAATATTAATAATAATGAAATATTGCTTGAAATCCCAATTTTATCATGACCATGACATTCTATTCCCCACTCCACGAGTTCTGATTCTACAGAGCTTAACAATTCCATAAATATAATATAAATAGTTATTAAGTATTAATGATATCTTTACTTCAAAAATAATGAACTAGTGAGTAAGACGATAACATTTGAACTAAACGTGTATTAAAGTAACCTTTACCACAACACATTAAGATTGAGTTTTCACTGAACAAAACCAATGTTGTTAAAGTGTATTTGTTTTGTAAATTTCACCTCGTTAAATAGTAAATTTTGTAAAATTTAGTGCCAGACTATTACAATATGTGCATTGAAATACTGAAAGATATTAGATTTGCTTACACTAGGTTGATACAGTAGCCATTTTAACGTTATATTTATGTGAAAAAGATTATATTACTATATACAAACTGTTTTAAACAGTTTTTCCAGATCAAAAACTAAGGTCAACCGAAACTTATTTCATTTAAAATTACAGTCAATTAACGCGCACTGAATTGTTCAAGTGTTTTGGTTGTGCCTTTTTTTTTGCTTATTTCTTGGTGTTTGTTTTAATTATTTGTAAGTTCGTTTGCTTCTATGGTTATTTTTTCTCAAGCTTCATTTTTACACCAGCGATCGAGGTACAACGACAAACGCTAAACTTGCCAACAATGTTCGAGAGAATTCTCGAAACAAAAATCACGCATCTGTGCTGCTTCGTATATATGGGTTATGCGGTAATAATTACATGTACATGTATGATGTATGGTTTGTAAAATCGATTTCAAAAGGTAAAATTACCAAATAATTGCAGCCCAGATTTTAAATCTTGTGCATATTGTTCAATGGTTAAATGTTTCAAAGTATATTCATCTGATTGACATGACCTTGTTCAATTTTTCTCTCAGAATATCACCAATACCTGTTAGTGTCTATCGCACTAATGCTGCCCTTTTATTGAGCTGATGCGTTCAGCTATCTCAGATGTGTTCTTTGTTATTTTAATCTAGTAACAATGAATGTACAGCAGGTTTACTCATGCCTGTCCAGGCAATGCAAAACCATTGCCCTAAGGCTTTGCCTTAACGTTTAAGGTGTATTGTGGATATTCCGGGTAGTTTGGTAATGAATTAAATCTACATGTCTAATTTCAATGCAATGGTGCAAGCACTAAGTTTTTAGAATACCACTGATTCAGCCAAATTATTCGCGGCGACATCCAAGCAACTCCAATTGCAGACAAACCCGGTAATTGTGATTTCGAATTCGATGCGCACTACCGTCGCCACCACACTCTCATGAAACATGTTAGTGACCGGGGTGTCATAATCAATGTTACCCACGAACTCCTGCAACAAAAGCAAATCAATACATGTTTTTTTCGTGGGAAAATATTAAGAAGAAAAAAAGAGATTAGTTAGGAACCAAACCTACATAATTTTTTATCAGATTCATACCTTTCCAGGTTTGGTCCGGGGGTTGGGGGTGGGTTCACGGACAGACCACTGTGCGGAAAGGTAGCCAGGAACTCGTCTCCGCTCACCTGACAAGGGCGGATCCAGAACACAATTGTTTTTTTTTGGGGGGGGGGGCCAAAAATTTTTTTGTGTCTCCCAAAAAGTGTGTCAAAAAATTACGGCGTGGGGTTCGGGGCCCGCTTAAGGGCCCCGAATTTTTTTTGGATTCTCGATGCTCTGTGGTGCGATCTGAGGCAATTTCTGACCACTTTAGCCAATGTTTTTTGAGGAAAAGATGATGGTGTACTCATTGCCTGCCTTTATTGCGACGTCACATAAAAAAAAGAAAAAAATTGGTTTCTTTTTTTGGGGGGGGGGGGGGCATGGCCCCCTTTGGGCCCCTACCGGATCCGCCCTTGTCACCCGACCGCCGCAATGTAAAACAGCGTGAAGGGGTTGGATACCACCTAACAGTAAATGGGGCACTCGTCACAGATTTTTGTTTTTCAATTTCTTTTCATTGGTTACAATTTGATAGGCTAAAAGCAGGAAAGGGTGCTGGCACTTATCGCGAATGCTTTGATTCTATTATTCAAAAAAGCAAAAAAAACCAAAAAACAAACAAACAAACAAACAAAAAAAAACACTGGGCAAGAGGGGCAAGGAGGCCCAAAGAGAAAGTAAAGTGTGATAGTTACCTGGACGTTTCCGTTTCCATCTGTCACGTGTTCATATGGAGTCGTGGGCTGCCTCTTATAGGCCACTTTGTACTCTGTCACATACCCAGTGGCTTTTTGTGATGACGCCAGACACCACAGTACTGGTAGCCAGGTCCACCTCGATCCAGGAATCGGCGTTGCTGTGAACACAGATTGAAGGGACGTGAGGAGCATTGAAATAAGATGCTCCGCAAACAAACCCGCTTTATCAGAAGAGGGTTGGCAAAAGTGGCCCCGTTAAAACCACTGAAACATTTTCAAGATTTTTAATATGAATGTTTCCACACTTATTGTGTTATAATGTTACGAGAAGCTATTCATGGTTGACTATCCGTACAAGTTTGACTTGATATGATATTGTTCGAAACAATAGTTGCAAAACCTAGTCAATTTTGAATGAAACATTTGTGATAGCATTTTGCAATTGTGCCCCCATTTTATTTGAAATCCTAACTCCCCCGAAAGTAGGTTATGCATTTTCTTAGAAATGCGTGGGTTGCTTTTATTTCATTAAATAATGCTTGGCAATTATGAACGCTCTCCATAATAACGGAGCGAACATATCGCAGGTATTAAACTTGCCCTTATGTATCATACTGAGTCTCATTCTCCATCTCCTTGATATCAAGCCAAGCGACTGCAATGCTTTTGCCTCGCAATATTGGATCCATGGCATTATTGAATGCTTTGCAATACGGGCGATTCCCAATAGTGCGCCTCCAAGAGTTTGCAACGCGTTGGCCAATCACAATGCGCGAAATCAGTCGACCTTTTCCAAACGCGCATTGGGTCGACAGATTTTGCGCATTGTGATTGGCCAACGTGTTGCAAACTCTTGGAGGCGCACTATTGGGAATCGCCCGTATTATGAACGCTCTCCGTGATAACGGAGCGAAAAGGCATTGAAAAGGCGTTCTAGCTCCGTCTTGCAATAATTACCAAAACCTTGCCAGCAACAAACATCACAATTGGCCAAAATATCAGCAGATCCTTGAAACACGACCAACCAATCTAAAGTTAATGAAGCTTTGGCTTTGCAATTAAATTTGTTAACAAAATGCCCCGGCAGATTTCTCAGTAATTTACACTTGTGGTTACTCTTTTTTTTTTGAGACGGCGGTTAAAATTATATTCAACCTGAAAACGAGGTTGCTAAACGGCCTTATCCCCGACAAAAACGCTTGGTGGCGTTCTTATGAACTGTTCGTAGACACGGGTACTCGGGCCAAATGGGCAATTGGACCAATATATACGTGGCCAATCGTACCAATATGCTGGTTCCCCCATCTGTCACTGTTAATGTTTAATTAATCAATGTGTTGCAATAACATTCTATTTAGTTGAGTTATTGTATTTAATGAATTGTTGCATAGCATTCTATTAAGATGAGTTATTGTATTAATGAATTGTTGCATAACATTCTATTCAGTTAAGTTAGTGTATTAATGAATTGTTGCATAGCTACCAGTAATTTTAGGTATGGGGTGTAATTGTTACCTTGAATTATTCTACAAACCCTCTTTTGGATTTGTTCAATGTAGTTAGCTTGTTTTTAGTGATACCAGAGTGCCATACAACATCGGCATATTCAAGAATTGGTCTGACATAGCCTTTGTATACAATACACAGTTCTTCAGATATATTATCGCAGATATTCAACTTCTTATGTATAATATTGAGTCTCATTCTCCATCTCCCTGATATTAAGCGAAACGACTGTAATGCTCTTGCCTCGCAATATCTGATCATTGGCATTATTAAATGCTTGGCAATTATGAACGCTCTCCATAATAACGCAGCGAACATATCGCAGGTATTAAAGTTGCCCTTATGTATAATACTGAGTTTCATTCTCCATCTCCTTGATATCAAGCCAAGCGACTGTAATGCTCTTGCCTCGCAATATTGGATCCATGGCATTATTGAATGCTTTGCAATTATGAACGCTCTCCGTGATAAGGCCAAAAAAAAAAAGTCTCCGGTTTCTGGTATGCGCGCGCGTCGCCGTAGCCATGCGCGTCGGCAAAATGAAAAAGTTTTTTTTTCAATGAAAGATGATGTCTCAAAACCGCCAAACTCACTGGTTTGACTGGAATTCTGCTGCTGCGTAATTTCAACGTGTTTTTAGATGGGGTTATGATCGAGAATAAGCTTTATGTGGCCTCTCTGGACTCCCATATATTTGCACTAAGTTTAGTCGGGCACCATTTGCAGTCATCAGCCGACATTTGAAGCAAATTTGAAGCAAAAAAGTCGGGTAAAAAAAAAAGCCGCGTCGCCGCACCACTTTTTGGACAAGCTCCATACCAGAAACCGGAGACTTTTTTTTTTGGCCTAACGGAGCGAAAAGGCATTGAAAAGGCGTTCTAGCTCCGTCTTGGAATAATTACCGAAACCTTGCCAGCAACAAACATCACAATTGGCCAAAATATCAGCAGATCCTTGAAACACGACCAACCAATCTAAAGTTAATGAAGCGAGCATGCCTTGAAACACGACCAACCAATGTAAAGTTAATGAAGCGAGCATGCCTGTCAATTCGTAAAATGTGGAGTTTCAGTGTTAACGTGCGGCCGTCAAAATGTTTAGCAATATGGAGAATGTACCAAAAAACTGATAATATTCTAGATACAAATATTTTCTTGAAGTTCATGACTTATAGAAAATATGCCACTGTGTGTATCTAAAAATTTGTATATCCAAAATTATACAAATGTAAAATGCAAAGATGCTTATGATCATATAAGAACTCTTGTCCTTCCTTTGGCTTTGCAATTAAATTTGTTAACACAATTCACCGGCGAATTTTTCAGTAATTTACACTTGTGGTTACTCTCTTTTTTTTTGAGACGGCGGTTGAAATTATATTCAACCTGGAAACGAGGTTGCTAAACGGCCTTATCCCCGACAAAAACGCTTTGTGGCGTTCTTATGAACTGTTCGTAGACACGGGTACTCGGGCCAAATGGGCAATCGTACCAATATATACGTGGCCAATCGTACCTTCACCTGAACCGCCCATACCGGCACCAATACAGTCAGTTGGGCGATCGGACCGCTAGATTTTGTGCATGCAGCAGCATTCATTTTCCCATTCACGAACTACACTCGGTCCACGAACCGCACATAACGGCCTTGGGCATTTTGCATTGCAATCAGGAGTGCCTTAAAATGCTAAATACCGGCGCATGTACGTGGAAACAAAATAGATTTTCCGAAACCGTTAGTAGGTGATCAACATATCATACACGGGCAATTTATGACCAGGGCATGGCACCGCTTGCGGTACTCCAGGCATTGCCAGGTACGTTCAAAATGTATGGAGAGCACGTTGACTTTTTAGCAGTTTTGCTGAAAATTGATGCTTCATTAGCACGGTCTATTTTGTTTATCCTACGACACTTACAGACGCGCTTGCAATCTGTATACAGTCACGTGTGTCTTGGAAAACTGCAGTACTGTAGCCTACGTGCAGAAACCAAACATGCTTAAGCTCAGCTTCATTTCCGATTTTGTTTTATCGTTTAAAGAGCCGACCCAAAAATCAATCGATTCATATCATACAATTTGATATTAATGTCCAAATAAAAAAAAACATTGACTGATGTTGAGTTAGAATCTCCAAAGTAAGGGACCCGAATAGCAGGTGAAGTCCAAATGGAGACCACGCCGAGTTTTTAATCTGATGACGGCTACAATGTAACCGTCGTCAGATTCAAAATAGTACGCGATGTGACTCAATGTACAAAATATACATTGTACATGACATTACATCAGTACTGTGTCGACAATTCAATTAATTCCATTTTTACATAACTGTGCACGACTGCTGCTGGGGTCCTGTTACTGCCCTTGACATTTCCTCCCTCAAAAATGGAAGGCTTCAGAACCCTGAACGAAATTTTCAGGAAAATCAAGGCTTCGGGAGACAGACCTGGGAACTCTGATCTGATCACTGCCGACAAAGCTACATTGTTCGCAAAGGATATCGAAGACTCTTTCCAGGATGACCACAAAGCCAATACAGTATATGTTGATCTAACTGCAGCATTTGACACCATCTGGCATAAGAGCCTTGCCTACAAGCTGCGGTCAATTATCAAGGACAGATATCTTGTCAGATTCATCTTCACCCTAAGAGCCAGTGACAGGTCAGCCGACTTCGAAGACTTTGAAATGGCCTCCCTCAAGGTTCGTTGCTTGCTCCTCTGCTGTTAAATACTTGGTCGACGTGCCCTGGCACCTCTTGCACATGTTCTGCGTAATGATGAAGGCGAAACCGTCATCAAACCTCAGCGCCTTGTGTCCAGAAAACCCTTCAGTGCATATGAATTTGCCACGAGGAGATGTTAGGAGGAATGGAAACAGCTCGGCACCAGTCTCCATCAGGTCATCCCTGAGCCAGCAAACACGTTGAAGGCAGCAACCTCCCCGGAGGTAGCTGAACCAAGCTCAATGGGATCCGTAGTGGTGTCGGTAGATGGAGATCCAACCTGTTCAAAATGGGGAGTGGTGAATGACCCTCATTGTGATTGCGGACTCAGAGAGTCGACTCGTATTCACTTATTGGAGCATTGCCAGAGACACCGTCTTCCACATAGCGCCACTGTCATGCATCTGTTGGACGCTCAATCTGTTAACTGGCTTGAGAAATGCACTGACCAGTATTGTTGCTGATGATCTTTGTCATGATTCGGATCTGTTGAGGATAAACTGTATTATAATTATATGCTGTTGCATTTAGTATTGCATTTTTCTTTAAGTGACATCCATTTGCATATAATTAATTTAATTAATAAATTTACTGATAAATGATTTAAATCATAGCTTTAATTTTTATTAATTTCACAATGTTTTTCACAAACGGGACAAGGCTCTCTCTTCCTGGTCTCCGTCTGTCGCTATTTATGTTTAATTAATCAATGTGTTGCATTAGCATTCTATCAAGTGGAGTTTTTGTATTAATGAATTGTTGCATAGCATTATATTAATTAGTGACAAACGGAAAATAAAACAATACATTACAACTATAGAATAATTATGTCCTAGTGGTGTGTGTATTGTAGGAATCATGTTTGGGTGGTATATAATCATTGTGGTATTTGATAATACATAAGCGTAACTAAGCATAGGCATACCTAAGAAGAAGAAGGAGGTCTCAAATGGTATAAAATATACCGAGAAGAACCCACGGAATCAGGCAGGGACTGAAAACCCAATCCACATATTGGCCCAGGTTGGAATCGAACCTGAGTCACAGCGGAGGAAGGCAATGAAGAACGCTCCGCCAACCTGACTCCCCAATCATTTTGAACTATCGACATTGTGACGTCAGCTGCAAACGAAAGGTTGTAATAAATTGAGTGTGTGTAACAGGGTTACTTTAGTGTATGATGAGTACCAATGATCTCATAGCCTACTTGAAACATAGAGACGTCGTGCCAAGAGAGTAACATTCTCATCACACCTTTTCTTCTTTGTTATTATTGTCGTAAGTAAAGATTGACATAAATTACATCTATAATTATCTCTGTTCCATTATCTTTGAATTCCCACACACTCGCATGCCCCTCTGGAACATCAGTATCTCCAGTATCGCCTGAGAACTTTAAATGTATAACCAGTGTACTATAGGTCGTCAAAATGCCAAATTAAAACAAGGAGACCTAAAACTGCACCGATGCCTTATTCTATTGCATCAGCGTGAAGAATACACTGTGGGAAAAGAAGGGCCCTCTGCCATCTTTAGCAGGTAAATTGGTTCAATATTTCGTCTGTACAAAGCATTTTGACCTGGTTAGCATATTTTATGCCGTGGAATATCAAGGACAAAGCTTGTTTATTGCATTCCCCGCACTCTCGCTAAATTAAATCTCCTAAATTTTTTTATCATGAAGGCATTTCTATAATGGGACTTGGCGTGTGGACTGCAGAGGGTTCTGCTTATATTACTCGAAGACTTTTCAGATGGTTGGCGATGCCAGTTCGCTCCGTATCGATTCTGATGGCATCGGACTGCAAAGGGCTTTATGTATTACTCAATTTCAAGAACAAATTCTGTAAAAGCCAGAAACTGCATCCAATCAGAAAGGTGCGACCGTCTCCTTATGGTCGTGCCCGTTTTTGATTGGCTGGGCTCGCTATGACGTCAATCAGTTCCGTGGTCTACGGCTGCGTAGCTGCTGAGGCGAGCTGCATATGTACGATCAACTTAACAGATTTTGGATCATTGCGTCAAACACGGTTTTGAGCTATGGTCTTAGTAGGCTCGTTTCCGATCGCCGTTCAGTGCTCTGCATGCGTAGCTGCCTATTAGGTCGCGTTGGTGTGGTGTGTGAGTCGCGGACTAATGCAAACAATTGCTTTTTCACCAATCCGAGATTGTTGTCCAGTGGTCGGTCTGCGTGCAAAGTGGTCTGCCCTTTAATTCGCGTTGGTGTGGGAGTTTTTGATAAATACATTCTAACGTATTTCTGATCAGGATTCACCAGAGATCTGCGACAATGGACGAAGCAGGAACTTTGATTCTGATGCTGTCAGCAATGGCAGGTAAGATTTCATATCTATCACCTGTAGCACGCCGTCGAATCTCTGACTGGTTGGTTAGCAATAGCAGACAAGTGGTGGCGAGCGACTTACTCATGGACGACTGCTGCCTCTTCAGAACAGATGATTAATTGAAGAAATTTGGCCTTATCAAATGAAAATGAAGTTTGTGTATTAAACATGACATCATAAACATCACAAGTCATTTTTGTCTAACCGACTCACGGTTCCAGATAAGGAAAACCAAATTAAATACCGATCGACTATTTATATAGGAGGTTTTACGTTTCAAAATAAATGGAAGGGATGCTCATTGTCCCCGATCCTGATATGGCTAATCTTGTCTGCTATCTCTCACAAACCAGTCAGGGGTCAAGGCAACTGGAAGCAAGTCATTTAGGCAAGAAACGGTAGACACTTTTTTGAACAGGAACAATACATGATTGTTCCACATCTGTGGTATAGTCTGAGAATTAAAACATAAGTTGAAAATGAAACTGAAAATATCTAGCCAAAACCCTATCTGGACCAGAAGCTTTTGATTTTTTTTTTTGAAAAATGACAGCGAACCTCTTCCTCGGTAGTGACCAAATTCCAGTCCTCAAACTTAGCCCGGTAAAATTCCTCAAAAATTGGCATTCTCGGCTAAAACAAATGAGATATTAAAGCGGTTAAAAAAGAATTTGAGTTCATTGGCATCATCAGCTTAAATTTTCGGTAGTGGTATGAAATTGGATTTGTCCCCACGATATCCACTCATAATACGCATACCTTGCCAAACAACCCTCATAATTATGTTTTAGTGAAAAAAATCTGATATCATCCTCTTGTAGGTGGCTTTACTGCTATCATTAACATCTGAAAGTTCTTTCTGCACTGATTTCAGTTCCCTTTTGTCACCTCGTCCAAAGACTACTTTCTTTGTATTGATCCCATTTTCTTATCCGTGATTTATTATTTGCAAAAACTTTCACCTTCTGAGGGACCATGATATCAGTACAAAATTGTATGTAATCACTAACAACTTCTGCCAGTCAATAGGGTCCTCACTAGCGTCCACAAGCTGCGTTTACTGCATCTTGGCTCCAGTTGTGTTTTTTCTAGAACTCGAGGCTTCTTTCTCTGTACAAGGGGCTTGTATTTGGCCAAGCTTTTTCAAAGGAGAGGCGATATAAGCATCCTTTACATTGGAGTACATTAAGTCCAAAGTTGCTGTCCCACGTGTTGGGCAATGTACATGTTGATACTGTGGCGAAACCGACCCCTGACACTATTTGTGGCGGAACCGGTGATTGGCAGAACCCAGGGGGACTGGTCTTCTTTATCCCAGGACTCTAGCCAACTCCTATTATCCCACAAAAATATTTATTAACCTTGCGCAAGGATGAGCGGTTACCCCGACGCAAGGGGGGATATAGTTAACGAACGGCGGACTAAGCCTAGGGGCAGTTCGTTTGGTGGAAATATACCACCGTTTTGTGATTGCTTGACTCAAATGCGAACAGGGCTAACCTTCACAATGATCCAAATAATTATCACAGAGACAAATGTTTTCAAGGACAATCAATAATCGGTCTTATTCTCTGATCAACTATTCAATAATCTTTATATACACAATAAATCAATTTATACAATTATATAATACGCAGTTGTAATAATCCTAATATCACAAATAAGGGTCAACTGCACCCGTTAGAATGATATAGGGTTACAATAATCCTCACGTGGTCAACTGCACCACTTAATAATAAACTTGGAGTCTCTACTTAATACGAATATCTAATTACCCTCACCTAGATTTGGTGAACCTCACAGGAATTGCACAATGGGGTACTGAACTATAATAACCCTTATACAATCCCAATAACCCTCACAGCCAATGTGTGTAAATAGTACAGGCCACACGGGATAGACTAACCAGACAACTGTAATGACCCTCACACGGCCCCGAGAACGCTACACCCGGTAAACCTCACAGTGGCCAGGAAGCTCAAGGAAACTAGGGTTGCACTGCTCCGGGAACCAAACCAATAGGCCTAGAACAAGCGGCACAAGCAATCCCTCAAGTCAATCCGAGCCTCACTTATCTCCTAATCAATTGGTTTACCCCTCGCATTCACACAAGGCCCACTATAGTCTAGACCCAAATGTAACCCGCACCGAATACACAGAATTAATGAGCCTTAATTATCCTCACACGGAGATTAATGTGGACCGCAATTAACCTTACATAGCATTAGTGGAAGCAATCTTTAAGTGTACCTCACAGGAACTCAAGGCAGAGTCAACCGGTCAGGCAATTTGTCCAGTGGTTATGCGATCACCTCAGCAGTCAGGCCCACCGTTCCGGTGTTCAACAGACCACAAGCAATCCCACACAACCCAAAGTCCTCCCAGCCTTCAACCAATTATTTCCAACTCGTCCCCTTTTGTTCCAACACTTATCCAACCCACTAATTAATCTGACCCACGAGTTACGATGAGCTGAAATTGTAATAACAATTATCTCAAATACTCGGCAGTCTTAATGCACAAATTGCTGCACAACTGGTCGCACTGAAGCTCACCTAAGCTCCTTGATGCAGTCGCTGCAATTATTGCTCCGGCCACGGCTCGCGTCGATCGTCAGCTCTTTTGTTTTCCAGCGATAATAACAGTTATGCTAGACTCGTCGCCATCTTCCGAACTGCCCGGGCGATGTCGCAACACCACGCGAAATCGCCCAGACCTGTGCAAATGCGCGTCTGTGATTGGTCAAGGCGCGCACTATTAATATTAATGCTTTCGACGCGCATGAATAATTAATGAGTTAGACTCGCTGCAGTCTGTACTACCCTGTTTCGCCACAATACAATAGACCTGTATCAGGGTACGCCATCTTGAAAATAATAGTGAGGCAAAATATGCAAACAAACATGGCGGCCTAAATAGTGTGTGCGGTGAACGAGTGACTATCGCAACATTACAGCAGATTGACACTCTTTTAAATGGATGGTCGACAGCACAAAATTACCCGAAACATCAATCACCATTCTAGGTAGACCATGTCCCTTCGTATTTTGAAGAGGAATCTGAAAAGAAGTTTTCCTCGGCGAATAGTGGTTGAAATCTCCATTTACCACAATGAATGCGTCTGGAAAATAATGTAAAATATCTTTGATAACTTGGCCGAGTTCCTCTGCAGTAGTTGCAGCTACACTACGATCAGGCACGTAGATCGTTACGTAAATAAGGTGTGAAAATTCCCGTGTAAAATAATAGGGACGGAGACTTTCTGTGAGGATTTCGACAATACGACTACACGAGTAATGTTTATTAGTGGCGTTCAGTGGGTGACACCATTTCTAGTTGAAAAAAATACATACACCAGGCGCGGCTCTGGGGGCCGCTGGAGGCTTTCCCCAAAAAATTGTATCTAGCCCCCAAAAATAAATTCCGTAAAAAGATTTTGCATTAGCAAAAAGAAGGATTGTGATGTACATGCAAATGGTCTCCCCCTAAAGAAATAGTCGTGACAAGGGTTTAATATAGTGTGAATGATTTTAGGATTTTATTGGCGCTCCCCATTGAAAATATGGCATGAGGGATATAAAAAAATTCGCTTCTCTACCTGCGAAAAGGTAGATATTAAAGCTGTTTTTATATAAAAATGGAGAGTAATATGTTCGGACCGACGAGTAATATCGGTTTTTAGTAGATATATCAATGAATCTTTTTCAGAGTGAAAACCTCGAGCTATCTGATAAAACAGATCAGTGCGATCACCATATAATCATCGAGAATGGTTTCTTAATTTGTGAAACGTGCGGTGAAATAGTCTCACGTTACTTTGATTTTTCGGCAGAAAATGTGCAAGAAGATCGTATCAATTGGTCAATTTTAAAAAGAAATAAAAGAAAAATTGTGGAGAAACTTATTTTTTCTGTGTGTCCAGAGCAAGACTCAGAAGATGTCCAAGAAACTATCAATAAATATAACGAGCTCGTTAATTACAAAACATTGAGGGAAACGGATGCGTTAAACGGTCATTAATAGCCGCGTGTTTTCATACTATAGTTGAATTAGACAAAGAACGAATAAGAGATTTATTTAAAGTGACTCAAAATCAATTTAATAAAGCCTTAAAAAGATACGATGACCGCTTCAATAAAGGCGGGGCCGAGGGTGACACCCTAAGAGGTGATATAGAGGTATGACTCGGTGGATCGCTTTCATAATGTTTATTTACCGAGAATTTGAACTTGTAAGTTTTTCGATAAGAGATTTTTTTTCTTTTGCCAGCCGTTCGTCTACCCGTTTTTTAACTTCTTTTTCAAAGTCTGTATCGTTTTTAATTTTTTGAAGCTTTGTGCTGGTCGTTGTTTAATTTTTTTGCTTAAGCTCGTTAAATTTTGCGAGCTCGTTCGTAATCAATACAAACTCTTCGTGCGATATTTCTCCGTCGTTGATGGCTTGAGACCCGTATTCTTTAATTGTGTTAAGTTTGGAGTCTGCGAGTATTAATCAATTTCAAGACTCTTTGCAGTATGCCAAAAACGCCTTGAAATTTTGTCGTGAAACCGGAGTTGTATTTAATTCCATCGGATATGAACTTGAGGGTTGGAACGCACGACGGCTATAACAACAATCTTCAAATCGCTACCCAGAGTATGAAAACTGGTTGGGTGCCAGATTTAAACACACAACCTCAACCTTTTGATGACACCGATGACGTCGCGCCACCAACAACCCCAGAGCCTATGACGAACGATATTGTAGCACCAACACCAGCACCAGCACACATTCTGGAATTTGTATTCCTGTGGAGACATTTCTTTGTTCTTAAATTTACTACCTTACGGAGACATGAACACAATAGGGAACAAAAGATTGTATACGTCTCCAGAAGAACATTTCTATAGATGAATACGTCTCCACAAGAATTTCACGAAATAGATATATGGATTTTACTCAAAAACTAGGAATTTCCAAGGTAGGTTGATCTGTCGCAAATGGAAGAGTTTTAGAAAAGGGATATTTAGTCCAAATTTCAGCCCAGGAAATTAATTCTGGTTAAAATAAGAGCATTTTGAAACTTCAATTTCACACTCGAAAACTTTACTACACGAGAACACCTGCACCTACACCCTCACCAACACCAACACCAGCACCCTCACCTACAGTTTTAACCCAGGAGCCCACGAAACTACAAACTCACCAAGACGAAAAATTATCGTTGACGCTAGGAAAATTGGCTATCGTTGGTTTGGGTATTTTGGCTTACGAGGCAACGCAATAAGTCACACTCTAAGCTCACAACACAATAAAAAGCCTTACCAACTTTGTGCTGGTAAGGCTTATTTTTTTGTTTAAACTTAATAACAACTATAACTACCATCGTTTTTGTAGGTACGCAAAAACCAAGGCTCCCACACCCAAAAACAAAGCCCACACAAAATCTATCCACACATAATCTATCACCTCAAGAAGTTACTAAACACATAGTTAATTAGTTTTGTCAAAACATTAATAAGGGAATAAATGTGTGCTACGGAGGTTTTTATCACTCTGTTTAATACCACTTAGAGTCTGGGTGCTGATAATTACCCGAGCCGGAGGCGAGGGTAATTATCAGCACCCAGACTCTAAGTGGTATTAAACAGAGTGATAAATACCGACGGAGCACATATTTATTCCCATTCATAAATACCTTTTCGGTAAAAAAAATCATATAATTCGTTCAAAACATCCCGATTTTGTTCAACAAATTCACTTGATGCTTTTTGAAACATCCCTCCTGCAAAATAATGGAGTGTTCAGCTGGCGAGTAAGATGTAAACAACCCTTTTATGGAGATTGACGCGCGTGTATCATGTTCTACGCGATGTCGCGCAGAACGCACCTGGTGCGTTGGGTTTTGAATTTAGAACTATAAAATTCTAACTTCCTGGTAGTGTTGCGCATGCCTACGTGAGGATTGTGAACGTTCAACCAATGAAACGATAAGAGGCACTGGATTTTTAGGAGTCCACATTTTATTGTGACACTGGAAAAGTGTCACCAGCTAGACCAGCTAGCCATGAAAGACCAGCTAGCCATGTCTTTATCATCCGTTTAAGACTGGCCACGTGATGGGCTCTCGACCAATAGGAATGCGTAAACCGTCTTAGGTATTTATGAATTAACATTCATAAATACCTAAGACAGTTTACGCATTCCTATTGGTCGAGAGCCCGTCACGTGGCCGGTATTAAACGGATGATAAAGACATGGATAGACATGGAAAAGTGTTTAAGACCAGTCTTAAACACTTTTCCAGCGTCACATAAAATGTGGACTCCTAAAAATCCAGTGCCTCTTACCGTTTTATTGGTTGAACGATCACAGTCCTCACGTAGGCATGCGCAACACTACCAGCGAGTCAGAATTTTATAGTTCTAAATTCAAAACGCAACGCCCCAGGTGCGTTCTGCGCGACATCGCGTCCATGTCGCGCAGAACATGCTACGCGCGCGTCAATCTCCATAAAAGGGTTGTTTACATCTTACTCGCCAGCTGAAAATTCCATTATTTTGCTAGAGGGATGTTTCAAAAAGCATGAAGTGAACTTGCTGATCAAAATCAGGATTTTTGAATGAATTGTTTGATCTTTTTTTACCGAAAAGGTATTTATGAATGGGAATAAATGTGTGCTCGGTCGGTATTTATCACTCTGTTTAATACCACTTAGAGTCTGGGTGCTGATAATTACCCTCGCCTCCGGCTCGGGTAATTATCAGCACCCAGACTCTAAGTGGTATTAAACAGAGTGATAAAAACCTCCGGAGCACACATTTATTCCCTTATTAATGAACGTTTGCAACTTAATGGGTCAAAACCGGAAAATGCGTTTTCACGAAGTGTACTATACCATTCTTTTGCATGTAAACTGCCTGCACACTACGCGTCAAAAACGGGTTTTGCGTTTTCACGAAGTAACACAAATGTCACGTGATACGCGCGACTCACTTCTGGCGTCATCACGAAGTAGCGCTAACCCGTTAACTAATACACATGGTTAGCGTCACTTCGTGAAAACTCGAACAGCGCGTATTCTGATTTTAGAGTTTTTACGAAGTGACGTTAAGGTTAATTAGTTGATAACTCATTAATATTATTTGTTTCAATAAAAATCATACATAAACGTGACATTCAAGATCCCAGCTTTCAGACAATGTAAAAAAATATGAATTTTGAGGCTAATACGATGTTCAGATCACCGTTTCAAAACATCACCAACTTAAATCGCTTGTATCTCGAAACACACATTTTCCACTTCGCGGGGGTTAAGGTCACTTCGTGGTGTCGTTGACGACGTGTTCGGCCAAGCACGATACGGACTTGGCGCGTAAATATCCAACTGAGCACGCTGCCCGTCACCCGGTACCGATACCCGGCAGAGCACCCAACGCGCTCGCTCCGAGTTTTTTAAGAGCAGATGCAAAATTAGCGAGTTGTTTTGAAATCCACTCTTTGATACCGCCTTTTGGTGGTGTTGGTGTAGGTGTTGGCGACGATGCTACTCACTATCGTGCTGATGGCTAAACTAAAAGCGGCTAAAACACTCACTATGGTCACACCTTGTTCTCTAAACAGAGTTCTAATCTTCTCCGCTAGAATCGTGTCGCCGCGTAATATTTTATAAATCGTTTCTTTGATTCTAGCGATCTGACTTTTGAGCCCTCGTTCGTTGGCTTTTGCGGCTTCTAATCTGGCAGATCTTTCAACGTTCAAGTCGCTCAATTTATCGTTTAACTCTCGACGACCCTCTTCGCTGTGCGATTCGTCGAGTTCTTGTCTCGTGGCTGCACTCTCTCGTTCTAGTTCTGTGAGACGCGATAAATTAAGTTCTAGGTTACCTATTAACGTCTGAAGACTTTTGTCTATTCCCCAGAGTTCTCTGTAATTCCATCCTTCAGTTTGAGCGCCGGTGTCTTGTTCTAAATTGTCTATAATCTCGGTTACCTCATCGGTGACTCTGGGTAGTTCTGTCATGGGAATACTCTCGGGTTGTATCGATCGCAGTTGTTCACTGTTCACTTGTTCAGAAACATTTTGCTTTCTGATACGTTGAGAAAATCGAGTAGTTTCGTTCGTTCCCGTTGCCATTGATCTCTGGCGGCTGAGAGTTGTTCTTCCGCTATATCGTGTTTCTTCCCCCCCCCATGTCATCATCCTTCAGACTTGAAAAATAAAAAGTTTGAACCCGAAAAAGCTAAGGCGTTTATGATCGCACCTCCAACCATCATAACAACAGCTGACGCCATCTATTTAATGTATAAAGCCTTTTAAATTATTATTATAATAAATGATGGATAAATTTCATAAACTGTATTATAGCCCAAGCGGTTATTGGAGAGGTAAAAGCGCCGTCGACCATTTACACGATAAAACCAAAATTGATAAAAAAGGTCTTCAGAGATTGGCTTAAAAAACAAGCGATCTGGCAAATTTATCTACCGGGTCCCTCGTATGTACCCAGGCCTACGAGTACTTCGCGAGAGTTTGAAACACCAAACGACTTTCACCAAATGGATGTGCTATACCTACCCTGGAATAAAGTAAAACGCAAGACGTATAAATACGCTTTGACGGTTGTCGACGTTGCGAGTCGATACAACGAAGCAGAACATTTGGTTTCTAAAACGGCGGATTCCACCCAAGATGCTATCGTCAAGATTTACGCAAGATCGCCTTTGATTTACCCTAAAACGTTGAGAGTAGACGCCGGTACCGAATTTAAAGGCGCATTTAAAAAATGGATGGCCTAAAAAAACGTCGAGATTATCGTAGGCGAACCCGGAAACCACCGATCGCAGGGTATCGTAGAAAGATTTAATCGAACGCTAGCCGAGAGACTGTTTGGTCATCAGTACGCTCAAGAAATGTTAAATCCCGAGAGTAGAAACACGCAATGGGTCGAGCGATTACCCAGCTATAAACGTCGAAACGACAAGATTAATAGCTAAAGCGCCGTCACAGGCGGTTAAACTAGAACAGGTCCGGCAATCGCCGGCTAACCCCGTTAAAACAAAAGAGCAACAATTACCGCAAGACGCTATGGTTAGATATTTATATTACCCGGGCGAGCAAGAGGGTGGAACCTCGAGAAGAGCCACGGATCCCATTTGGAGCGTAAAGATTTATAACATTGAAAAAAGAACGAGTCAATTTAAAATGGTTAACAGAAAAAAAGTCACTACTGGCCCCACTCTTTATTACCTACAAGACGGCCCAAAAAGGAGTTTTGTGAGACAAGAGCTTCAAGTCGTACCCGAGGACACGCAATAACCGCCTAATTTATATCTACATTACGGTGACCAAAAGCGAGCGTGTGTACTCCATCAGGTAAAATGTACCTCTTGGTATCTAACGGACTCAACGACAATTTATCTAGCGATATGGTGTAAAGGATGTGTTTTTCCGATCGAATTTGAGTCATCGGTTCTGTTTTAGATTTATTTATTAAGATGACCCCCTTGGCTTTTTTAAGAGTGATGTTGTTGTCATGTGCTAAAATCGAGTACATCTTAGGTCTTACGCAAACGGCATCTTGAATGACCTTACCTCCAAATTCGTCTTTAAATTTACCGATCACTTTCTTATTGGTTGGATCGTATAACTCGTGATCCAGATTGTAATTCGAAAAGTTGTAGTGTTGTGCCCGTGAGATTGCATGTCTTTGTATACGTCATCCGTGTAAACGACAATGAACAGACTGTCCGTATCCGTATACATCAACCTAATTTTATCTGCGTATTTGTCTTTCAATCGGTTGTAATAAAAATCGTACATCAGCGTCTTTGAGAGATCTAAGATGCTCACTCCGCAGTAAATGGGCTTGTTTAACACGGTTGTCGTTTTACGTTTCGACAAACGACAGGTCACATCCTGGAAACTGCGTTGTTGTTTTATAGCTCGGTTTTTTGAATTTTTTTTTGTATTTTGCCTGATCGCTCTCGTTATTGTCTCTCAGTAGGTAACCGTCTATTCGATTTCTAACGTTTTCCATCGTCTTACCAAGCACACTGTTATTCATCAGTTTAAAAAAGTCTTTCTCAAAATCAGAGGTTGCCTTTGTTCGGAGTTGCGTGTTTTTATCGATGTAAGATTTCATCCAAGGCGCTTGTTTAAATTTTTACACGCAATGTACCTTTTTTAGTTTCAAACCGAGATCAAGATATAACTGCAACGTAACGTAGTGAAACACGTATTTTTGTTTTGGATTAAGCGTACACATTAATTTTTGTACGTCGCTACTAGGTTCGGTATCCAATAACTCGTTTCGATAATCAGACATCCAAGCTTGGGGTACGACCATATTTTCTGGCGCTAGGGGATAATCGTTATGCTTGGTGTGTAGATCGTACGGGTAGTCTAAATCTACTTCGAAAAGGTAACGGTGTTGGACGTTTTCTTAAGCGTTAATATTCTTTCTTCGGTAAACGGTTTCGAAGGTGTCCATGTAAAATCGCTGTACGGTAGATATTGACTCATAGCCCAACCGTACAGATTGTTGGCATCCAGATAAGCGATATAACTCGAGGGTTTGTTTGAATCGTAGTCATCGAGATATTGATTATTGGCTTTGTGATGTCTCATTCCACCCACGCTAGATATGCCCTCCTCGTTTTGCTTTTTTTGCGGTGTAATAGTTGGCTGGATCTAGCCCGTAGTTTTCTATGCACGTTCTTCTAAAGTTTTCAAATACGCCTGCAAGTAATAACGTATCGGTAGTCACGTACAAGTCGTGATATTCTCCTAGATTTTGTATATTAAACTCGTTCCACACGCGTTGAGCTCTATCATAGTCTTGTTGCGATATATGTTCGTATTTTAGTCTGCTGTAAAACTTGTCGGTGGGTGGTAGGCAGGTCTCTTGAAACTTCTCTTCAGACGAGTTCATATATTCGTAGGGATAAATTCCTTTTTGTAATAACGAGTCAGGATGTTTAAAATGCTTTTTGAGTAGATGAAATGACTCTTTTGGACACGCTTTCACTAATTTATCCAACGAAGATGCCATAAAACTAAACGAGTTTAATAATCGTAGATTTCCTATCGAAAACGAAATATACTTTTCTGAATTTTTAGCGATCACTTATATTTCTGTTTGGCTATCATATTCTGTCATTCCCTGCATGATTAAATGCGCGTTGTAATTTTGTAAATAGTGAAAAAAGACTGGTATCAGTGTACAACCGGGTTTAATTTGTAGTTTGAGGTTACAATAAGCGTGTGCGGCACCCCTATATTTACCAGTGACGTGGCAGTGATCTTTCACCTTTCTAAATTTATTAATGCTCTTTTTGCAGTCGAGACATTTAGACTCGATGAATCCCTTACTATATTTGTACTGATTTTCTTTCATTTGTTTTATCGTCTTGCGTTCTCTGGGTCTCTGGCACTGACAGTTGCTTGAGTAATTGGGATAAGTTGGTTTTTCACAAATCCAACACGCGTTTGTTTTATCGTGATGTTATTTAGCTCGCTCGTTAAATTTCATGGGTTGGGGTTTTTCAAATTGACAATTAATATCGCTTTGTAATTGTAACAACGTTATTATAAATCTAGTTGAAGCGTCTTTGCCTCTATAAGTCTCTTGATACACATTTTTACCGTCGCATCGTACGACAACTAGCGAATAACCGCTAGCTTTGTGAACGTTAATCTTTTTTGTGTTTGTCTCTTTGTCTGAGTGAGTAGGTTTAGATGTTAGTGTCTGTGTGGGTGTTGTTGTTGTTTGTTGTTTGGATTCAAGTCAGCATAAATGACAAATGTTAATTTTTTTGTGCCTATAGTTTTTTAATTCTTATATCGGTACGTCTCTTTCGCCTGGTTGCCCGTCTATGTATTTTGGTTTACTTGTCGGAAATACAATCTTTGATGGATGTGCATCTATACCCTTACAATCGGCGACAAGTCTGTCTAATTTGTTTTGATTGGTAAAATGACATAGACATCTTCGACAAAATATTTCTTACATTTATGTTTCGTAACGTCGTACATCAACCTCGTAAAATATTTTATCCAACAGTAGTGATGCTTGTTACCTTTAGAAATCAAAAGCAGATCAATCTCTCGTGACCCAGTTTTTAGACACGTATAATGGATATGTCTCACCCTCATAACCGTATACGTTTATCGATAAATTATTTTGTCTTTCTATCTTGGGTATCTGAACGAAAGTCAACGCCTTTAAATTTGAGTCCGTCGTCTTTGATGTAAATCGACGGTCTGCTTTCGTTGATTTTATATTTAGGATTATTTCTTATTTGATTTTTTACTTTGTCCGTGTATTACCCCAAAGCAGATCTCAAACACCAACTCAAACACCCGTCGTCTTTGTTTTGTACGTTGATCATCGCCTGTTTAATTTTAAGATGTTCGGGTAGGTTTATGTAAGAACTACCTCTCGCTGGATTATATCTGGTGATGTTGATGTATAACGCGAGTATTGTATCGACTACCTAACCCGATCCTTGATTCGTATACCTTTCATCCTTTTTAAATAGCTCTTCGATCTCTGCTTTTAAAACCTGTTTTATTTGACTTTGATTTAAAACGGATTTCGGCTTGCTATAATGAATAGCTTCGATCGTTTCGATAATATCGTTCGGTTTGATTTTTCGATACCTTATTTTTAATACAAGCTCTTCTTTTAAACCTCTGAGCTCTCTCAATTAAAACTTGATTTTATTGACTATTTGCTCTTTGTGCGAATCAAAAAACTTGATTAAATCGTGGTTATAAAGTCTTGGTTTTAATTCCCAGTTTCTGTAGTAATTTTTAAACCTTCTCGTTTCTCTAAAAGCTGACTTTGTAAAGTCTTCGGGTTGTCTGTATGTTTTGATCGCCGAGATTTAATCTTCTTTTCAAAAACCGTCCTTTATAACCCGTCGGTACGTATTTTAGATTTTGTTCGTCTACAATCTGTTTGAGCTCATGTAGTGTCTTTTTTTTATCACGTTTTTAAATTTACTTACGTAATTTTTTTATCCCCTTGATGTAGACTTTACGAGTAAGAGAAACATTTTCATTGTGCAGTATATTATATCGCTGCACGTAATCACGCAGCGTGGCTTTGTTCCATTTAGAATATCCTTTGACGGTCGGTCTGAACATATGACTCTCCATTTTATTATAGGAAATATAATATTTTTTTTCTCATTTTTTTTGGAGGGCGATCAATTATTTCATAATCCATGACAGCTTGACTGTAGTGGAAATTCCCTCTTTTTTATCCCGAGTTTCAAGGTTACGTTGTTTATCCCGAGTTTCAAGGTCAAGTTGTTTACGCCAAATTTCTATCGTGCCTCAACACGTTTCAAGGTCACGTTGTTCACGCCAAATTTTTTCGAGGTCACGTGGTGGTGACATCACCTCATTTTAGCGACGACTGATTTATTTTTTAACTCCAGAGCAACAGGCCCTGACTTGGCACACATTTTTCTATTTTGCTCCTGAACCTGACAACAGATTTCTAAAAATTGGCCGCGGGGGATTCCCCTATATTTTTCCCCCAACTATTTTTAGAACTGAGAGCGGCGTGTCCAGGCTTGCCACAGGTTTTTTTTCTATTTTGATCCGGTAGCCCCACCTTCCCTACTACTTCTGCTGCAGTGTAGTGAATGGCCTTTAGTCAAGCCCCACGCGCTTATACCCGGACCATCCGGACACGTAACGCACCCCGGACGCCATGGCGCGCGTGCTGCCTGGTGCCAGACGACGGCTGATTTACGTTAGTAATTCTGCATTTTCATTGGTCAATTCACAACGGGTAATGCATTATGCGTGTCCAGCAAATCGGTAGACAAATGTAAAGAAAAACATAAGCGTTCTCCACGAGATGGTAAAGGCCCTCGCGGCTTCACCGCTCGTGCTAGTCTTTTTACGTGTCAGCATCCGGGGTGCGTCTCGTTTCCGGGTAAGTGAATGGGACTTGAGTAAAGGCTATGTAGTGAATAACAGAGCTGACCATGAAGTCCTGATATTGGGCAATTCCACACTATTGAAATTTAGACAAGAAACAGGCAAGACAAATCAAAAAGTTAAAAGCACCGGATGAGCGGTGTCGCCACATGAGCAGCGCCACCACTCCATTTCCATCAAAATGCTTCCGATAGAGTACAAACAGTGTTGGGGCAAATATTAAACAAGCAACATTTGGCTGTTAAAGTCACCAGCAGAGGGCGCTTAACCCAAATATCGAGGTTTATTTTTATTATTTTTCATTCATTCCAAAGTGCTCTTGGTTGGTGTGGAGAGCCAGCAGAGAGTGTGTTACTCCGGTCCCCCACCGGAACCTGATCCTGATAATCTGGATGACTGGCTGAAGCAAGTCATGCAAGCGATACGGAAGCGTTGCCCAGGAAGGAGGGAACCAACCTCAGCTGGTAAGAAACCTGCGATCTCCCATGCCATAAAGTTGCTACAACATAATGCTGGCGGATTTATTGTTTTACAAGACTACATAGTGGCAATAGTGCATTATATTTGAACATGTTATTTTCTCCAAATAGCGAGGACGTTAAATACCGGCCGATGGGCAATATAAGATCTGCCTTGTCGCACCACTAGTGGGCGGCCTGTTTTTCTATGGTAGGTTTCCTGTATAGCGTTGCAGGCCAGTAACTAGACTGCTATAATTGTAATAGACCTGTGATTCTTCCCCCAAATAATATTTGAAATACACATCAAATTGGACCTTATTTAATCATGTTTCATTTTCTGCTCATTGTGTGGTTGTTAATCAATAAGTTTTGGGAGAATGATCACCCCTAAAAGTAGTACCAACTTTAATCATCAACTTGTGTAATCAACATCTAAATTAAGATAAATAAAATCAATTACCAGAATCGTATAAGTAGCATTGGGCTCAAACTCAAATTGTCTTGCATTATGATTACTAATGGTACACCATAAATCCTTTTATATCATTATTTCAAACCAAGGAAATATCCTGACGTCACCTGATGGTTATGGAATATATTCTTGGTATGTCCTGAAATAAAAATTAAAATGTTTTGTATACATATATATAATATGCTTTTGCATATTTGCAATAGTTGAGACTTACAGCAAAATTTCCCTCAGGTTTCTGCATTCTGCCCCTAATCAAACTTCATCATCAAATAACCTTAACACGATATTGGTACCTTTAGGTATCAATATTAGTAAAATTCGTTTTGTGTCCATCGTTTGTTAACAGCACAGTGCGTGAGTCACGCCTTGGGATTGGAAGACGGGACAATCACTGACGATCGCATCCATGCCTCCAGTGAATTACAGACGGGCTGTTGTCCTGCCGTTAACGCACGCCTCAACAATTACAACAGATGGATACCCATGGAGTAGGTATCAGAGTGGAATACCACATCTGACACTTCAATCATATATCGTCATGTACTCTGCATTATCACAACGTTAAATAACGCTCTTATTTTAATGAAAGCTTAATCGCACCAATGATTTTTTTTGTTCGTCCCCCCTCCTTTTAATTATAACAACAATATTCCCGACAGAAGCCAACCAGAATCTGCAACTGAACTGCAGACTGTGATGAGTTTCAATAATGGGATTCGATTTTTAAAACCATTCTCACGACCGGATTTGCGGAGTATTGCTATTTCAGTGTTCCTCATTCTCTATTTACTCTGTGTACAGAGACGACCCAAACCCCTGGATCGAGGTGGACCTCGTTGCGAGTACAATGGTGACAGGCCTCATTACACAGGGATTTGTGCTACGCGGCAATGGACGCCATCAGTTTTTGACGCAGTACAAGGTGTCCTATCAGAAGCAGCCCTCGTCTGACTATGAACACGTGGCGGATGAAAACGGAAACATCAAGGTAAATATAAACCTTAACTTCATATAGGCCTCTATTCATCTTCAGCGTTTATATTCGTAATTGTGATATTTGTCAGAGTGTTTGTTGATCCAGTTTATTCGGTACGACCATAATTCTTTAGTACCATAATTCTGAAAATCTACCTGATTATAAACAATTAGTTGACGCAAAAGAAATTATGTTACGTCTTGACTTAGAAACGTTAGGCGTGAATAAATCAGACTTATTGAAATACAAATGTTTTTTTGTCAAAGAATGATTTTTTTGAGGAAAACAAACACAGGAAGCCCAATAAAATCCATCGAATAAATTGATTATTGAGACCCCGTTCTTGGAACACACTCTAGACTGTGCGCTTTTGTTTGTGTTTTGTTTTTCAAAAAATCGGCAAAGGTGACATACCGCGAATGTTAACGTTTTCGTTTCAGGTGTTCACCGGTAACACTAATGGCACCACCCCGGTCACTAATCTGTTTGATGAGAGTGTGGTGGCGACAGTAGTGCGCATTGAGCCTACTGCATGGAGTCAGCAGAGTAGGTATGGAAGTTTGCGATTGGAGTTACTTGGATGTCGCCGCTGAAGCATAACATGCAATCACTTCGACAGCGCTGTCAAAAAAATAAGCTTATTACAATGTTTATAATTTATGGGCTAGTCTGGGCTCTACGTTCTCTTTTTTGAAAGGGGGTGGCAAGCGTCCCTCTTAGGCCCCCGCGATGCCCATGCTTTTCGAGTTGGATCCCGTGGTTTGCGCGATTGTCTAACTAAAAGTCAATGTTGACACCTAAGAATGGCGGTTCTAAGGGTCGAACACCCCCACCTACCCGCTGTCACCATCAAACTTTAGTTTGAAAAGAAAATGTCCCTCTCGAAATTTAGTATCTCCATCATCGCCTAAAAACTTAAAATGAAAAACTATATTGTAGGCCCTCTGTGTAGATCGTCAAAATGACAAATTAAAACAAGGTGAATAGAAGGGTCCCTCTGCCATATTCATCAGATAAATTTGATTAAATATTTAGCCTGTTGAACTTGTCCTGATCTATTAGCATATTGTATGCAGTGAGTAATGTTTTATCTCACTGTATTGAATTTTGTTGAATTTGTAATGTATTGTATAATTATACATGTTTGTAGTCATTATTTATTGTATGCAGGGCCCGATTGGAAACCAGTTTTAAACTTTTTGGGCATACCCTGGGTAAAGAAACAGGAATAAATAAAAAAATATCAAGGACAAAACTTCTTTATTGCAATACCTGCGCTCTCGCTTCATTGCATTTCCTACATGTTCATTATGAAGCTGTTTCTATATTGGGACTAAGTGTGTTGGCTACAGAGGGTTCTGCTTTTATTACTCGGAGACTGTTCGAAAGGGTGGCGATGCCAGGTCGCTTCCTATCGATCTCTGATTGTATATGACTGCAGCGGGCTTTACTGTTCAATTTTAAGAGCAAACTAGACTTATGTTTGTGGACAAACATAGGGCTGTTTCGGTAACTTTTTGTGACATGTGACATGTAACGTTTCATTATAAGTTCCATCCAGGAAGGATGTGTAGTTCTGTTTTAAATAACTGGTGGCATTTAATTTGTGATTTCTTTTAAATATGACGTCACATGTGACGTAATGACGTCATGATGAAGTCACATCAATTTTCGTGTATAAATATATTTTTGTTCGTAAATAACAACTTAGCAATATCATACATCGTTGAAAGCAATTTCACATCTTTCACTAATTTTAAATTACAACGCACTTCCGGTTTCAACTGGAAGGAAGGGTCACGTGATAGTGCACATAATATAAACAATGAAGACCATGGATTATTCTATCGATTCCCGCAAAGGTCAAGTTCAGGTCTCTTACGGTTGAGTTTATATTGATTTTCAAAGATTAAATTTATTAATCTTTAACGTGACGTCAAGTGACCCATGGTGACGTCATCGTGACGTCACTTCATTTTTAATCTATAACACATCCCGGTTTAAATACATTCCAACTTTCAACCCAATCGGACCTGCAGTTCTGTAGATATAGGCCTTCAAAATATGCACTTATATTGTGACGTCACGGGTCACGTGATGACCTCGTCATAACGTAAAGTTTATTTTCATCTATAAGACATCCCGGTCTAGGTACATACCAACTTCCAACTCAATCGGACCTGTAGTTCCGGAGATATAGCTCAATCTGTCAGATCTAGCCGAATTCTGCTAGAAAATGGTCACAACAGAAAAATCGCATATAATGTGACGTCACGTGACTCATTATGACGACATGATAACATTAATGTTCGGGGCACAATTGCAGATGCTGGTCTAAACATGTGTCGAGTATAAAGGCAATTGGATTGATTTTAGTGGCCAAAGTGCCGGTAACAAAATTACGTGTGCAAATGCTATGGGCAATAATGACTGAAAAAGAAAATGACTGAAAAAGAAAAGAGAAAAAATCTTAACGAAAACAAAGCCTGTTTCGGCAACCTGCCAACTATCTTACAACCAGGAACTCCAATATCCAGAAAGTTACCATTGTAGTTGTCATGTTTGCATTAATCCTCCCCGTCCTTAAAACCTAATCTAATCAGGAATGTGCGACCGTCTCCTCTTGGTCGAGCCCGTTCTTGATTGGCTGGGCTCGCTATGACGTCAGTGTTCCGCGGTCCACGAAACACACTGACACAAGTATGTGTTAAAAAAAGCCAGGCGTATCAATTGAATAGTTCTTGCGTTTTTCTCTTTGCTCCAAATAGACATTATTGTGGTACTGCATTGTATAGATAACAAACGTATTTAATTAAGCTACTCTGTGTGCTGTTATGGTAAATGTTTAATAAAATGTATATCGTTTCCATGCATTGTCGTGCTAAATAACTCTATTTAATGTTAAAACTTGATTATAGTCGTGAGGGAAAAAAAAGGAAGTCAACTGAAAAAAATCGAAGTGATTTGTGGGGAAACATCTTGTTAGTGATATCACTTTTAAGTAAAGGCCGGCTCATACTTTACGCAAATGCGATTCCGAAGCAAATTTGACGTTGGAAAACATTGGTTACGAAATTCCTCAGTTTTGAAATGTTTTCAAGTGTTGCGAATTCCAAGCGCGAAAATTAGACGTGATCTGGCAAATTCGTGTTCGCGCTCGCTTTCGTGCAGAGTCTGAACCGGCGTTAAATGCGACCTTGCTTTAAACTGTATAAGCATGTTATTGACTGTGGTGTGTGTAGCTGTAAGTAAGAAAATTCAATTTCAGATATCAAATAGTCATTCAATAGTTTGGTGTTTTGCATTTTGGTGTAACGCGTACAGTGTAATGTCGCCGTAATTGACGTTTTTTATATTTTTGAAAATTTGAGCAAAGAAACTGACTGGAACGGGGCTTGAACCTGCGACCTCCGGATAACCATTCTGGTGCTCTACCAACTGAGCTATCCAGCTATGTTGGCGGTTCCCCTATTAGTCAATATACTATAGTCAGAAGGCAAAAACCCGTATATGCCATACAGCCGGAGATTACGCCCAAAGTCATTGTCACATCCCAGGGTTTGCCCACCCCATGAAATGGACCCTTGGTTATAGTCACCATCCAATGAACAGTACTGACACTCAGAGAAACTAGGCCTTCACTCTTCTCTTTACAATATTTATATTTATTTACAGATTTATCATACACACGATTTATATTCCTTATTGAATTTAGATTAAGGGGCAACTTCCAGTATTTAGTACAATCACAATTATTAGTTACAGCATAGAAAAGTAGTGTCCGAGTGTCTCTTGTTGTCTCGTGTCCAGCAAAATGCTCTATGCCCGTAGCTTTCCCACTTGGCCAGTGGAGTCCACACGGTCCTCTGGTCCCGCCGCTGCGGTCCGGCCTCACTCCTCTGGTCACGGGGACGCAATTCCAAAACCAAGATTAAAAGCCCTGAAAACATAGCAATAACAAATTTGTTCGCCAAAATATCCAAACATTTCTGCGTAACAAAATTATGTGTTGTTTGGCCAAATTTCCTCAAACGCAACTAGCACCTTCGTAGGCCAACACTTGTCGGTTTTTTTGATGCAATATAGGCCTTATTGTATTTTATACACAATTAATGCCAAGTTCTAGCCAATACATTTCACGCTTAATCTTTCCAAAATCTCATAACAATTAGTCTCCAGTTATTAAAGTGATATTATGTTCCCGCAAAAATGAATAAATTAAGCAAAGTTTAATACAACAATAATTTTATTTATAGTTAAACTTACAGGAATTGAAGGACTCCTGGCTTATACACTGCTGAATTTTCTGGTTCGTGAACTCTCATTAGTTCAGACTCAATGAGCTCTCATTAGCTCTGCCGCAGGCTGGCTATGCATTGCCCTATCTCCCTTGGCTTCTTAGTCTCAAAAACCACTTCGAGTCCGGCCACTGCCCTCTACTCGGAATTTCTCTTAGCAACTCCCCTCTTTTACATTTGCCCACGCTTGTATACCCAAAATAAAATTGGTCCTATGCATAAATTAACATGATAATTTTATTCTGTCCACTCAGGCTTCTCATTGCCTATTTAAAATTCACATTGAGTATTACGTAAGCCCCATTGACCAATGACAAACTAGGTGTGGCTTAATTATTTAAACGTCACAGGCTCAATAAAACATGGTTTGGCTAGCTCACCTATCCCCGGAATGTTGGGTATGAGAGCCTCAATAAAAGAACATTGTGTTACCCTCTACATAAAACACATTCCAAATTCCAACTGCCAATGTACTAGATTCAGGCCACATAAAAATAAACTTGTTTCTACAACCAATAAAGAGTACATTCGTTTTATTAAAATAAAGTCACTCTGTGACACAACCCCTCACTAGCGAATTACTCTTTAAGATGAACAGAATGAACAAATTGACTCTTCAAAATGAACGTTTTTTTTTTGATATTAGTACTCTTGTCCTATTTATACATTACAATTCCAGTATTCTGCTAATTCGTGTTCTGGTGAATTACTCTCTGGCATGAACGATGTGTCATCCACAAACTTTACATTTTCTGAATAATACTAATACATCCATAATATTTACACTTGTCATCGTATACACTTCTTATATTTGTTTGATTCTACTCGTTGCCTGGACATCTGCTCAAGAAATCTGCTCCAATGTTGTCCGAGCCTTTTATGGCCTTGACAATGAATCTATATTGCTGCAGCGTCAAAGCCCATCGCATGCATCTGCTATTGTTTACCTTTGCAGTGGTGAGATAGGCCAGAGGGTGGTGGTCGGTTTCAACAAGAAATTGTTTACCGTAGAGATAAACATGAAACTTTGCGATTCCCCAAATTAATGCTAGGCATTCGCGTTCGATAACTGCGTATGCTTTCTCGCGTGGCAGTAGCTTACGACTTGCGTATGCGATCGGAAATAGTTGATCTCCGTCTGGTTGCAGTAGCACTGCACCGATTCCTACGTCCGAAGCGTCGGTTCTGAGAACGTACGAACGGCTATGATCGGGTAGGTGCAGAATGGGAGTCGATTCTAAGCGAGATTTCAACGTCGTAAACGCGTGTTCTTGAGCTGTGCCCCAATTGACTTTGGTTGGATTTCCTTTCTTCGTTAGGTCGGTTAATGGTGCCGCGATCGCAGCGAAGTTGGGAACGAATCTTCGATAATAATTTAACAGTCCCATAAATGACCGAACTTCTTTCTATGTGAGTGGGCGAGACGCGTTCAGAATTTTGACAATCTTTTCAGGTTGTGGTCCAAGTTTACGTTCGCCGATTACGTGTCCTAAGAATTCGAGAGTGTTACACGCGATGTTGCACTGTGATGGTTTTGCAGTTAATTTTGCTCTGTGGAGACGATCTAAGACTTCTCTGAGAAGTTTGAGATGTTCGTCGAATGAATGTGAGAAAATCAAAATATCGTCAATAAAATTAACGACATTAGACTGGCCTTCTAGTAGTTTCCTCATCATACGCGTAAATGTTGCCGGTGCGTTTATCATCCCGAATGGCAGAACTGTGAAATGGAATAATCCGTGAGGTGTTATGAACGCGGTTTTGTCCTTATCGTGGTCAGAGATCGGTATCTGCCAGTATCCCTTTGTTAGATCGAGTTTTGTGAAGAAATTTGCATCGCCAACTTGTCCCATCAAATTATCTGCGTTTGGCATGGGTTCGGGGTCGAAGATGGTTACTTTATTAAGTTTGCGAAAATCAACACAAAATGTTACATGTACTTCCGTCTTTTTTGCGGACAAGCACGATGGGTGATGCATATTTCGATTGTGAGCGTTCAATTACTCCAATCTTCAACATTGTATCAATCTCATTCTTAATTGTTTCTTGCGTGGCGAATGGAAAAGGGTATGCCTTAGAGTATATCGCGTCATCTGTGGTAAGTGTCACGGTGTGTTGAATTAAATCAGTACGGCCTGGGATATCGGTTAACACGTCTGAGAATTCTTCTAAGAGTTCTTTGATTTCTTTGGTTTCCGACTCTGTTCTATCATTGCTAATCTGCGTGTCTGTCCATGATTCAGTTTGGTCAACTGGGAAGAGTTTTAACTCCGGCATTTCCGAAGTGGTTTCATCCTCTTCAATGACACTTGTACTGACGTGCATCAGACTATGTGCAGCATGAACTATTTCTTCATTTTCTGGTTCTTGTCGCGTCACATAACGTTTGAGCAAGTTTGCGTGAAATGTTCGCTCTTTTCCGTTCATGTCAATGCAAAAATCATGTTGAGCTACGCGTCTCAGTACAACGAACGGCCCTCTCCATTGCATCAACAGTTGGACTCTGTCGGCAGAAGTACTAACACTTTGCCACCAGCACTAAATGATCTATCTTTGGTTCGGGAGTCGTAGTACTTTTTGTACAGGTCTAGCACTAGATTTAGCGAGTTCTTCACGGGCTAACTTACACGTGGACTCGAGCTTGTCCTGCAAATCAATCACGTATTGATATGTGTTCTTAACTTCCTCATCTTCCACTGATTCGGTCCATAATTCCTTTAAGATTGTGAGTGGTCCCCTAACCGTGTGTCCGTATATGAGTTCAAACGGAGAATAGCCTAGGCTTTCTTGAGGACATTCACGATATGCAAACAAGAGAGCGGGGATGTACCGATCCCAGTCACGTGGTCAATCACAACACATTTTTCGCAACATGCGTTTTAGTGTGTTGTTAAATTTTTCCACGAGTCCGTTGCAAATTGGGTGGTAAGGTGTTGTATGCAATTGTTTGACCGATAAAAGTCTGCTTATCTCTTTCATGAGGTTGCCTGTAAATTGCGTTCCCATATCTGATAGGATTTCATGTGGAACTCCTACGCGTGAAAACATTTCGAGCAAGGCCTCTGCTACGCGTTCGGTGTCAATACGCGGTAGAGCAACAGCTTCTGGATAACGTGAAGCGTAATCAACCATAGTTAAAATATAGCGATTACCGCGGTCCGTTACTGGGTCAATCGGTCCCACAAGATCTATCGCTACGCGTCGGAATGGGGTGTCTATCAATGGCATTTTACCGAGTGGCACTTTTCCTACACGACCTTTTGCAATGGTTCTTTGGCATGAGTCACACGAAGCACAATAACGTCGCACATCACCCTGTACGCCCGGCCAAAAGAAATTTGCTAAGACACGATCGGTTGTTTTAGTTGTGCCTAGGTGTCCTGCCATCATGGCATCATGGGCCAGTTTGAGCACTTTTGGTCTCAATGTTCGCGGTACAATCATTTGGTTAATTGTTCGACCATTTTCTACGGACGGTGATTTGAATTCCCTGAACAATAGACCATCAGATATGAAATACCTGACTTCATTTGCACGACCCGTTTTCTGGACTGTTCCATCTTGTGCTAGTTTCCAACATTTACTTAGAGTTGAATCATTAACCTGAGCTTGTTTGATATCCGCTCGCGATTCCGAAAAGTTTTGAGCTTCTGGCACTCTAAGTGGTTTTAAGTCCTTTGCACGTTTCACTTTCTGCGCACGCGTTTCGACTGCGGCCGACACGTCGTCAGCGTTATTCGAGTGATTATCATATTCCAAATTGTCATCAATTTCTAGCTTAACACACACTGGTGCGTCACTGCAAAATTTGGTCTGCAATGCTTCACTAGGTTTGATATGATACGCGTCATTTGGTTTGGATGTGAGCGTGTTACTCGGTTTGGTTTGGCATACATTGATCGGCGGAGTTCGACGCGCCCATTTCGGATTAGGGTTTTGTGGATCTCTCGCATCACTTATGTTGCCTAATATCAAGCCATAGAGTGGGTTTGGCATGCACAACGCGTTAACTGTTCCGACATAATATGGTGTGTCTATGAAAATGCGTGCAACCGGTACGCAGCGTACAGTTCCGTCTAACAATACGCACTTCTGACTAGTTTCAAGTATCTGGCTATCGGAGACTAGATCGCGTTTTACTACCACGGTACTGCACCCACTGTCCCTAAGTACGCTGACCATGTTATCACCGACATAACCATCCCTAACTGGCATCTCCTTACCCACAGTGCAAGCTGCGCTGATGAGAGGAATCTCATGCCCTCCTGTCGCTTTGCCATGCTCCCCTATGGTGCCTGGGTTCCCAATTAGAGCAGACTTCTTGGTGATGCAAGCGGAGACTTCAACCTCTTCAACTGGAACTTCAACTTCGTCACCCTGGCTCTCGGCCTCAACACTCTGAACCTGTAAACTAGAAGACTGAGGTCTGTTACTATTAAAACGTACATTACTTTGACCTTTATATCTACAAAATCTGGCGATATGTCCCTTCTTCCCACAAACAAAACATTCTCTTTGTTCAGTGAATTTTGCACGTTCTCCTTGAGGAGTGCCAGGAAGTTGGGGTGTTGACTGTTTTGTGTCAAATCCCTTTGATTCAGTACTAGGTGGTCTCTGAAACCTTCGATTGCTACCATCGAATCCTAAACGCCTGTGTGCTTCAACATACTTGTCAGCTAGCTGTGTCATATCCCGACAGCTAGTTGGCTTTCTTTCTCTCAAGTACAATGCCAAATCTCTGCTACAAATTGTCAAAATCTGTTCTCTAAGTAAGAGATCACGCAGGTCATCATATGACTTCATTACCTTTCCAAGTTCAACCCATCGGTCCAAGTAACTTGCTAACCGAATAGAAAACTGTGAGAAAGTTTCACCTGCCTCAAGTTTTGTGGTCCTAAATTTCATGCGAAATCCCTCTTCAGTAAGCTGATATCTGTGCAGCAAAGCTGACTTGAGTGCGTCAAAATCGTTAGCTTGATCTACAGGTAACCTACTATATACGTCAAGTGCCTTTCCAGTGAGTAAACCACATAGTGAACATGCCCAATTTGCCTTTGGCCATTTTGCAGTCTCGGCAAATCTCTCAAAACGACGAAGAAACGAGTCCATGTCGTCTTTACCGTCATTGAATGCAAGTAGTTTTGGTTGTTTCATTGCTGGTTTAGTTTCACTTTTCATAGCCTTGGCCTGTTTCTTAGCTTCTTCAAGTTTAAGATCTAGTTCTTTTATCTCTTTTTGGTGTTCTCGATCTCTTGCCCTTTCGTCACGGTCGGCTTGTTCTCTTCTACTTTTCTCATCTTTTGCCTCCCGACTTTGTGCAAACTGCATTAAGTCATTGCCCTCAAGACCTAAGGACTTACCGAGTGTCAAGTATTTCTCAAATTCCATAGTGCAACTAAGTACTAGAAATACAGCAAGAGGCAGCAAAATATTTACGAGCCTTAATGTGCCTGAAGCTGAAAAACTATTAAACTTTAAGCACCATGTATAAGTTTTCATTCTGTGTGTCAGCGTGAATGACTATACCAGACTGTTCTCAAATTATTCACAACCTGTTTAACGTGTCCTAGCAAGATCGCCAATTGTCACATCCCAGGGTTTGCCCACCCCATGAAATGGACCCTTGGTTATAGTCACCATCCAATGAACCGTACTGACACTCAGAGAAAACTAGGCCTTCACTCTTCTCTTTACAATATTTATATTTATTTACAGACTTATCATACACACGATTTATATTCTTTAATGAATTTAGATTAAGGGGCAACTTCCAGTATTTAGTACAATCACAATTATTAGTTACAGCATAGAAAAGTAGTGTCCGAGTGTCTCTTGTTGTCTCGTGTCCAGCAAAATGCTCTATGCCCGTAGCTTTCCCACTTGGCCAGCGGAGTCCACACGGTCCTCTGGTCCCGCCGCTGCGGTCCGGCCTCACTCCTCTGGTCACGGGGACGCAATTCCAAAACCAAGATTAAAAGCCCTGAAAACATAGCAATAACAAATTTGTTCGCCAAAATATCCAAACATTTCTGCGTAACAAAATTATGTGTTGTTTGGCCAAATTTCCTCAAACGCAACTAGCACCTTCGTAGGCCAACACTTGTCGGTTTTTTGATGCAATATAGGCCTTATTGTATTTTATACACAATTAATGCCAAGTTCTAGCCAATACATTTCACGCTTAATCTTTCCAAAATCTCATAACAATTAGTCTCCAGTTATTAAAGTGATATTATGTTCCCGCAAAAATGAATAAATTAAGCAAAGTTTAATACAACAATAATTTTATTTATAGTTCAACTTGCAGGAATTGAAGGACTCCTGGCTTATACACTGCTGAATTTTCTGGTTCGTGAACTCTCATTAGTTCAGACTCAATGAGCTCTCATTAGCTCTGCCGCAGGCTGGCTATGCATTGCCCTATCTCCCTTGGCTTCTTAGTCTCAAAAACCACTTCGAGTCCGGCCACTGCCCTCTACTCGGAATTTCTCTTAGCAACTCCTTTCTCTTACATTTGCCCACGCTTGTATACCCAAAATAAAATTAGTCCTATGCATAAATTAACATGATAATTTTATTCTGTCCACTCAGGCTTCTCATTGCCTATTTAAAATTCACATTGAGTATTACGTAAGCCCCATTGACCAATAACACACTAGGTGTGGCTTAATTATTTAAACGTCACAGGCTCAACAAAACATGGTTTGGCTAGCTCACCTATCCCCGGAATGTTGGGTATGAGAGCCTCAATAAAAGTACATTGTGTTTCCCTCTACATACAACACATTCCAAATTCCAACTGCCAATGTACATGTACTAGATTCAGGCCACATAAAAATAAACTTGTTTCTACAACCAATAAAGAGTACATTCGTTTTATTAAAATAAAGTCACTCTGTGACAGTCATGATACAGACCTGGGAAATAACAAACTGTATCACTCAAGTAGGATACTGTTTTATACTTCAATTTTTCATATGAACCACAAAGGGACACTTGATTCACTGTATTCGATAAAAATATAATTATATGTATAAACATGTGCATATTTATGTGTGATAATGTAAATACTGTGTGGTACAGTCATTTTGAAATATATTTGCCATGCTACATTGCTACGGCTGTACAGGTTTTATCAGAATATCCTAATTTCAAAGTTTCCGGGGCAACTAGAATGAGGTTATTGTTGTGTGGATAAAGAGGATTCAGAAGTTAAAAAAAGTGTAATTCCTAAATATTCATAGTCCCGTATGATGTTCACCTGATGCCGTGCTGCCTTAAAGAGAAGCTAAGAGGCAGCTATCTTGATCTAATTGCAGGAAATACTACAATTTCAATTCAAATCGTGTGTTCGCTTTGTGATTATGTTTGTGCTATTGAAATAAAAATGCCAATAAATTAAGCATGCATTTGTTTCGGCTCTTTTAAGTTTTGCTTGATTTGTTCCACGATCAAATCACAACTGTAATCGGATCAGATGATGTGCGTTACGATAGGATGAGATGGCTGCATGGATTTGCAGCCAGTGCAGATATTATTGTCTGCCAACGTCACGACTATTTAGTAAGTAAGACAATTTGTATTTTGGTTTTCTTTCCAATTATCTCGCAGTTAAGAAGTCAAGTTTTCCTAATTATCGTCATTTCTGCCACTTGAATGATCCGTGGCAATATAAAATTGACAAAATCCATCCACAAATCTGCTTTTTTAAGTACAAGAAGGGTCCTTAAAAAATAAAATAACATACATCCCTATATGAATTGTTTGTATTTTGCTGGAATAACCTTCACCTTTTTTTGTGATCCGTGGACAGAACCCTAAAATTCCGTGACTTGACAAAATAATACGATTTGAATGATTCTTTCTATGTATCACAGATCTGGCAAGCGCTACATGCAAAACTTTTTACTCACCCTGTACTTAAGAGATGCAACGAAATTTACGCATACTTTGCCAGGGAGAATGAATACTAACAGATAGAAGCTCTTCAATCATTAATTTCTATCATCACTGCGCTTCAGTGAATAGCCATTAGAAAAACCCACGATTAACAGACACGAGGTCGAAGTTCCTTTGTGTGTATTCCTATAAGTACCACATAATTAATGACACATTGTTGGGAACTCATGAGTCGTTAGCATGGACGTCGTCAGAGTCGGGATGAACAGCATAATGAAAACAAAAGTAAAAGAAGATGGTCCAAAAACTATTGTTTTACAAAATAGATCCATATTGAGCAATCCATAAGCCAATTACTAAAAAGGCTATTGCTCTCCAACGCCCATTTTCCGTAAGTTCAACAGTGCGAGGAATGGACGTAAAACGTGTACATGCAGACATAGGCCTACATTTGGAACAACGCCTCTTTAGTAAGGTGTCATTTTTCCCCTGCCCCTTTTTTTCGCCTTTTTTTAATCGTCGATCCACCAAATGCTGACATGAAATCGCCACTGCTGCTAATTGTCGGCATACGGGTGTTTTTGCAACTTTAACCCATTCAACGTTATCCCCTTTAAACTTCTTTTTAATTTAAACTTATTTCCAATTGAGGAGACCTTACGAATTTTCCCTAAAATCTTAGTCGTCGGGAACAAAGTCTTGGCTACTGAAACACGCACTATGATTATCACACAGGGCACATCTTGCTTAAATAACAAATAATCATTACAGAAAATCCTTTGCAATCCAGCTATAATCTTTATTTGGTCCAAAACAGTGAAAATGTGTACGAATTTATGACAAATGATCCAAAAAATGTTGCACTTTTGTATACGTGAAGTCTGTGGTTCAGTCACTTTGCACGTATACAAAAGTGCCACTTTTTTCGATACATACCATTTGTCACAAATTGCATACATTTGTATACATTGTCACTGTTTTGGGCCATACGAAGAGCATGGCTGGATTGCTAAGAAATTTCTGTACTGATCAATCGTAATTTGAGCGAGATGTGCCCGGGAGTTTTTTGAGTTAGGCAAAAAAGTATTAAGGGGGACTTTCTTTTTTGGTTGAGTGTATGTACATCTCAATAGCTAGCCTTGTTCAATGCGGTCTCTCGGCTTTTTGTCGAAGGGAGATAATCGGGCCCTGCACCCACAATCAACGCGGATACGTGCGTGTACCACCGACCCTTGTTAATACGAACGGTACGGTACTGTGACGTCACGCCCTTAGCGTGGAGCGGTGCTCGAAAGAGGGCGCCCTCTCCACAGGCGTGGCGCGGACGGCACGTACCGGAAAGTCCCTGAGCGGCTAGAGACGAGTCCGTTGGGATGGAAATATACCGTCCCGGTCGGAAAGCTAGTTGTTATGTGACTGGGCAGCGCGCTTTAATTTGATTGGCCTAATCCTTAATGACGTAACCGAGAGGGAGAACCAATAAACAGCCTTGTGACATCAGTTTCATTTACCAAGAAATAATAACCACTGTTTTATTCACATTCCTACTGGAATCACAAAGAGGCCCACTTCGATCCAAGAATCGAACAGTAAGAGATCAACAGAGGGCGCTGTGAAATGCAACACTTATATACAGGGAGTGCAATGAACTACGGGGTATAAGCAGTGTACGATAATCCAGTGAGGGAGTTCCAAGTTCCTACGCAAGCGCAATATGCGTGAGACTGACGCAAGTCTAGGGCCAGATATTACGCAAGTCCCTATAAGGGACGACTCGAATCGCACCACAATTAGGCCCCTCAACTTACCCGCTCACATCCACAGCGCGCAGTATTAGCAATGTACCTATTGTTTCCTATTAGCCTAGCGCACGCAGGTCCGTATAGGCAGACCGTGCCGGAGTCAGTTATCTCGATCGAACGCACCACCAGCCCCTACTCGCGGAGCCAAGATCACAACGAAACCACGCCCCCAAGAAGGGACAATTGATCCCGCAGCGACCCAGCACCAACTCGAGGAACCGTAACCGACTCGTCACAATACCGCCCAACGGCCCTACCACCTAAGTACAGGAGGTATAATGCCTTACCACACGCCCGCAAGTGCCGGCGTTTCGAACCAGAAATCAGGTCCGCGATTTCGCTCTTCTGCGCGCCTTATATAGCCTACCGAGCCGGCCGCTGGCCCATATGCGCCTGCGCGCGCGTGCTTCACGTCATCGAGCGGTGACCCCACTGCCCAATGGCGAACGCGCGAGGCGGAGCCTAAGCGCTGCGCGCGCCTAGCCCACTGCTATGCACTAAAAGTATATGCGCTAATTTTAGCCACAGCGCGCTCCACGCAAAAGCGCCCTCTGTCACGTTACACAGCCTCCTGACAGGCCTAAATGCCCTCATTTAGATAAGCCGACATTTTTATACAAAACGTGACAGGTGTCTTATTATAAACCTGCTTTTAATTTGAAAACCTGAAAGAGAAACATTAAGAACAACAATAGTAATACACAAACACTTTTAAACATTTTGTTTACCTTAACAATGGGTTCTAAGATCTTATGCAATATATCTTAGCAATACAACGACTTTTCGGGCCTAGTTTTGGCCCATACGTCTCAAAAAAATAAAGCTCTCCTGGTCAGTACAAAATATACTTAAGAAAAATAAAAGTCTTTATCTTCAAGACAAAAATAAAGTTCAATAAAGTTCATCTCCTGAGATGTCCTATTTGTTCCTGGTTGCGGATCCATGCCCAGGGAGTGCGTGGCTGCACTGTACAAGTACGTCCCGGTAGAAGGTCCGTTGGCGAGATTCTCTGGAGATGATTATGTTGTCAACGTAGATGATGGTCTCCGTGTGCTCCACAAAGGTGGCCAGTTTAGGTATTTTCGGGCTCTGAAGCTCAACCCGCGTCTTCTCGAGGGGCTGCTTCCTTGAAGAAGTTGCTGTCTTGGGTCGGGCATCTGCTGCTGGCTTGGGAGGAGCTGGGGCCTTATCTTGCGATTTTGGCTTCTTCTCTGGCACGTGCGTCGCTCCTTGCGGCTCCTCTGGTATCTTCTCTAGATCCTCGTCGATGTCTAACTCCAGCGGGGGCATGGATGACAGGCTGATGGCGTCATCCTCGTACGTCTTTGGCGCCTCGTCTTCCGGCGGTCTGGAGTCCTCCTCCACAGTGCGTTGAGGAGAGGGAGGAATGGGGGACAGACAGGGGGGCAGCCCTTTAAGGGCGGGAAGCCCGTCATCAACGGCCTCCTGACTACTCTTGCCGTTTAACGGCACAACAACCTTAAAAGGCGCTTGGGGGTCTGACGATTTTCGGACTAGCCGTACATCCTTCGGGGGGTGTTCGGGGCCAGCCACCGCAGTGGGGCGCCCTCTCCTTTCCGGTTCCATGTCTATCTCTGCGACCTCAGACAGCTTCGCAGGGTGCTCCATCTTGTAGTGCCTACGCAAATGGTCCCTGCGCTTCACGTGGAACCCACAGTGGCGGCAGTACAGAAACGCCGCCGGCCCGTGGTTTATCCTTAGATGCCGGAGCAATCCCTTCAATTTCTGGAACTTGTGACCACACTTGTCGCACTTGTACGTCTTTGTTTCGGTTGGGGGCGCCATCTAGAGACAATTCTGAAAGACAAAAGGGTGGAAACAGCTGTTATTTGCCAGCCAACTCAAATTCAATTTAACGGAATCTTAGGGGCAACCTGTGCGCCCTCTTTGGATACCTCCTTGTCTCTTTGGATTTTTGTACACTGCTTGCCGCATCCATGCTACCCCATGGTTTCTGTATACTTCCTACACCCCCGTCATGCAATTCTTCGGGATGCGCTTCTACGCCTTCAGCGCGTGTATTTATCTCTGTGCCCATATCCTTCAGGGGCTCAAGACAACCGGTCTCATCCTCATTATTTGAGGTTTCAAGAAGACTGTCCCCTCCACGCGCATCGTACAGGGGTTCAAGACGAATGTTTCCTCCATCCTTACCATCCAAGGGTACCAAGGGATTGTTTTCTACACCGTGTTCATCTGAAGATTCCACCTCTTTCAGATGGCCTTGTACGTTCTCAGCGCATGCTCCGATCTCGGTGTCACAAGAGGGAGCCCTACTGGGAGCACTCCATGGATCGATCGGACTACCTTGGTAAGGCTTCAGCCTGTCCACGTGTATAACACGTGGTTTGGCGCCCTTTGATTTTTGAATGCGAACCACCACATCCGAAAGTTTCTTCAGTACCAGAAACGGCCCCTCCCACTTCAACTGAAGTTTGGGGCTAACCCCTTTCTTTTTCGCGGGGTTGAACACCCACACGAACTCATTCTCCCGGATGCAAGGGTTGGTTGCCTTCCGGTCATAGTTCACTTTTTGGCGTCTCATACTTTTTCCTAAGCATTTCTGCGCCCTCTCGTGAGCTTTTTGAATCTGGTCCCTAAGATTCTGCGCATAGTCCGTCTGTACTACTTCGTCATCACTTGGTGCAGGGCTCTCCACGGTCAAGTCCAATGGCAAAGCAACTTCTCGACCCAGCATCATCATATTCGGGGATTCCCCCAAACTCTCCTGCGGCGTACATCGGTACGCACTAGTTGCAAACGGGAGGCACTCGTCCCAATCGCGCTGACGTTTGTGTGGGTCAATCATCATGGATACCATGGTAACGAGGGTCTTATTGAACCGCTCTATGAGACCATCCGACTTGGGATTGTATGCTGTAGTCCTTGTTTTACTAATGCCGAGGACCCGACACATCTCTCGGAACAGTTCGGATTCGAAATTGGTCCCTTGGTCCGTATGGACCTCTCTCGGCACTCCGAAGCGACACACAAACTCGCTAACAAATTTAGCGGCGACTGTCTCAGCTTTCGCATCCGGAAGCGCATATGCCTCCATCCATCTTGTAGTGTACTCTCCTACTACAAGGATCCACAGGTTCCCACCCTCCGTCTTCGGTAGGGGGCCAACCAAATCCATGGCTACCCTGTCCATGGTTCCCCTAACATTATACTGCTGCAAGGGCGCCCTCCGTTTCTTAGGGGGCGGCTTCTTCCTCGCACACTGGTTACACTGACGCACACAGGTCCTTACATCGGCACTCATGCCCGACCAAAAGTATCTTTGTTTTACACGGGCTAACGTCTTCTTCAGGCCAAGATGGCCGCCAAGTTTCCCACCATGCAATTCTTCTATAAACTTGTGTCTGACGATCTGAGGAGCCACAAGCCTCCACCGGAAGGAACTACCATCTCCCGATTCCCAACGTTGATACAGTACACCATCTCTAACTGATATCTGATTCCAGTAAGCCCAATACGTCTTACTGGCCGGGGATAAGCTGGCTATGTCCGCCCAAGGAGGGCGCTCTTTCCCCTCGCTCTTGGCGACTAGCAACCACTTCATGGACTCATCTGCCATTTGGCCATCTCTAAGATCCGAGGCGCTTAGCGACGGTTGCAAGGCGGCAACCCTTACTGCTGCCTCATTACTTCTACTTGGCAAATTCGACTGTTCTCCTTCAACACCATCGTCATCATTACCTTCACTACCACAATGACTACACTGCTTACATGGCCGCCTTGATAGACCATCAGCGTTGCCATGCTTGGCACCAGGGCGGTGCTGAATTGTGACGTCATATTCTGACACAACCTCCAGCCAACGAGCAAGTTGACCTTCCGGGTTTTTCATGTTTGTCAACCATCTTAAGGAAGAATGGTCTGTCCTAACCAGTGTCTTCTGACCATATAAGTACTGGCGGAAGTATTTGAGATAGGCAACCACTGCAAGCAACTCCTTCCGGGTCACGCAATAATTTCTTTCGGCTTTACTCAACTTCCGGCTTGCATAGGCAACAACCTTTTCAACACCGTCATGAACCTGAGACAGTACTGCGCCTATGCCCTCTAAACTGGCATCCGTGTCAAGGATGAACTCCTGGCCTGGTATTGGGTATGCTAAGATTGGAGCGGTCATTAACTCCTCCTTAAGTCTGACGAACGCTTCCTCACAAGACTCATCCCAAGAGAACACTTTCGATTTCGAAGTTAAAGCGTGCAACGGGCTTGCAATGCTTGCAAAGCCTTGTATGAATCGTCTATAGTACGAAGCGAGGCCAAGGAAACTCCTCACCTCTTTAACGTTCTTCGGGACTGGCCAATCAGCAACGGATTTGATTTTGGCGGGATCCGTGGCAACGCCCTCTGCCGATACAATGTGACCCAAGTAAGTTACCGACTTCTGAAAGAGGTTGCATTTGCTGGGCTTTAGCTTAAGTCCAGCACTCCTCAATCGTTCAAACACCTTGCACAGGCGTTCTAACTCATCTTTCACCGTTTTTCCAAAAACGATGACGTCATCGAGGTAGACCAATAAGATCTCCCACTGTAACCCTGCCAACACCTTCTCCATAAGACGTTCAAACGTGGCGGGCGCGTTCGCCAAACCGAATGGCATAACTTTCCAACGGTACAACCCGTTGCGCACAACGAAAGTCGACTTCTGCTGAGCATCTTCATCCAGGGCCACTTGCCAGTACCCGGATGCGAGATCAAGGGTTGAGAACCACTGAGCGCCCTCTAGCGCGTCGAGTGTCTCATCAATCCTGGGGACAGGATATGCGTCCTTGATTGTTACTGCATTCAAACCTCTATAATCGATGCACAGACGCTTTGAGCCATCTTTCTTTCTCACCAACACCACGTTAGCCGCCCATGGGCTATCTGATGGCTCTATCAAGCCACGCCCCTTTAAGTCATCCACCTGTCGGTTTATTTCTTGTTGGTTACAAGCGGGGTGTTTCCGGGGTCTCTGCTTCACTGGTCTAGCGCCACCAGTGTCGATACTGTGCTTAACTATATCAGTAAGGCCTATGTCACCATCACCCTGCGAGAAGACATCTTGGAAGTCTATCAGACATCTCTTCAACCTGCCATGGTCTTCTGCGTTCAAATGTATCTTGCTCCTCTCATACAAATCTCTCAAATGACTCGGCAGCAAGTCTATTCTTGCTCCTTCTTCTCTGCCCTGTGTGGGCGGAGTTTCGACCTCCACGGGTGAAACTGTCGCAGCCATAGTTCCGACATGTAGCACACGTTTTTCCCTATTGGGGTTGAATACTCGAATGGGCACAATCTCGGCAGGTGCATCAATTAGGGACTTAGCAAGGATCAGCCCTTTTTCACCAAGATGCCCGCCTGACTCAATTGGTTCCACAATCAGTGGTCCCTTCAGCCCCTCGCACTGACCGACAATAGTCCCAGCCACAACCTTTTCATGACCAGGTGGAATTTCCGTAGCTTCTGCTATCACAACACGGCCCACGAATGGCTCACCAGCAACACCTGTGCACTTAATTCTTTCCCCATTAACACACATCTCTAGCCTTCGGAAATCCAAAGTCCCATTAGTGGCTAACAACCAGTCCATTCCCAACATGGCGGGAATACTGATATCAGCAAATACAGCCCGAGTCGGGTGGACGGTTTTTCCAATTCCTAAGTCCAACCATGCAGTACCATACACTTTCAAAGGGGTACCGTCCACCTGCCTGACTCTAGACTCGCAACATTCCAACTCGGGCCGCTGTTCTTTTGGCAGCTGGTAGTATACCATCATACTGATCAATGTGTCAGTTGCCCCGGTGTCAATAAGCAAACGAAACTTAGTCGACCTAATTGACCCATCTACGAATAAACCATGGTTTGGCCCAATTGCGGGGGTTGCGACAACGTGCACTTCTCTTCTCAACCTCGTGCCCTCCGTTACTGCGGACCCTGTACATTGTTCAGCCTTTCCGCGGGTCCGCCGGTCGGCTGGTTCTCGTTTCCCTGGTAGCGGGTACGTTTACGCTTAGGCTGCCTGCACTCTCTAGCGAAGTGACCAAGTGCACCGCAGTTATGACACTTCAACTCGGATTTAGGCCGCCTCTGTGGAGGAGGAGAGACAACTGAAACTTCTTGCATCACAGGAGCCATCTGCGCATGCGCTGGTGGTTGAAACAACACTCTACCCATCAACTGCTCCAAATGCTTAGTCAATTCGTTTACACACTTCGTGTGCAAGTCAACAGCCCGTTCGATGGATTGAATTCTTGCCTCCACTTCTCGGTCCGTTCCTCTTACAAACTTAGGGGGCCTTTCATCAATTCTTCGCTGTACCTCCACCTTGTGCAAGTTTTCCGTCTCGAGGGCGGCTTGTAATATTAGCCTCTGACAAGTTCTTTGGTCTTGCTCTAAAGATACCTTCCCGCACCTGCTGATCAGAAACCGCATCAACAAAGTGATTCTTCTCCAACCGATCCCTTGACTCCTCGGGGATCTCTGGATACGCCTTAACAGCCAACTCGTGTATTGCCTGACATAACTCCTGCAGAGTTTCCTTAGGCTTCTGTCTGCGATGACGTAACTCAACCAGAAAATTCTCAGCCTGCTGACCAGGCCCGAACCGCCTAGCCAACAACTTCACTAACTCCTTATAAGTCCGCTTACCTCCTTGGTAAGCACCCTCCCCAAGGATGCGGACTGCATCTCCTTGAAGACTTGCAGCCAAGTATTCGGCAGATTGTACATCATCCCATCGGTTCACTAGCCGACAACTCTCGAAGTGCCCGTAGTACTCATTCCACGGCACTTTACCATTAAAACGGTCAGGAACTATACTTGGGCGGCGAGGAGCCTGACTAACCCGCTCTCTCAGCCCATCTTCCCCAACAAATCTTTCATCTCTTCTCAGCTGACAAGGCCCTGTCTTGTCTGCACTTGAAACATCAGCCACGCCCTCAGCCTTACTACTAGGCAAGCGTGTAGCAAAACTCATCAACTCACTATGGAGCTTCTTCTCAGCATCAGGTACCCTTGGCATGTGAACACTTGAAGTCCCATTCACATCCTTCTCATGTACCGCAGAGACCTTCGGACTGGATACCTTCTCTCGTCTTGGAGGAGTCCAATCAATTAAACTGTACCCACCATCCCGTTCCTTGAGATGGACTTTCGGCGTCTTCAACTCGGTCAATGGATGCACCTCGTAGGAAGTGTACCCTGACGTCTCTTCCCCATTCTCAGCCAATCCCTGGCCAGGGAGCCGGAATACAATATCCGAATCAACTCTGTCATGCGCACTACCACGAGACTCTGGCGCACCACCACGAGCGCCACCAACTGGGCTCGTTACAGCTGCTCTAGATTCTTGTAAAGCTGCCTCTAACTTTGCAATTCTGTCCAATTGCTGAGCTTTCTCCCACTGCAACAACTGGACCTCCATCTTGGACCTGTGCAGATCCCCCTCAACATGACTACCATTTGCACTCATACTGTTGTTTCAAACTCGATCTCAACCGGCGAATCAAATCTTGCAGATCGCACCCAACGGAAATAGCTCCTATCTCTTCGTTGAATAAGCCACACGTAACAAAAGAAAATGATGAGAAGCAATATGCACACTACAGCCAATGAAGCTGCAACCCAGAGTATTGTTGTATACATACACAACATCGACCAATCACAATGCAGGAAATAATACTCGAAACCTGTACCCGGAAAGTTGATCACAACAAAGCTATCACGACTGAATCCCACTTCTGACACCAATTTGTGACGTCACGCCCTTAGCGTGGAGCGGTGCTCGAAAGAGGGCGCCCTCTCCACAGGCGTGGCGCGGACGGCACGTACCGGAAAGTCCCTGAGCGGCTAGAGACGAGTCCGTTGGGATGGAAATATACCGTCCCGGTCGGAAAGCTAGTTGTTATGTGACTGGGCAGCGCGCTTTAATTTGATTGGCCTAATCCTTAATGACGTAACCGAGAGGGAGAACCAATAAACAGCCTTGTGACATCAGTTTCATTTACCAAGAAATAATAACCACTGTTTTATTCACATTCCTACTGGAATCACAAAGAGGCCCACTTCGATCCAAGAATCGAACAGTAAGAGATCAACAGAGGGCGCTGTGAAATGCAACACTTATATACAGGGAGTGCAATGAACTACGGGGTATAAGCAGTGTACGATAATCCAGTGAGGGGGGGAGTTCCAAGTTCCTACGCAAGCGCAATATGCGTGAGACTGACGCAAGTCTAGGGCCAGATATTACGCAAGTCCCTATAAGGGACGACTCGAATCGCACCACAATTAGGCCCCTCAACTTACCCGCTCACATCCACAGCGCGCAGTATTAGCAATGTACCTATTGTTTCCTATTAGCCTAGCGCACGCAGGTCCGTATAGGCAGACCGTGCCGGAGTCAGTTATCTCGATCGAACGCACCACCAGCCCCTACTCGCGGAGCCAAGATCACAACGAAACCACGCCCCCAAGAAGGGACAATTGATCCCGCAGCGACCCAGCACCAACTCGAGGAACCGTAACCGACTCGTCACAATACCGCCCAACGGCCCTACCACCTAAGTACAGGAGGTATAATGCCTTACCACACGCCCGCAAGTGCCGGCGTTTCGAACCAGAAATCAGGTCCGCGATTTCGCTCTTCTGCGCGCCTTATATAGCCTACCGAGCCGGCCGCTGGCCCATATGCGCCTGCGCGCGCGTGCTTCACGTCATCGAGCGGTGACCCCACTGCCCAATGGCGAACGCGCGAGGCGGAGCCTAAGCGCTGCGCGCGCCTAGCCCACTGCTATGCACTAAAAGTATATGCGCTAATTTTAGCCACAGCGCGCTCCACGCAAAAGCGCCCTCTGTCACGTTACAGTACTAACACAACCAGCAAGCACACACACACGTGAGTACGGACTGTACGCATGGCAGTAAATGTACATAATCATCACGGCATACCCGCATATCCTGAAGCCCGCCCGTTTTCGTCCAAAACTGGACGAAACAGTAAAGAAAGACATTAAACCCAGAAGTTGCAGACCCAACAAGGCGGTCGTTCGACAGGCCACACGGCGCGTATCCTGTTCGTAAGTGGCGAAGTCATACGTCAGGTGACGGTGAACTTCCGGCTCCAACTGCAAGTTTGGCGAAATAGAAAGTGTACTGTCAAAGGTCGTATGTCACACAATCAGCTGTTTTTTGTTTACATATCGAGTAAATGGAACCGGTGTCGTGTTTTACTCTTTGTAGTTTTTTTAAGGATCATCCAGAGCGACTTAAGAAGGCCGAAAATGCCTTCAAATCGGGGAGAGTGCTGTTTGTTCAAGTTTAACCAGGCGGTATGATCATGGAGAAGGTTCAGGCTTCAATGAAGCAGCGAAGTTACAGAGTGGAGGTATAAAGCGCAAGCGTCTATCACTAGTCAGGGCTGGTCACATAACGGTAGACATTCATTGATAGGCGAATGTACACGTGTTGCTTACTTTTATTTCTACATTATTATAAAATTACCGTTATTACTTTGTTTGTAATTCGGCATAGGGAAGGCCATGGGACAGGTTGCCAGACACCAATTGTTAGTACTGCTTCCAACAGCTTTAGAATAGATCGTAGAAACCAGAGTATTGATTTACACACTGCAACCAAACACACATCATCATGATTAAGTCACCGAGGTTATGACCACTTATCCCTCTCGTGGCTCTACTTAGACACAGTTACTGTCTGTCCCCACGTATTGTACAAGAACACTAAGGTTCCGGAACTGCGAGCCCCACATTCATAGCCTGGTTTCGGGAGTACATAGCCATACTTGTTTTTGAAAATTGATACTTTTAATTTATATCCTTAATTATTATATCAGTTGTCATGGCAAAAAAACAATTGAATGAATGAATCATTACAATTACATGTAGTACTTTACCAAGTGAAAAGGCTAGCTTTTAGGCTATTTTATTTAGGCTATCTTCCAAACAGTGAATGCAGACTACTACCTATTTTCTACCACGTACATTTTTGGGAAGGCCTATACAAGTATTAAATTAAACTAGGCCTACCTGCCGGGGAAATTTTACTGGTTAAATCCTTACCATTTTTTTTTCCAAAAAATGCATTGTGTTGAAATTAGCTTAAGATTTTAAAACACACAAATTTAATCGTTCATAACTTGCAAGGTACTCAATTTTGTTGGAGGATCGGAGGCAGACAGTTTCTTTTGGGGATATAATTGTGCAGACATATTGGAGAACTGTACAAACACCCATAACAACTTTTTAACTGTGCACTTTGATAAGATAATCTTAATTAATTCTACAATTTGCAAGTACCCCAACGAAGAGACTTTCACAGCTGACTCCAAGTACAAGTACAGGTAATTTAGGAATACAGGGATTCTTTGTGTGTGGGGTGTCATGGCCGAGCTGTCTAGTACACCCGACTCATGTTCTGGTGGCTGAGTCATCAGAATGTGGGTTCGAATCCCGGCCAGGCCAGCTGTGAAGTTTGTGTCCTTGAGCAAGACCCTTTACCATAAGTTGTTCATCTTCGCCCACGTGTATAAATGGGAGCCTGCAAGGGCCAAGATGGCATGGTGTTTGATTAATCCCTTAGTGCTCAGTAGCAGCTTGAGGTTGTATGCTCCCCAGGGAGTTGAGAAAGTTTCAGGAAGGATTAAGTGTGCCCAATGATCAGGGTTTTAAAATGCGCCTATTGTAAGCGCTGTGATTTATTAAAGCAGCTTTAAATGTTGATTGTGCCACAAACCTGTGCCTGCCAACACACAACGTTACATACCGTTTCCCCAACCCCCTGATGTGGCATTAAACTCTGTTGTAGAGATAGTGGATGAAATTTCTTACAAGTAATTTTTATTTTTTTGATTTTTCAGCTGGAATAAAAAGACTTGTGGAAGAGGAGGATAGGGAGTGGCTATTACAGAGAGTTTCCTTGCTAGGAAGATTCACTGGGATTGGGTGGATCCTTTCCAAAGAACCTGAAGTGGTAAGATTGTGGTCAATAATTAACCGTATTAATTTCACTGGTAGTTTTAAAAGTAAAAGAGTATTTAAACAAAAATTAAATATTGTAATCATGCACAATGACCAAATAGAGTGCATGCACTAAAATAAAGACAATTTTAAAATGTAGTTTGATTTATGTGTAATGCTTCCCTAACTGTGTGAAATCAATGGCACAATTGTTCAAACTATCACCTTTGCCGCATGTCAGTAAGTTTAAATTGTGACCTATTTCTTTTTAAATTGGTCGAGTTGAATAATCAAACTTTTACACTGTAAATTTGTGAGCAAGTGTATGCAAATCATTATATTCGGCCGACGTGATCAGCCTTTGTAGTGGATATTGGGTCAAAGTTCTCTACTTGAATGTTGGTTTTTACAGAAAACTATCTCTCTGTAATGTATTCATTTATTATTATTATTATTACAATAATTATTATATCTTTCTGGTAATGAAACCAAGGAATCCTCAAAGTAATTATAGCAATGTAGCCAGTGGCGTAGCCAGAAATTGTTCGGGGGCTGGAACATTTTATGGGGGGGGGCGTCATGTAGATCAATGATATTTTTTTTAGAAACTCAAAATCTCAGTGGGGGGCGACCGGGGGGCTGCCCCCCCCCCCATAGTGAAGAAACCTTTGTGAAGAGAAGACGACAAAGAAATGTTCAGTTTTAAATGTGGGAGGTAAACCCCAGATGGTGAAAACCAATGAAATCAAAACTCAATCCACATGTGAGGCCTCGGTCCACAGTGGAATAGACCATGTATTGAAGACGTCACGGTTTGTTTACTGCATTGCTTAAGTGATGTACCTGGGTACCATATTTCCGACAGTTGTGCAGCTACACAGTGGTTTCCCATTCTTCTGCAACGATGTAAACAAGCCCTGACATCATCAGTACATGGGTCTTTTGAACCAGGGTCCTCATAGGTGAAAGGCAGGGAAGATACCGCTATGCCAACCTGATCCCAATTTTTGTATTTAGTCTTGCCCTAACTGATACGCAAAGGGTTATGTTAACATAATACGAAAATCAACACGATGAAAATATGTTTTAATCAAATAACTTAATTTAATTGTAAATAAAGATTCCAATAATTAACAATTGATAATTTCTATTTTAGGAACTTTTTTCATATTTATATTCTTAATTATATACATGTATATTAATATATTATCTTAAACTAATATTCTATTTATAATTTATATTAAATAGACTCCTCAGTGATGAGCTACTGTTTTTCGTCCCAGTTTACTGTAATCAGGGTGATGCAAAAAGAAGGAAACCCACTTTGGACAGCACAATATTCAATTTAATGGTATTAAAATCTACTTTAACCATGCACGGTAAAAAAAAAGGTTTTACATTGCAAGAACAGTGTTGTTATGCTTACAATTGGATACAAGTCACCAAAATCACTGTTGTCTCAAATCAAGCTCTGGAGCTCAATCAAGCAGATGGAATAAAGCTGTCATCCGTGGACAAATGGGTTTGCCACATGAAATGTTTAAACTACCGTAATCTCAGAGACAAAATATGCATTTTCAATCATTTTTTCATGACTCATGTTTAAAGATCAATATTTTAATTGCATTAAATTGGGTTTTTGAAATATGCTGAACAAGTAGGTAAAAATAGCTGTCAAAAGTGAGTTTCCTTCTTTTTGCAACCACCGTCTATCATAAAATTAAGACAATTAAGCTTTTCATAGAAGCAATTAAATTTATCTTCAAGCCAACTTGAATCCTTCATTCTGACTGGTCTGTTAAGTGTATGAAAGTTAGTTGACATCCCTTATTTGTTACTTTTATTGGAAAGTGCACTTATTTAAACATTTCGAATTGCCCATGCTTTTCCAGACAACTGAGGGTACTGTTTGCCATAGTGTCATGTCAGTAAGAGACTATTCATAAATACCTCAGACAGTTTAGCCATTCCTATTGGTCGAGAACCCGTCACGTGGCCGGTATTAAACGGATGATAAAGACATGGCTAGCTGGTCTTAAACACTTTTCCACTGTCACATAAAATGTGGACTCCTAAAAATCCAGTGCCTCTTACCATTTTATTGGTTGAACGTTCACAGTCCTCACGTAGGCATGCGCAACACTACCAGCGAGTCAAAATTGTATAGTTCTAAATTCAAAACGCAACGCCCCAGGTGCGTTCTGCGCGACATCGCGTCCATGTCGCGCAGAACATGCTACGCGCGCGTCAATCTCCATAAAAGGGTTGTTTACATCTTACTCGCCAGCTGAATATTCCATTATTTTTCTAGAGGGATGTTTCAAAAAGCATGAAGTGAACTTGCTGAACAAAATCAGGATTTTTTGAACGAATTGTTTGATCTTTTTTTACCGAAAAGGTATTTATGAATGGGAATAAATGTGTGCTCGGTCGGTATTTATCACTCTGTTTAATACGACTTAGAGTCTGGGTGCTGATAATTACCCTCGCCTCCGGCTCGGGTAATTATCAGCACCCAGACTCTAAGTGGTATTAAACAGAGTGATAAAAGCCTCCAGAGCACACATTTATTCCCTTATTCATACGATATGTTTTTATATTGAAATTGTGAACCCAAAAATTTGCTCATTGAAAACATTTGTGAGAAAAGTTTGCTCATTGGCTTACTGCCATAAACTGACACAACAAATCATTAAACAAAAGAAAGTTTACAACATCGAAATGTCCAAAAATCTGGCAACTTTTTGTGCACAAACCATTGTAACATTGAGGTTTCTTCTTGACATGACATCACACTTTTGGTTATGAATATGGAAATTCTCATAAGCCTAAATTAAACATAAGGTTAAATGGAACAAAAAGGTGCATTTTAAAGAATTGCAGTTACGAAAATGAAAGTTTCAGGTGTCCTTTAAAAGAGGCATCATCGTTAATTTCTCTATTCTTCAATTTCACGAAGGATAGGTGTTTGAAAGTTAGTAAGACAAACACAACATTTGAATATTTTATCAGCTTGGCTCTTGAACTGATACGGAATATGGTCCAAAATTGCGAAAATTTTGACCCTCTGAATTGCCCTTTCAACGTGGATGCGGGCACATGCAATGAGTTTGTTATTGTGTGCCTCTGTTTTGGTGAACTGGCCATTTAGGAGAAGTGATGGAACATTCAGTGACACGCCTTGAGGAAGAATGTCGTGAATCAGAAAACCTTTATCTGCCAAGATCATGTCTCCTTCTTCCAGCTGGTCCAGAATACCACAATCTAAGGTTATTGCCTTGTCTGATACACTCCCTCCATATAGATTACTAGCAAAAGTGATTACACCATTGGGTGCAACCCCTATCAAAGACTTCAAAGTGGTTCTACCTTTGTAGTTACTGTATAGGCTACACTGTGCATCTAGTTGTTCAGTATTGTCTACTGATATTTCCGTACAATCGAGCACAATTCGACAATTGGGAAACTTACTAAAGCACGAAGGCATAGACATTGCATTTTTGGATCTTGATGGAATGTTATTTTCCATCATGCCAACATACAAGATATTGTACAATGCACTGATGATAGTGTTAAACACATTACTTACAGTTGGCCTACTGCAGTTAAATCTAGTAGCTATATCTTCATGCCCAATGTTTAATCTCAGTTTCATCAATGTTATGAACAACTGATCTAGAAGCGAAAATTTTTCAACAACCCAGTTACTGTAATATTTCAATGAAAACCTTTCAAGAAGGTCACATAAAAGCCTTACTGTTGCAGCATCTGGTAAGCCAGTGTAATACCTAACCTTGACTTGACTCTTTTCAATGTCAGAAAAAGAAAATCTTTGCCTCTTCAAGTTTAGTTCTTTGGTGAGGTTTTCATTCTCCTGTTTCAAGATCTCATTCTCTACTTGTAACAAAACAACACTGGTATTTTGAAATCCTGTTTGGTCTTCCTCCTCCTGTTTATTAAGAGCTGTATCTGCTAGCAGCAAAAGTGGATTGTCTAGACTTTCTGGTGCTGCAGTGGGCTGTGTGCCTTGTTTACCTCTTTTGTAAACTCTTGTTTTCCTTTGGAACAAAAAGAAACAATAAATTGAATAATAATGAAAACAATTAAATTAAATTATTATTCATGTATTAATGTGTTCTTAGAAACAAAACAAAAAATCTTTTATGAAAATGAAACTAGTGATCTGGTAATCATAATACAAACATTTCACATCATCTTGATAATTTCTCGTCCCCAACAACACACTAACACAACCCTCATGATTTTGTTAACAATGAAATAGAGGGACCAGTTGAAACAAGTTTGTGCCTCTAAATGGTGCTTTCATTCATTTATGTCTTACCGTTTCTCTGGACTTGGAAAGTTGAAATATTTGCCTTCATTCCATGGGAATCGAACCGGCCCAACACCTTTTCCATGCAGAAAATGCCAGCTGCAAACCCTTGACCATCCTTTCGGAATGAAGTCGTCTTGCCTAAAGATATGAAATAAATTTCAAAGTGACCATCAATAACAAAACCAACCCATAAAGAAGCTGATGTGACCTGTTTTCACAAAATGAGAGTGAAATAGCAAAACATTAGAGATAGTTCCCACTTTACGTCAGGAAATTTTATGTAAGCCATCTTTACGGGCAATGACAAAATAATAACTTTTGAGCTCACAATTATGCATTACACGTTCGTCCCTGAGTGTACTCAGGTCGGCTGCACAGAAATATTGTAACTTTGCAGCACAATATGAAGTTGCTGGCAAAGATGGCAGCTATTGGGAACTATCCATTAGCAGGTATGGGCAAAAAACAAAGTGTGACTTTCTCAAACCTAAGCAGATTTCAGTGCTATTTGCATCCCCAAATGCTGGCCACCATTGGAATGATCTTTTTCTACTGAATTCAGAAACGCTAAAATCTCAGTTTGGCGACAAGCCATTTTTTCACTCATTTTGTGGGGGCAGATCACATCATTATCCATTTAGAAAAGTCATTGTTCATACTAATGAAATGGAGTTGACTTAAGGACTTGGATATTAACACTGAGTTTATGTGCTGGCACTCTCAAATCAACCCAATTCTTACATAACAAAGAAGCGATGTAATTCAGACAAGCAAAGGTTGTTTCTTGAGACGATCACATGAAAGTGTTGAGACAGTTTCTTTAAAAAATTGTACCATTTAAACATGCATAGGCCTACAATACCACAAAACTGACTTTTAGTAGACCAATGTGCACATTGCATCCCTCCACTGAGCAATGACAATGCTTTCATTTTTGTTTCAATGAGCAAGTTGGCTAGAAGAGGTCCATTAATAGTAGCCAGCCTCAACCTGGTCATTATTACGCTAGGCCTACATCTCTAAAAAGAAATATACCTTATTGCTTTGAGCCACTTCTTTCTCTGTTTTACATCTGCTGGAAACCGGAAAAATGACAAATCTGGGTGGGTTTCTGAGCGCCTTTTACATCCCAGCACACAGCATTGTGGCATTTGCCATTCAGCAGGTTTGCCTCTATAAATGAAAGTTTTAAGAAACTTATTAAACAAATGTATAATCCATAGATTCTAGCATTTGGAAGAACACTATGACAAATTTTCTTCATTCATGGAGGAAAAAAACCTGATAAGAAATGTTTTCATTCAAAGTGCTTTCATTAATCAAGACATTTAATATTGTTTTTATTTTGTATACCAGGAATTGTACAATCAATTGTTCTGTACACCTTTTACGTGTGTGTGTGGGTGAGTTTGTGTTACATACCCTATGTGGACTTGTGAACAAAAGAGGTCCACATAATGCAGGTTGTGTTAACCTTATGTGGACTAAGCCGTGTCCACATAAGGTTTTGCCCTTTCTGGAAAACAGGTTTAGAGGCATTTTTGGGTTAGGTTTATCTGTAGCAGAATGAAGAGAAACACTATAGGGAATCATAGAAAAAAATTTGGGTTAAAAGAGTTTTCACAGCTTAAGTAAAGTTATTTTTTGTACCGAGTTTTCTTAACTACACGAAAACAAAGCAATGTCCACACAAGGTATGTAACGTAAGTGGGGGTGTGTGTGTGTGTGTTAATCAAATCCAATGATGACCCATAGTAATAGTATTAAGGTAGGTCAAATATACTTTGTACATTTTTTAATGATAGATATGCCGATCAGGTAAAAAGACACCCCTTTAAACAAATCAAATCAAGGCCTGCCCTAGACCTGGGCCATGCCTCACTTTGGGAATTTTTTTCACAAAAATCATAAATTAAACTGAATATAAAACTACGACTTCCAATCAAAAAGTTTGATCTAAATTAATCACATGACATACTAACTACCATGGAAACTAGGGCTATGGTGCAGCGAGGTCAGTTTTGGGACACTTGCATTTCAATCCATAGTTTTCCGGAGAAATGCCATCTTGAAAAACAACCAGTGAAAATTTCATGGAAACATTGAATAACGGTTCAAAGGCTTGTGGACTGGTGGTGTTTTTACAGTTAACGACGTTACAACTTACAAGTCGGCAAATGGTCGGGTCTCTCTCATCATGCTCATTTAAAGGGAATGTACATCATTGGCTTTTGCTGTAATTTTCAGAAATGAACTATTTGAGGGGTTAGTATAATTGATCATATATTGTTACACTGACATTTTTAAAGTTTTGTGTTAAAAAAGGTTGAAAAAAACCAAGAAAAACAAAAATGTTCATGTAGTCTGGTTCCTGGACTCCACAACAGATAAAAGGGATCAATTTATAGATGATGGAAAATTGTAAGGCAAGGGAACCAGTCTAGCTGGCCTGCACCCGTTCATGAACATGTAACCAATAGCAAACAAAATTTGGACTGAAAAATGGTAAATTTGGAGCAGTGGTTGAAAAATAGTTAGGTTTTTCCAACGCTGGTCGGCCGACCACCGTTGGCAATGTATACAAAAATACCATTTTCTTGAAAATGAATTCACATCAGGTTCCATAATTTTACAAGATGCTTGAGAACGTCATTTACCAACATCCTAGTAAGGTGTTTCGTAAAAACTTGGTAGTTTTATTGTTCGATGTTTGCAAATGTTGTATATTCCCTTTAAAAAATCAAGTTCAAACACGAATTTATAAAAATGAGAGCTTTTCATACTGATATTTCTGAGGACGACTGGTGGCAGTTCAAAATCGATAATAAAACAAAACGAAACAAACAAACATCGGTCGTCGATACTTGACTACGCAAGCGAACACCTTGTACACATACGTGTATAAGAATTACCGTGTACATGTATACTTCACACAGAAAGTCTATACGTTAGCAAGCAGACGATAAGTAACACTGATTTACTCTTATGGAGAGTTTATCTGCATTTCTACATGTTCTGAGTGCATAACAGATAAGTACTTTAGAAGTTTTTACCTTTTTATTGAGCGTTGCCAGTCGGAGCCACAAAAAATGTATCGCTTTACACGTAAATTGTAGCAATCGTTTTCGTGACTCGCTTGCAGTTGGAGCCGGAAGTGCACTGTGCACCATGTGACGTCACACTTACCAACAGGATATCCCCCACACTTACGTACGTACACCAACACGCAGAACATAGTAGGCCTACATTTACTGCCTTATTACACCATGCGTACAGTCCGTACTCACGTGTGTGTGCTTGCTGGTTGTGTTAGTACCGAACCGTTCGTACGGACAAGGGTCGGTGGTACACGCACGTAGCCGCGTTGATTGTGGGTGCAGGGCCCGATTATCTCCCTTCGACAAAAAGCCGAGAGACTGCATTGAACAAGGCTAGCTATTGAGATGTACATACACTTAACCAAAAAAGAAAGTCCCCCTTAATACTTTTTTGCCTAACTCAAAAAACTCCCGGATCGACACATCTCGCTCAAATTACGACTGATCAATACAGAAATTTCTTAGCAATCAAGCCATGCTCTTCGTATGGCCCAAAACAGTGACAATGTATACAAATGTATGCAATTTATGACAAATGGTATGTATCGAAAAAAGTGGCACTTTTGTATACGTGCAAAGTGACTGTGAACCACAGACTTCACGTATACAAAAGTGCAACATTTTTTGTATCATTTGTCATAAATTCGTACACATTTTCACAGTTTTGGACCAAATAAAGATTATGGCTGGATTGCTAAGGATTTTTTGTAATGATTATTTGTTATTTAAGCAAGTTGTGCCCTGTGTGATAATCATTGTGCGTGTTTCAATAGCCTAGACTTTGTTCTCGACGACTAAGATTTTAGGGAAAATTCGTAAGGTCTCCTCAATTGGAAATAAGTTTAAATTAAAAAGAAGTTTAAAGGGGATAACGTTGAATGGGTTAAAGTTGCAAAAACACCCGTATGCCGGCAATTAGCAGCAGTGGCGATTTCATGTCAGCCTTTGGTGGATCGACAATAAAAAAGGCGAAAAAAGGGGCAGGGGAAAAATGACGCCTTACTAAAGGGGCGTTGTTCCAAATGTAGGCCTATGTCTGCATGTACACGTTTTACGTCCATTCCTCGCACTGTTGAACTTACGGAAAATGGGCGTTGGAGGAGCAATAGCCTTTTCAGTAATTGGCTTATGGATTGCTCAATATGGATCTATTTTGTAAAACAATAGTTTTTGGACCATCTTCTTTTACTTTTGTTTTCATTATGCTGTTCATCCCGACTCTGACGACGTCCATGCTAACGACTCATGAGTGTTCCCGACAATGTGTCATTAATTATGTGGTACTTATAGGAATACACACAAAGGAACTTCGACCTCGTGTCTGTTAATGTTTTTTTTTCGTGTTTTTTTAATGGCTATTCACTGAAGCGCAGTGATGATAGAAATTAATGATTGAAGAGCTTCTATCTGTTAGTATTCATTCTCCCTGGCAAAGTATGCAAAAATTTCGTTGCATCTCTTAAGTATAGGGTGAGTAAAAAGTTTTGCATATAGCGCTTGCCAGATCTATGATACATAGAAAGAATCATTCAAATCGTATTATTTTGTCAAGTTACGGAATTTTAGGGTTCTGTCCACGGATCACAAAAAAGGTGAAGGTTATTCCAGCAAAATACAAACAATTCATATAGGGATGTATGTTAATTTTTTTTTAAGTACCCTTCTTGAACTTAAAAAAAGCAGATTTGTGGATGGATTTTGTCCATTTTATATTGCCACGGATCATTCAAGTGGCAGAAATGACGATAATTAGGAAAACTTGACTTCTTAACTGCGAGATAATTGGAAAGAAAACCAAAATACAAATTGTCTTACTTACTAAATAGTCGTGACGTTGGCAGACAATAATATCTGCACTGGCTGCAAATCCATGCAGCCATCTCATCCTATCGTAACGCACATCATCTGATCCGATTACAGTTGTGATTTGATCGTGGAACAAATCAAGCAAAACTTAAACGAGCCGAAACAAATGCATGCTTAATTTATTGGCATTTTTATTTCAATAGCACAAACATAATCACAAAGCGAACACACGATTTGAATTGAAATTGTAGTATTTCCTGTAATTAGATCAAGATAGCTGCCTCTTAGCTTCTCTTTAAGGCAGCTCGGCATCAGGTGAACATCATACCGAACTATGAATATTTAGGAATTACACTTTTTTTAACTTCTGAATCCTCTTTATCCACACAACTATACCCTCCACTCTAGTTACCCCGGAAACTTTGCAATTAGGATATTCTGATAAAACCTGTACAGCCGTAGCAATGTATCATGGCAAAGATATTTTAAAATGACTGTACCACACAGAATTTACATTATCACACAAAAATATGTACATGTATATACATATAATTATATTTTTTTATCGAATACAGTGAATAAAGTGTCCCTTTGTGGTTCAATTGAAAAATTGAAATATAAAGCCGTATCCTACTTGAGTGATACCGTTTGCTAATTCCAAGGTCTGTATCATGACTTTGGGCGTGATCTCCGGCTGTATGGCATATACGGGTTTTTGCCTTCTGACTATAGTTTATTGACTAATAGGGGAACCTCCAACATAGCTGGATAGCTCAGTTGGTAGAGCACCAGAATGGTTATCCGGAGGTCACAGGTTCAAGCCCCGCTCCAGTAAATTTCTTTGCTCAAATTTTCAAAAATATAAAAAACGTCAATTACACGTTAAATTACGGCGACATTACACTGTACGCATTACACCACAATGCAAAACACCAAACTATTGAATGACTATTTAATATCGGAAATTGAATTTTCTTACTTACAGCTACACATACCACAGTCAATAACATGCTTATACAGTTTAAAGCAAGGTCGCATTTAACGCCGGTTCAGACTCTGCACGAAAGCGAGCGCGAACACGAATTTGCCAGATCACGTCTAATTTTCGCGCTTGGAATTCGCAACACTTGAAAACATTTCAAAACTGAGGAATTTCGTAACCAATGTTTTCCAACGTCAAATTTGCTTCGGAATCGCATTCGCATAAAGTATGAGCCGGCCTTTACTTAAAAGTGATATCACTAACAAGATGTTTCCCCACAAATCACTTCGATTTTTTTCAGTTGACTTCCTTTTTTCCCCTCACGACTATAATCAAGTTTTAACATTAAATAGAGTTATTTAGCACGACAATGCATGGAAACGATATACATTGTATTAAACATTTACCATAACTGCACACTGAGTAGCTTAATTAAATACGTTTGTTATCTATACAGTGCAGTACCACAATAATGTATATTTGGAGCAAAGAGAAAAACGCAACAACTATTCAATTGATACGCCTGGCTTTTTTTTAACACATACTTGTGTCAGTGTGTTTCGTGGACCACGGAACACTGACGTCATAGCGAGCCCAGCCAATCAAGAACGGGCTCGACCAAGAGGAGACGGTCGCACATTCCTGATTGGATTAGGTTTTAAGGACGGGGAGGACTAATGCAAACATGACAACTACAATGGGAACTTTCTGGATATTGGAGTTCCTGCTTGTAGATAGTTGGCTGTTTCGGCAGGTTGCCGAAACAGCCTTTGTTTTCGTTAAGATTTTTTCTTTTTTCTTTTTCAGTCATTTTTGCCCATAGCATTTGCACACGTAATTTTGTTACCGGCACTTTGGCCACTAAAATCAATCCAATTGCCTTTATACTCGACACACGTTTAGACCAGCATCTGCAATTGTGCCCCGCACATTGATGTTATCATGTCGTCATAATGAGTCACGTGACGTCACATTATATGCGATTTTTCTGTTGTGACCATTTTCTAGCAGAATTCGGCTAGATCTGACAGATTGAGCTATATCTCTGGAACTACAGGTCCGATTGAGTTGGACCGGGATGTCTTATAGATGAAAATAAACGTTACGTCATGACGAGGTCATCACGTGACCCGTGACGTCACAATATAAGTGCATATTTTGAAGGCCTATATCTACAGAACTGCAGGTCCGATTGGGTTGAAAGTTGGAATGTATTTAAACCGGGATGTGTTATAGATGAAAAATGAAGTGACGTCACGATGACGTCATCATGGGTCACTTGACGTCACGTTAAAGATTAATAAATTTAATCTTTGAAAATCAATATAAACTCAACCGTAAGAGACCTGAACTTGACCTTTGCGGGAATCGATAGAATAATCCATGGTCTTCATTGTTTATATTATGTGCACTATCACGTGACCCTTCCTTCCAGTTGAAACCGGAAGTGCGTTGTAATTTAAAATTAGTGAAAGATGTGAAATTGCTTTCAACGATGTATGCTATTGCTAAGTTGTTATTTACAAACAAAAATATATTTATAGATGAAAATTGATGTGACTTCATCATAACGTCATTACGTCACATGTGACGTCATATTTAAAAAAAATCACATATTAAATGCCACCAGTTATTTTAAACAGAACTACACATCCTTCCTGGATGGAATTTATAATGAAACGTTACATGTCACATGTCACAAAAAGTTACCGAAACAGCCCTATGTTTGTCCACAAACATAAGTCTAGTTTGCTCTTAAAATTGAACAATAAAGCCCGCTGCAGTCGTATACAATCAGAAATCGATAGGAAGCGACCTGGCATCGCCAACCATCCGAACAGTATTCGAGTAATAAAAGCAGAACCCTCTGTAGCCAACACACTTAGTCCCAATATAGAAACAGCTTCATAATGAACATGTAGGAAATGCAATGAAGAAGTTTTGTCCTTGATATTTTTTATTTATTCCATTTCTTTACCCAGGGTATGCCAAAACAGTTTAATCCAATCGGGCCCTGCATACAATAAATAATGACTACAAACATTTATAATTATACAATACATTACAAATACAACAAAATTCAATACAGTGAGATAAAACATTATTCACGGCATATAATATGCTAATAGATCAGGATGCGTTCAACAGGCGAAATATTTAATCCAATTTATCTGATAAATATAGCAGAGGGACCCTTCTATTCCCACAGTGTGTTCTTCACGCTGATGTAATAGAATAAGGCATCGGTGCAGTTTTAGGTCTCCTTGTTTTAATTTGGCATTTTGAAGATCTACACAGAAGGCCTACAACATAGTTCTTCATTTTAAGTTTTCAGGCGATAATGGAGATACTAAATTTCGAGAGGGACATTTTCTTTTCAAACTAAAGTTTGATGGTGACAGCGGGTAGATAGGGGTGTTCGACCCTTAGAGCCGCCATTCTTAGGTGTCAACATTGACTTTTAGTTAGACTATCACGCAAACCACGGGATCCAATTCGAAAAGTATGGGCATCGCAAGGCCTAAGAGGGGCGCTTGCCTCCCTTTTAAAAAAGAGAACGTAGAGCCCAGAAGAGCCCATAAATTATAAACATCGTAATAAGTGTATTTTTTTGACATCGCTGTCGAAGTGATTGCATGTCATGCTTTAGCGGCGACATCCAAGTAACTCCAATCGCAAACTTTTATACCTACCCTGCCGATCCCATGCTGTAGGCTCAATGCGCACTGCCGTCGCCACCACACTCTCATCAAACAGGTTAGTGACCGGGGTGGTGCCATTAGTGTTACCGATGAACACCTGAAAGGAAAACGTTAACATTTTCGGTATGTCATTGGTTGAAATGGATTAGAAAGTTTCACCTTTTGAAAAACAAAACACAAACAAAAGCGCACAGTCTAGAGTGTGTACCAAGAACGGGGTCTCAATAATCAATTTATTCGATGGATTTTATTAGGCTTCCTGGGTTTGTTTTCCTCAAAAAAAATATGATTTTTTTGACAAACACAAATTTGTATTTCAATAAGTCTGATTTATTCACACCTATCGTTTTTAAGTCAAGACGTAACATAATTTCTTTTGTGTCAACTAATTGTATATAATCAGGTAGATTTTCAGAATTATGGTACTACAGAATTATGGTCGTACCGAATAAACTGGATCAACAAACACTCTGACAAATATCACAATTACGAATATGAACGCTGAAGATGAATAGAGGCCTGTATGAAGTTAAGGTTTATATTTACCTTGATGTTTCCGTTTTCATCCGCCGCGTGTTCATAGTCAGACGAGGGCTGCTTCTGATAGGACACCTTGTACTGCGTCACAAACTGATGGCTTCCTGAGCGGCGTAGCACAAAGCCCTGTGTGATGAGGCCTGTTAACACTGTGCTTGCAACGAGGTCAACCTCGATCCAGGGGTTGGCGTCGTCTCTGTACACAGAGTAAATAGAGGATGAGGAACAATGAAGTAGCAATACTCCGCAAATCCGGTTGTGTGAATGGATTTAAAAATCGAATCCCATTATTGAAACTCATTACAGTATGCAGTTCAGTTGCACATTCTGGTTGGCTTCGGTCGGGAATATTGTTGCTATAATTAAAAAGGGGGGGGGGGAGAACGAACAAAAAATCATTGGTGCAATTAAATGTTCATTCATAAATACCTCGGACAGTTTAGCTATTCCTATTGGTCGAGAGCCCGTCATGTGGCCGGTCTTAAATGGATGATAAAGACATGGCTAGCTGGTCTTAAACACTTTTCCAGTGTCACAATAAAATGGGGACTCCTAAAAATCCGGTACCTCTTTCCGTTTTATTGGTTGAACGTTCACAATCCTCACGTACATGTAGGCATGCGCAACACTACCAGTCAGAATTTTATAGTTCTAAATTCAACACGCAACGCCCCAGGTGCGTTCTGCTCGACATCGCGCAGAACATGCTACGCGCGCGTCAATCTCCATAAAAGGGTTGTTTACATCTTACTCGCCAGCTCAACACTCCATTATTTTGCTAGAGGGATGTTTCAAAAAGCATGAAGTGAACTTGTTAAATAAAATCAGGATTTTTTGAACGAATTATTTGATTTTTTTTTTTACTAAATAGGTATTTATGAATGGGAATAAATATGTGCTCGGTCGGTATTTATCACTCTGTTTAAGATCGCCTAGAGTCTGGGTGCTGATAATTACCCTCGCCTCCGGCTCAGGTAATTATCAGCACCCGGACTCTAAGCGATCTTAAACAGAGTGATAAAAACCTCTCGAGCACACATTTATTCCCTTATTAAAATAAGAGCGTTATTTAACGTTGTGATAATGCAGAGTAAATGACGATATGAGATTGAAGTGTCAGATGTGGTATTCCACTCTGATACCTACTCCATGGGTATCCATCTGTTGTTATTGTTGAGGCGTGCGTAAACGGCAGGACAACAGTCCGTGTAGAATTCACTGGAGGCCTTGATGCGACCGTCAGGGATCGTCCGGTCTTCCATTCCCAAGGCGTGACTCACGCACTGTGCTGTTAACAAACGATGGACACCAAACGAACTTTACTAATATTGATACCTAAAGGTACCAATATCGTGTTAAGGTTATTGAATGATGAAGTTTGATTAGGGGCAGAATGCAGAAACCTGAAGGAAATTTTGCTGTAAGTCTCAACTATTGCAAATATGCAAAAGCATATATATGTGGTTGGCACTGAAAAACATTTCAATTTTTACTTTAGGACATACCAAGAATATATTCCATAACCATCAGGTGACGTCAGGATATTTCCTTGGTTTGAAATAATGATATAAAAGGATTTATGGTGTACTATTAGTAATCATAATTTGAGTTTGAGCCCAATGCTACTTATACGATTATGGTATTTGATTTTATTTATCTTAATTGAGATGTTGATTACACAAGTTGATGATTAAAGTTGGTACTACTTTTAGGGGTGATCATTCTCCCAAAACTTATTGATTAACAACCACACAATGAGCAGAAAATGAAACATGATTAAATAAGGTCCAATTTGATGTGTATTTCAAATATTATTTGGGGGAAGAATCACAGGTCTATTACAATTATAGCAGTCTAGTTACTGGCCTGCAACGCTATACAGGAAACCTACTATAGAAAAACAGGCCGCCCACTAGTGGTGCGACAAGGCAGATCTTACATTGCCCATCGGCCGGTATATAACCTTCTCGCTATTTGGAGAAAATAAAATATTCCAACTTAATGCACTATTGCCACTATGTAGCCTTGTGATACAATAAATCCGCATGCATTATGCTGTAGCAACTTTATGGCATGGGAGATCGTAGGTTTTTTACCATCTAAGGTTGGTTCCCTCCTTCCTGGGCAACGCTTCCGTATCTCTTGCATGACTTGCTTCATCCAGTCATCCGGATTATCAGGATAAGGTTCCGGTGGGGGACCGGAGTAGCACACCCTCTGCTGGCTCTCCACACCGACCAAGAGCACTTCGGAATTAATGAAAAATAATAATAATAAACATGGTGTTTTCGCAAACCTTTCATTATTTAATAATAAACCTCGAATTTTGGGTTAAGCGCCCTCTGGTGATGACTTTAACTGCCAAATGTTGCTTGATTAATATTTGCCCCAAATACTGTTTGTACTCTATCGGAAGCATAATGATGGAAATGGAGTGGTGGCGCTGCTCATGTGGCGACACAGCTCATCCGGTGCTTTGAACTGTTTGATATTTCTTGACTGTTTCTTGTCTAAATTTCAATAGCTGTGTTATTCAATTGTGTGTGTGGAAGTGCCCAAAATCAGGACTTCATGGTCCGCTCTGTTATTCACTCAACTGCAGCAGAGCTACGTGCTATTCAGTCACATCAATTGTCTGCAATCAAACCCAGACTTTGTGAACGTAAATATAAGTCGTATCTACCTTATGTGATTATGGGCAATGTGCAATATCTGAGAAACACTGACGAACTTGTGCAATGTCCGTTATTTCTGTTATGTCATTCTATAAAGGCTATTACACTACACTAGGGGCGCTATTCATGATTTAGATGTATATCAATTATGTATCTCGCGCTTACATCAAATAGGCGCATTTTAAAAGCTTTTGTACTTTGTTTCTCTACCTTTTAGTGCTATTCAATACATTTTGGTCGTTGGGATGTTGATAAAATACCTCGAAATCTACATTTTTTTCTCATCACGAAAACGTGGTGGTGTGTGTAGATGTGAGTATATACACACCGGCAATCGTGGACGTAGGACAAAAGAATTGGGGCTCAAACAATACGTCCACGATTGACCGAACGTCCACGATCGCAAATCGTGTACAAAACCAATCAGCGCTAAAAAGTACAAACAAAGGAAAGAGGATTAGGGACAATTGGGCGTCCACGATTGCTGGCATTTACACACGTGGGCAGTGGCGTACGCAGGATTTTTTCAAGGGGGGCGTTTCAAAATTGGATGTCATCATTTATGACGCTAGAAATGAAGATGGTAAATTGTGTTGGCGCCAGAAATAAAAGATAGTATCAGTGGCCTAAACTTAACGCTAAAATAAAAGTCGGGAATTTGTGTTGGCGCCAAAATAGTAAATCGAAAAAACAAACATGTTCTGTGTCTTTAGAGTAGGCCTATATGATGAACATATGAGTAAAGGGGTCAATGTGGGCAGTCCCCTCCCTCAACAGCATTTTACCAAAAAAAGAAGAAGAAGAAGAAATTCAAGAAAAAAAAGTGACACGGGCTGCGGAAGTGCTAGGATCTGTTCTAGGATTCAGACTGCCATTTGCCGGGGGGGGGGGGCCCTAGAATTGTAATGAAGGGTCCAGGACCTGCGAGCGCGCAGCGCGAAGCCCCTACGGCGTGGGGTCATGGGCCCGTTTAAGGGCCCCGGAAAAATTTGGATTTTAGATGCTCTGTGGTGCAATCTAAGGCGATTCCTGGCCACTTCCACCGTTTAGACAACGTTTCAAACATCGAAAATTCCATTTAAATTTGTTATTTTTTTGTTCTTCATCAAGTTTGTTATGTACTCAAAGTTAGGAACCATGTTCCATCTCCGTATTTTTTCACAATGTTCTATTTTGGAAAGGGATTTAGGCCACTTGTAGTCCGAGCCTCAGCCATTCGCTGATGAAAATACAAATAAGGTGGGGGCACCGCTAGGGTGAAATTAGCATAGAGGAAATTTGGCCGGAGTACTAATGCGAGTGCGTAGCGCGAAGTACTTACGGCGTGGGGTCCGGGGCCCGCTTAAGGGCCCCGGGAAATTTTGGATCGTAGATGCTCTGTGGTGCAATCTGAGGCGTTTCCTGGCCACTTTTCCCCTGATTTTTTTAGCAGAAGTTTTTAAAATTGAGGGGATATTTTGTTTCATTTGTTTCGAATACATATAGGCCTATATATTCTTGCTCTTATAAAGTGTCTTCTGTATTCAAAGCTTAAAGTTGAGAACATGCACATAATTTGTAATTGTTCCGCGCTCGGTCACATAACTCTCTTTTCCCTCCATATTTTTACATGGCAAAGGGGGGTGTTTAACAGCCAAAACACCCCCCCCCCCTGCGTACGCGCCTGGTGGGTGTGGGTGGGTGTGTTCTCGTGTAGTAAAGTTTTCGAGTTTGAAATTGAAGTTTCAAAATGCTCTTATTTTAACCAGAATTAATTTCCTGGACTGAAATTTGGACTTAATATCCCTTTTCTAAAACTCTTCCATTTGCGACGGATCAACCTACCTTGGAAATTCCTAGTTTTTGAGTAAAACCCATATATCTATTTCGTGAAATTCTTGTGGAGACGTATTCATCTATAGAAATGTTCTTGTGGAGACGTATACAATCTTTTGTTCCCTATTGTGTGCATGTCTCCGTAAGGTAGTAAATTCCAGCACAAAGAAATGTCTCCACAAGAATACAAATTCCAGAATGGGTGTGTGTGTGTGTGTGTGTGGGCGGGGGGGGGGGTGATTAAATAGCCCATCCCCACTGGTCAAAAAATGGGGGGGGGGGAAATATACCCCCACCCCCTTTCTGATGTATTGTTCCTGTTCCAAAAAGGGTATACCATTACTTGCCTAAATGACTTGCGTCCAGGTTCCTTGACCTCTGACTGGTTTGTGAGCAATAGCAGACAAGATTAGCCATTATCAGGATCGGGGACACAATGAGCATCCCTTCCATTTATTTTTAAACGTTAAACTTTTAATTGAAATAGTCGATCGGTATTGAATTTGGTGGTCCTTATCTGGAACCGTGAGTCGGTTAGACAAAAAAGACTTGTGATGTTTATGATGTCATGTTTAATACACAAACTTCATTTTCATTTGATAAGCGACTTGGTGAAGAAAATAATATTGTAAGATTAACACCGTCTAGGCACGTATGGCAAGGTCATTTTGATTGGAGGAACGTATACAACCGTCCACATTGGTAGAAAAAAAGGCCAAATTTCTTCAATTAATCATCTGTTCTGAAGAAGGAGCAGACGTCCATGAGTAAGTCGCTCGCCACCACTTGTCTGTTATTGCTCACCAACCAGTCAGAGATTCGAGGGCGTGCTACAGGTGATAGATATGAAATCTTACCTGCCATTGCTGACAGCATCAGAACCAAAGCTGCTGCTTCGTCCATTGTCGCAGATCTCTGGTGAATCCTGATCAGAAATGCGTTATGACGTATGTATTAACAACTCCCACGCCAACGCGAATTAAAAGGCAACTGCGCACGCAGACCACTGAACAACAATCTTGGATCGGTGAAAAGATGGAAAAATAATTGTTTGTATTAGTCCGCGTCTCACACACCACACCAACGCGACCTAATAGGTAAATACGCATGTAAAGCACTGAACGGCGATCAGAAACGAGCCTAAGACCATAGCTCAAAACCGTGTTTGACGCAATGATCAAAAAATCTGTTAACTTGATCGTACATATCTCCTAGTACACAAACCAACGCAGCTCGCCTCAGCAGCTACGCAGCCGTAGACCACGGAACAGATTGACGTCATAGCGAGCCAAGCCAATCAAAAACGGGCACGACCACAAGGAGACGGTCGCACCTTTCTGATTGGATGCAGTTTCTGGCTTTACAGAATTTGTTCTTGAATTTAAACAATAAAGCCCTTTGCAGTCCTATACCATCAGAAATCGATACGGAGCGACCTGGCATCGCCAACCATCCGAAAAGTCTTCGAGTAATAAAGCAGAACCCTCTGTAGCCAACAAGCCTGGTCCCAATATAGAACCGCCTTCCTAATGAACATTTAGGAAATTTAACGAAGCGAGAGTGCGGGGATTGCAGTAAACAAGCTTTGTCCTTGATATTCACGGCATAGAATATGCTGACCAGGTCAAAATGCTTTGTACAGACGAAATATTGACCCAATTTACCTGCTAAAGATGGCAGAGGGTCCTTCTATTCCCATAGCGTAATAGAATAAGGCATCGGTGCAGTTTTAGGTCTCCTTGTTTAAATTTGGCATTTTGACGACCTATAGTACACTGGTTATACATTTCAAGTTCTCAGGCGATACTGGAGATACTGATGTTCCAGAGGGGCATTCGAGTGTGTGGGAATTCAAAGATAATGGAACAGAGACAATTATGGATGTAATTTATGTCAATCTATACTTACGACAATAACTACAAAGAAGAAAAGGTTGATGAGAATGTAACTCTCTTGGCACGTCTCTATGTTTCAAGTAGGCTATGAGATAATGTGTACTCCTCATACACTAAAGTTTTTACACACACTCAATTTATTACGACCTTTCGTTTGCAGTGGTGGTGTTCAAAATGATTGGGGAGTCAGGTTGGCGGCGCGTTCTTCTCTGCCTTCATCCGCTGTGACCCAGGTTCGATTCCAACCTGGGCCAATATGTGGATTGGGTTTTCAGTCCCTGCCTGATTCCGTGGGTTCTTCTTGATAAATTTTATACCATTTGAGACCTCCTTCTTCTTCTTAGGTATGCCTATGCTTAGTTATGCTTGTGTATTATCAAATACCACAATGATTATATACCACCCAAACATGATTCCTACAATACACACACCACTAGGACATAATTATTCTATAGTTGTAATGTATTGTTTTATTTTCCGTTTGTCACAAATTAATATAATGCTATGCAACAATTCATTAATACAATAACTCCACTTAATAGAATACTAATGCCACACATTGATTAATTAAACATACATAGCGACAGACGGGGGAACCAGGAAGAGAGAGCCTTGTCCCGTTTGTGAAAAACATTGTGAAATTAACAATAATTATAGCTATAATTTAAATCATTTATCAGTAAATTAATTAATTAAATTAATTAAATTTAAATGGATGTCACTTAAAGAAAATGCAATACTAAATGCAAAAGCATATAATTATAATATAATACAGTATATCCTCAACAGATCCGAATCATGACAAAGATCATCAGCAACAATACTGGTCAGTGCATTTCCCAAGCCAGTTAACAGATTGAGCGTCCAACAGATGCAAAACAGTGGCGCTATGTGGAAGACGGTGTCTCGGGCAATGATCCAATAAGTGAATAAGAGTCGGCTCTCCGAGTCCGAAGTCACAATGAGGGTCATTCACCACTCCCCATTTGAACAGGTTGGATCTCCATCAACCGACACCACTACGGATCCCATTGAGCTTGGTTCAGCTACCTCTGGGGAGGTTGTTGCATTCAACGTGTTTGCTAGGCTCAGGGATGACCTGATGGAGGCTATTGCCGAGCTGTTTCCATTCCTCCTGACATCTCCTCGTGGCAAATTCATATGCACTGAAGGGTTTTTGGACACAAGGCGCTGAGGTTTGAGGTTACGCAGAACATGTGCAAGAGGTGCCAGGACAAGTCGAGAGTGGACGCCTCTGTGCGAATGTTGGGAGGGGGCCTGAACTTCACTGAGAACTAACAGAGTTGATAGCAGTGTCAACGTGGTGAATGTGGGCACTTCGGGTCCATACTGGAGCACTGCACTCTTCAGGGACAAGAACTAAGGGAGTTGTTGATATTCTAAGGCTGATGGGACCGGCACTCCAGCCAGTGCCAGTGAGTCTTCTGATAAAGCTGCCTCTAGCTGACACTTACTTCCTTAAGTTGATGAGATGAGGCCTGAAAGTCAGAGTTCTGTCAGGTTTTTCACCAAGACAGGTTGGAGTGACATCAAATGGGAGAGTACAGTTGTTGACTTTGACCTTCAGCTCCCAGATTGCCTCCGTGTTGTTGAGATGGAAGGCAGAAGTGACAGTTTCTGTCTTCATTTCTTGAAATAGCTATCAAGGTCTGCCATATCCTTTCTTAGGTCCCTCTCTATGAATTCCCAGGACTAATGGCGCGTGAGAAGTGCAAGGGTCGTCTGCGTAACCATACTTGCTTGAATTCAAGACTGGGAGATCAAAAATGTAATTATTAAACAGCAGAGGTGCAAGCAACGAACCTTGAGGGAGGCCATTTCTAAGTCTTCGAAGTCGGCTGACCTGTCACTGGCTCTTAGGGTGAAGATGAATCTGACAAGATATCTGTCATTGATAATTGACCGCAGCTTGTAGGCAAGGCTCTTATGCCAGATGGTGTCAAATGCTGCAGTTAGATCAACATATACTGTATTGGCTTTGTGGTCATCCTGGAAAGAGTCTTCGATATCCTTTGTGAACAATGTAGCTTTGTCGGCAGTGATCAGATCAGAGTTCCCAGGTTCTGTCTTCCAAAGCCTTGATTTTCCTGAAAAATTTCGTTCAGGGTTCTGGAGCCTTGCATTTTTGAGGGAGGAAATCTCAAGGGCAGTAACAGGACCCCAGCAGCAGTCGTGCACCGTGAGAGTAATGTAAAAATGGTGTTAACTGAATTGCCGACACTGTACTGAAGTAATGTCATGTGCAATGTATATTTTGTACATTGAGTCACGTCGCGTACTATTTTGAATCTGACAACGGTTACATTGTAGCCGTCGTCAGATTTAAAACTGGGCGTGGTCTCCATTTGGACTCCACCCGCTATTCGGGTCCCTAACTTTGGACATTTCAACTCAACATCAGTCAATGTTTTTTTTTATTTGGACATTACTATCAAATTGTATGATATGAAACGATTGATTTGTTTTTGGTCGGCTCTTTAAACGATGAAACAAAATCGGAACGAAGCTGAGTTTAAGCATGTTTGGTTTCTGCACGTAGGCTACAGTACTGCAGTTTTCCAAGACACACGTGACTGTATACAGATTGCAAGCGCGTCTGTAAGCGTCGTAGGATAAACAAAATGGACCGTGCTGATGAAGCATCAATTTTCAGCAAAACTGCTAAAAAGTCAACGTGCTCTCCATACATTTTGAACGTACCTGGCAATGCCTGGAGTACCGCAAGGGGTGCCATGCGCTGGTCATAAATTACCCGTGTATGGTATGTTGATCACCTACTAACGGTTTTCGGAACATCTATTTTGTTTCCACGTACATGCGCCGGTATTTAGCATTTTAAGGCACTTTTGCAATGCAAAATGCCCAAGGCCGTTATGTGCGGTTCGTGGACCGAGTGTAGTTCGTGAATGGGAAAATGAATGCTGCTGCATGTACAAAATCTAGCGGTCCGATCGCCCAACTGACTGTATTGGTGCCGGTATGGGCGGTTCAGGTGAAGGTACGATTGGCCACGTATATATTGGTCCGATTGCCCAGTTGGCCCGAGTACCCGTGTCTACGAACAGTTCATAAGAACGCCACCAAGCGTTTTTGTCGGGGATAAGGCCGTTTAGCAACCTCGTTTCCAGGTTGAATATAATTTCAACCGCCGTCTCAAAAAAGGAGAGTAGCCACATTGTAAATTACTGAGAAATTTGCCGGTGAATTTTGTTAACAAAATTAATTGCAAGGCCAAGGAAGGACAAGAGTTCTCTTATGATCATAAGCATCTTTGCATTTTACATTTGTATAATTTTGGATATACAATTTTTTTAGATACACACAATGGCATATTTTCTATATGTCATGAACTTCAAGAAAATATTTGTATCTAGAATATTATCAGTTTTTTGGTACTTTCTCCATATTGCTAAACGTTTTGACGGCCGCACGTTAACACTGAAACTGCACATTTTTCGAATTGACAGGCATGCTCGCTTCATTAACTTTAGATTGGCTGGTCGTGTTTCAAGGCATGCTCGCTTCATTAACTTTAGATAGGTTGGTCGTGTTTCAAGGATCTGCTGATATTTTGGCCAATTGTGATGTTTGTTGCTGGCAAGAGTTTGGTAATTATTGCAAGACGAAGCTAGAACGCCTTTTCAATGCCTTTTCGCTCCATTATCACGGAGAGCGTTCATAATTGCAAAGCATTCAATAATGCCAAGGATCCAATATTGCGAGGCAAGAGCATTACAGTCGCTTCGCTTGATATCAAGGAGATGGAGAATGAAACTCAGTATTATACATAAGGGCAAGTTTAATACCTGCGAGAATTTCGCTCCGTTATTATGGAGAGCATTCATAATTGCCAAGCATTTAATAATGCCAAGGATCCAATATTGCGAGGCAAGAGCATTACAGTACGCTTCGCTTGATATCAGGGAGATGGAGAATGAGACTCAATATTATACATAAGAAGTTTAATATCTGCGATATTATATCTGAGGAACTGTGTATTGTATACAAAGGCTATGTCAGACCAATTCTTGAATATGCCGATGTTGTACGGCACTCTGGTATCACTAAAAAACAATCTAACGACATTGAGCAAAACCAAAAGAGGGTTTGTAGAATAATTTAAGGTAACAATTACACCTCATACCCAGAATCACAGGTAGTATGTGGATAAGACTCTCTGGCTGATGGGAGAAGAGAGCACTGTGTGAATTTTGCCCAAGGCTTGGTACATAACATCCGTACAGATTCAATTATGCCTCCTACCAAACAGGAGAGTCATGGGGGAACCCTTCGTAATAGCCATAATTTTTCATCCTTGCCAACTCGAACCAGTCGCTTTCATAACAGCCCCATCCCTTTTTTTTACTAGAATTTTAAACAATTGAGCCACATGGAATTCACCTGTTGGGGGGGGGGGGTGTGATGGTATTTAACTTAATCGTGTCTATGTCTTCGGTTTGTTTGAGTTTTGTGAATGAGTATTTCTTTACTCTTTTTCTTTTTTTTCTTTTGAGTTGCAGTTTTTTAATGTACATGTACACTCTTAATTTATATTTAAAAGTTTTAATTGTTATGATCACATGCAATTTGACCTTTGGGTCACGATTTGTGGTTTTTAATAAAATAATAATAATAATGAAAAAGACCATTGTCATTGTGAACATTCCTACGCTTCATTTAGACTAATTACCTGTATTTGCATACTCTATTCCCGAGTTATGACTATTTTAATAAAAAAAGATAATACAATTTAGCTTTCCACAATTGATCATGTACCGTTCTACAACTGATTAATACCCATTAGAAACAAGGGGAAAACATTTCCCACCCTCATGAATGAACGAAAACTGGCAAAGGAAAGCAAACCAAAATCGCCGTCAATATTTCAGAAAAAGAAGAGTGGAATTGTTCTTCATATTCAAAATAAAAATAATTCATGAATCCATGTCACTTTCGTTTTGACTCACCCTGTATATACCTCATTTATTACAGGTGAGAGCTGTTTGCAAATTAATGGACGTCTCGCCGTTTATCGATTCTTAGATATTTTCCGCAGCAGCGAAGGTCGTATCTTTGTCAACCCTTTCTTTGCATCACAAGCCGGTAGGCATATTAGTTTACACTGAATTGGGAGCTACTCGCACGCATACCACAAATGTCCCTCCCACAGGGAGACTTCCAGCCAATCGGAACTGTGTGCATCTGCGCAGGGAAGTTTTCGCACTCCCCTGATTGGCTGGCAGTGACGTCACCCTGTTCGGTGGTCGAGTAGCTGCTGAGGCGAGCTGGTTTGGTATGCTCGATGCCGCGTCATTCGTGACTTTGTACGATCAACGCTAACGGATTCTCATTCATTGCATCTGGGAGAATGAACGCAGCAGTAGCATGGATTTTGGCGTCAACAATAGCAGGTAGGCTTGTTCTTTTCACGTCTTACCAAATCGGTAAAACAGCGAGGGGTACATTTTTTGAAGACGTCATGCCGTTATCCTCGATCTATATTGGTTAAAATTCTCATAAAAAATATATATATATATTGTGAAGAAAAGTTGTGTTTATTTAATGACACTAAAGCATAACGTTTGGAAATTTAATGAACTTTTGTAATGAGAATCTTGGTTCGATGGCCAATACCTTGCAAATCCGTGTTTTGAACCATTTTTAAAAAGTAAATTTTCATGAAATACGTGTAGCCTTTAATGTAATCAGATTTTTTTTCGCATGGCTTTTAGTGCGTGAAATTTCTTTTGGACATTTTAAAATCCAAAGCCAAATCATAATAATTATCTGTAAATTTGCACAAGCATTGCCCTTTCATGCCATGCCCGGTATTGTGGTCCCTATGTCTCCTTGCGCTGTGCGTTAGTGTTTATATTTCGTATACTTTCATCATGACGAGAAGGCTGAACACCACCAGGAGATATCTAACTGCAGCCGATGGGTTCTAGATATAGTAGAGTTGACCAGAGCAGATCACGACTGCAATTACATAAGCATCGCATTGTTCAAACGATAAATGACTATGTTTATGTTTTTATCTTTCAAGTACTTATTAAGTCCTTCAATTTAATGTTATTGACGATGAAAACCGTGAATGTTATTTTGGTCTTCTATTTCACTTTGGTTGTCATCAACTGACAACCAAATTTGTATCAATTCTTCTCTACTTACGCACATCAATTTAAGGATGTACATCCGTATGGCACTAGTCGGAATGTTTCTTTTTAGATTATCGGAAGTGAGAGGTAAATTTTGACACGATATAATTTTATTTCTCTTTCAGGTAATTAAGGCAATGTTTCGCTTTCAATACATCGATATGCCAGTAACAATATAGCAAAGGCCTTTTTGGGGAACTTTTCTTGAGAATTTAATGAATAAAATAAAACTGCATATAATTAGCCAAATTAACCTAAAAAAGTAGCAACATGTGTCTGGTCTCAAAAGGCTAATGGTGTTATTTTTTCCTTGCACACTTACATTATAGTGATGGTCTCATGCCATCAAATCTGCTTAATTGGATCGGAGTACAACCCACAATCTGGTATCCCACCTCGTTGGTTTTTACCGAAAGACCCGTGCAAATGCGCTGCTATACGTCTCGGTGGTATGGGCATCCCTGTCTCGTCATACCGCCAGGTGGCGCCCTTCATGAAAGAGCTTTTCTTGAGCGAGGATTCCGACGAAATATATATTTACTTCAACTGTGAGCCTGATGAGAAGAATCCAGGTAATAGAAGCATGTTTGAAATGCAAAACGGTAACATGTTTTTATATTTTGTTGTATTATGCTTTATTCCACAAATAGGAACAGACCCGGTACCCACAACTCTCGGGAAGGGTTACAGCAATGAAATTGAACATACATTGTGTGGCAGGTTGGATTGCAAAGAGTAATCTTTGAGATTATACTTTGCCTTCAGCGCCTTTAGTTTTGAACATTGATAACAGTTAGCAACACATAAAATAGAACGTTTATCTGTATAGGACATTGAACAGATCCTTACAAAGATAAAAATGATTCTTTGGAAGATTACTTTTCAAAGGACATTCTAAAAGAAAATGCATTTCATCAAGTCGACAATGTACGTTTCCTGTAGAGCTAAACAAGTACATCTATACCAACTTCTATCATCAACTTGTGAGATAAACATCTAAATCGAGAACATAAATAGGCCTCAAACTCACATTTGTTTAAACATGCGCTTGGTACGTTATTTGTTTTTTAGATTACAATCCTTTCTAAAGTCACAATGCAGTCGATCATTACACTGTTAGTATCAGTGAGATTTATGAGGCAAAAGTGCCTTCATGATTCTGAATTCTATCCCAAATCAAACCTCAACATCAAATAACTTTCAGACGATATTGCTGTATTTGAGTATCAATATTAGTAACATTCGTTTGTGTCCATTGTTTGTTACCAGCTGAGTGTTTGAGTCACGCCTTGGGAATGGAAGACGGGACGATCCCCGACGGTCGCATCAAGGCCTCCAGTCAACTTTACACTAATTGTTGTCCTGCCCGTAAGGGACGCCTCAACAATAACAACAGATGGATAGCCTCGAGGTAGGTATCGAAGGGGAATACCACACCTGACACTTCAATCTCATATCGTTAGGCACTCGATCTGATTACAACGTTACTAATAAACACCCAAATATTTTTAATAGACCGCAGACCTAATGACGTAATGGCTTTGTTAACATATGCGTTTTCCTATGGCAACAAAGTCGGGATGCCATACGAAGTAGGGATCGTCTACCACATAGGAAATTTAGCGCACGGTTAAACAAAGCGTGACGTCATTAGCTCGAAGGCTTATTCGTGAACAGTTAGTTGTACCAATGATTTTTTTTGGGTTCGTTTTATATTTTTCCCTTAAAAAAAAATTATAACCTGAGTTACGGGGTAGTGTTATTTCATTGTTCCTCATCCTCTATTCACTCTGTGTACAGGGATGACGCCAATCCATGGATCGAGGTGGACCTTGTTGAGAGTACAGTGGTGACAGGCGTCATCACACAAGGCTGGATGCCAACCTCAGCAATTCCTCAGTATGTGACGCAGTACAAGGTGTCCTATCAGAAGCAGCCCTCGTCTGAGCACGAACACGTGGCAGATGGAAACGGAAACATCAAGGTAAATATCAACCCAAAGATGATACGGAATTCTATCCATCTTCAACATGCATAGTACTAGCTGTGATATTTGTCGGAGTGTTTGTTGATCCGTGATAACTTCATTCATTATGACCATGTTCGGTTCCATGGTAAAGCAAACTATTAAATGGAACCATCAGTTTAAAAATGTACCTGATTGTAAAAAATCACCCGATGCAAATGACAAGTTATGCCATGTCATCTTCTGGAAAGGTTCGATGCGATTTTTTTAACTACTTAATTATACTTGTTTTCGTCTAGAAAAAGAAACCCAGAGAGCCCGAATAAAATCCATGGAATAAATTTCGCTTAGAATTGAGAATCTGTCTAAAATTCTGTATGAGTTAAAAAAGAAACCCCTCTTCGACCAATGGTATACCGCAGCTGTAAACGTTTTTGTTTCAGGTGTTCGTCGGGAGCACTGATGGCGACACCCCGGTCACTAACGTTTTTGATGAGAGTCTGGTGGCGACGGTAGTGCGCATTGAGCCCACAGAGTGGGAGGGTGATTATTGCAGTCTGCGATTGGAGTTACTTGGATGTCGCCGTGAATAATTTCGCTGGAGCATTCATCGCTTACATGCATTACACTCACTTTGACAGCGCTGACAAAACTTTCAGACTGTTGGACAAGAAGAAACAAACCGAAACTTGGAAATCATCACCAGAGGATGAGTAAAATCAAGAAACCCAATTGTCAGGACCATTTTTCCATGGAAGTTTTCACACCTCAATCTTATTAATAAGCTTTCTTTTTGTACAAGAATCATTTAAACCACTTGCGTACTTTTCAAGTAACGGAATTTGCACACAAACACCGTTTTAAAGTTCTGTCCGTGGATCACAAAAGAGGCAAGTATTCTTTCAGCGAAACAAAACAATTTACATGCTTGGATGGGACACACAGCGTGCAAGTACTGGTTCAACCGTGTATAGCGCAAAGAACATCCGATTTTTTTTAATTACACCATAGACATATGTAAATGTCAACCGGTGTTAAATGTTGCCTTTTGCTTAAAAATGTTTTAACTTTTTATTCACAGTGGGTTGTTGTCACAGTGGGTTGTTGTCATTTTGCAAAATGTTATCGTTGGTCATGCATAATTGATAAGGGCGAACAGGTTTATCAAAATAGTTATCAATTGTTTGAGTCGACAGAGTAGAGGGACAGTTTTTATGCATTATAAGAATGCAGGAAGGTAAACAAAATACAAATACATTTTTTCCAAAAGATCATTGCTTGGTGCGATTATCACTTGATGCCAAGTCCCAGTCCATAGAGAAGCTATACGAAGAAGCCATCTTGAACGTATTGATGTAATTCTTAAAATATTGTTTACTTTTAATTTAACTTGCTGTTTTCGCTTTGAGTTTATGTTCGAGCGTGTGAAATAAATGTGGCAAAAAAAACCAAACAAGCTAATTGGCTCTGCTTATTTTTTTTTTCTTGCTTGCTCAATCGAATTAAAAAAACCCTCAATCGACGGATGTTGTGTGTTTTGTGTGCGTGTTGGTGGTGAAAATCAAGGTCTTTTAGGTTAATCATCCTCGAGTAATAAGGACAGGAATCAAATCGAGGACGACCTCGATTAGAAAACGTGTACAAAACAAATGAGAGTCGTTACCAAAAAGAGTATAAATAGAAGATAGAAGAAATCCTCGATTTTCACATCAACAAAAGTTCGTTTTCAGGAAGAGCCACATAATGTCAAAAAGTACCATTTTGCCGATATTTTTTTCAATGTTTTTCTTTTTTTCCCAGAATTTTGAGATTTTTTAAAAACAATCTATTAAATCATTTTGACATGTTTCTGTAGGCAAAACATCATGAATGTGCAAGTTACATTATTGTTGCAAGGGGCAGAAATCTCGATAAGCGCATTTTGCGTTTTCACGAAGAGCGACATACATTTTGGCCCTTTGAACGCTTACAAAACCCATTGTATGGAAATGCGTAAAAGTAGGTCAAATGAGATTTCCGTTTTCACGAAGAGCCACATATCTTTGTTACAATATGAGATAATATTCGCACTCCTCATAACCCTAAAGGGGCCGGGGGGGCGGAATCCGCCCCCCCCCCCCTCAACATTTTCCGTGATAGCCTCTAAAAAATTTTTTTTCGCGACCCGAGCTGTTATGACATTTTAGCCTCGAGCTTTGCGCATCTTTTGATACCAAAAACATAAAAATCGGACCACGGGTTGCCGCGTAGCGAAAAATTTTTCGGCGCTACGCGCCGTGAAAACTGAATTTTCGCATATATGTCGTGTACACGGAGCAGAATTGCCATTCGTACACATGAATAATTAATTAGCCATAATTCCAAAACCCTTTGACCTATAGTCATGAAATTTCTTGGGTATGTTTAGGAAGAGTTGCTCTATGCATGTGCTGAGTTTCAAAATTTTTCGTCACTCGATGGCCGAGATCTTAGGGGGGGGGGGCGGAATCCGCCCCCCCCCCCGGCTGAGAGTTGGTCAAAATAACCCGGCCCCTTTAGGGATAAGTACCTTTTTTACACACACACCCACGCTTACATAGGCATAGAAGTGGGGTACTTCCTTTGTTCTCGTGTACTGAAATTTTGCAACATCGCACACTTATGTCAGAATGCTCTTATTTTAACCATAGTTAATTTCCCGGGCTGAAATTCGGACTTAATATCCCTTTTCTAAAACTCTTCCAATTGCAACGGATCAACTCACCTTGGAAATTCCTCGTTTTTGAGTACAATCCATATATCTATTTCGTTAACAACTTTTGGGGTACCAAACCATTTCTTGTGGGGTACCTCCCATTGCTCTGGTACCTCATAAGGCAGTGTTTGTACACGCACACCCACACACACTCCATCTCCGACGACCTCTCGTCAGCAGAGGTTTACGTCACAATGTCGATAGTTCAAAATGACGGGGGAGTCTTGATAGAGGTGTGTACTTTCCTCGCCTTCCACCGCCGTGTCTCAGGTTCGATTCCAAAACTTGGCCAATATGTGGATTGGGTTGTCAGTTCCTGCCTGATTATGTTGGTTCTTCTTGATACCGTGGATCTTCTGGGGTTTCCTCCGATGTCTAAACTGTAATATTTTTACATTGGCTTCTCTTTACTGGGCGCCATGATAGACCGGCCGTAAGTATAGATTGACATAAATTTCATCCATGCATTATCTTTGAATTCCCAACTCTTGGATTTCCCTTTCGAAATTTAGCATCTGCAGTATGGCCTGTATTGCACTGCAAATAAAAAGGTCCCCTCCGGTATATTTAGCAGGTAAATTGCATTTAATATTTCGCCTGTTTAAAGCATTCTGACGAGGTCAGCATATTATATGCCGTGACATCAAGGACAAAGCTTATTTATTTCAATACCTGCGCTCTCGCTTAATTGAATTTCCTAAACGTCATTATGAAGGCGGTTCTATAATGCAACCAAGCGAGCATGGACACAAAGGTTTCTGTTTCTTGGAATACTTTTCGGATGGTTGGCGATGCCAGGTCGCTTCATATCGACTTCTGATGGTATACGACTGCAACGGGCGTTATTGTTTAATTTCAAGAACACGTTTTGTAAAGCCAGAAACTGCATCCAATTAGAAGGTGCAACCATCTTTTCTTGGTCGAGCCCATTGTTAATTAGCTGGGCTCGCTATGGTGTCAGTCTGTTTCATGGTCTAAGGCTGCGTAGTTGATCAAACACTGTTTTGCGCTATGGTCATGTTAGGCTTGTTGCTAATCGTCGGTCAGTGCTCTACTTACGTATCTGCCTAGTAGGTCACGTTTGTGTGATGTGTGAGCCGCTGACTAAAACGAACAACTTTAACCGATTGTCCATCTTTTCATCCAATCCGACTGTGTGTTGTTTGGTGGTCTGAGTGCGTCGTTGCCTTTTAATTCGCGTTGGTGTAGGAGTTTTTGATAAATACACATTAACGCATTTCTGATCAGGTTTCATCAGATATCTGCGACAATGGACGAAGCATCAGCCTTCGTTCTGATGCTGTTAGCAATGGCAGGTAAGAATTAATGCATCTCTTGTAGTACGCCCTAGAATCGCAAACTGGTTTTTGAGCAATAGCAGACAAGATTAGCCATATTAGGATCGGGGACACAATGTGCTTCCTCACATTTATTTTGAAACGTTTTGGCACGTAAACCCTCCGATTGAAACAGTCGATCGGTATTGAATGTGGTGATCTGGAACGATGAGTCGGTCCGACAGAAAAATGACTTGTGATGTTAATGATGTCATGTTTAATAACTTCATGTTTATGTGATAATCGACTTGGTGAAGAAAAGAATGTTTAAAAATTAACCTATCTATGCGCGTATAGCAAGTTCCTTTTGATTGGGGGAACGTAAAAAAAAGGCCAAATAGGTAGAAATAAGGACAACCAATTATCAGTTTATCGTCTGTGCTGAAGAAGGAGAAAACGTCTATGAGGTTATTATAAATTATCTTCGAGCGAAGTCGCTTGCCACCATTTGCATGTTGCGCGACACAAGAAGGGGGCTGGCTACTCGTGAATAGCCATATTGCTGTTAATTTCATGGGGGTCGGGGTAGGGCAAATGTTCCCCTGCGCACGCTCAGAAAATGATAAATTGATAGTATGAGGAAAAAGTTGAGATTTTTTTGGGGGAAATGTGCTTTGCCTCCCCCCGCCTAGAAAAAAAAAAATCCTCGCGACGCTCATGCCTGTCACCGCTTAACCATTCGAAACCATGAATGGCCACATGTTCATCCGCATCCATAGCTTTTAACCTTGTCTCATGAGAATGTCACAAATGAAATAGTTCTACAATCGGGTAAATAACGGACATTTGCATAAGTTCGTCAGTTTTGTTTCTCAAAAATTGCACATTGCCCATGACCACAGAAGGTAGATACGGCTTATATTTACGTGCACTAAGTCTGGGTTTGACTGCAGCCAATGGGCGTGAGTGAATATCACGTCGCTCTGCTGAAGTGTAGTGAATACAAGAACTGACCTATAAGTCCTGATTTTGGGCACTTCCAAGGCTCAAAACTTGCAGAAGAATACATATCCCGACAATTACGAGTTGCACCTCCACCCTGAGAAAAAAGAAGAAGAATTATACAACTATTGTTATTTAGACAAGAAACAGGCGAGAAACATCCAACAGCTTAGAGCACCGGATGAGCTGTGTCGCCACAGGAGCAGCGCCACCACTCCATTTCCATCAAAATGCTTCCAATAGAGTACAGCATTATTGGGGCCAATATTAATCAAGCAACATTCGGCTGTTAAAGTCACCACTAGATATAGAGGGCGCTTAACCCACAAATTCAGGGTTTATTGTTTTTTTTAAAATTAATTCCGAAGCGCTCTTGGTTGGTATTGAGAGCAAGCAGAGGGTGTGTTACTCCGGTCCCCCACCGGAACCTAATCCTGATAATCCGGATGACTGGATGAAGCAAGTCATGCAAGAGATACGGAAGCGTTGCCTGGGAAGTAGGGAACCTACCCAAGCTGGTCATACTACCACGGGAAAGGAACCTACCCCAGCTGGTCATACTATCATGGGAAAGGAACCTACCCCAGCTGGTCATACTACCATGGGAAAGGAACCTACCCCAGCTGGTCACACTACGATGGGAAAGGAACCTACCCCAGCTCGTCATACTATCACGGGAAAGGAACCTACCCCAGCTGGTCATACTATCATGGGAAAGGAACCTACCCCAGCTCGCCATACTACCACGGGAAAGGAACCTACCCCAGCTGGTCATACAACCACGCTAAAGGAACCTACCCAAGCTGGCCATACTACCACGGGAATGGTACCTACCCCAGCTGGTAAGTTTACCTATGATCTCCCATACCATATAGTTGCTACACCATAATGCAAGAGGATTTATTTTTTTCACCAGGCTACATAGTGCATTGAGATTGAACATTATAGCAATGTTCACGGAGGGCTGCAATGGACGTTAAATATCGGAAATTGTTTGATTTGTTAATCAATAACTTTTGGGAGAATATTCTATCTAAAGATGATCACCCCCCCAAAAAGTCCTGAAGCCCATCGTCATTTGAAAAAGAGAGCCTATACTCCAATGCCAAAAATAAACAATTTTGGAGCTATATTTCATCCAACCAAATTCTATTGGAATGAAAGCTGGCTTTCCCTTGCATGTCTTTAACTCTTAATATTCTTTTTTTTTAAACCTCAAATTCATAGCCCCCAAAATGCTCTAATACCAAAGGATTTTAGGACATGCAACAGTTGATTGTTTCATCACAGAACGATCGTTTGGAAATAAGAGCCGGGAAATCAACGAAGATCACATCAGTTCGTTTAGTAGTTGGGAGAGTTTCCCTGCCCGTTGGGCGCATCTCAACAAAGCAAATCTAGCAACACAATGTAATAATACGTCTATCTGTAGACGACATTAAAAATATCTCTAATCTCTGGTTTCAACATCAAGTTGACAATGTGAACACAACCTTTCCCGTCGAGCCAAACCAGTGTATCTACCAACTTCAATCATCAACTTGTGTAATCAACATCTAAATTAAGATAAATAAAATCAATTAGCAGAATCTAATAGGTAACTATAGCTTAAACTCACATATTTGTTTAAACTTGCAGTAGGTTCGTTATTTGTTTTTAATGATTACAATCCTTTCTAAGGTCACGATGCATGTCGATTATTCCACTGTTTAATACAAGTGTCTTGCATTAAGATTACTAATAGCACACCATAAGTCCTTTGATATCATTTTTACAAACTAAGGAAATATCTTGACGTCACTTTGATGGTTCTTTGGAATATATTCTTTGTATTTCCTCAAAAAATAAATTGAAATGATTTTTAGTGCCAAATATATATATGCTTTTTGCCTATTTGCAATCGTTCAGATTTAAGGCACAAATGCCTTCAGGATTCAGCATTCTGCCCCTAATTAAACCTCATTAACAAATAACTTTCAGACGATATTGGTGTATTTGAGTATCAATATTAGTAACATTCGTTTGTGTCCATCGCTTGTTACCAGCAGAGTGTTTGAGTCACGCCTTGGGAATGGAAGACATGACGATCCCCGACGGTCGCATCAATGCCTCCAGTCAATTGCACACTAATTGTTGTCCTGCCCGTAAGGGACGCCTCAACAATAACAACAGATGGATAGCCTCGAGGTATGTATCGAAGGGGAATACCACACCTGACACTTCAATTACAACGTCACTAAACCCCCCTTAATATTTTTAATAGACCTGAGACCTCATTTGCGTTTTCCTATGGCAACGAAGTCGGGACGCCAGACGAAGTAGGGACTGTCTACCACAGAGGAAAGCGCACATGTAAACAAAACGTGACGTCATTAGGTCTAGACGTGTTCATTAACAGTTAATTGCTGCCAATGATTTGTTTTGGTTAGTTTTGTATTTTTCCCCTTTTTAAAAATTATAACAGTAAATTTTCCGATCGAAGCCCAGCTGTTCGATTTTCAGATCCATCAAACAACCTGACTTGTGGGGTATTGTTATTTCAGTGTTCATCTTCCTCTATTCACTCTGTGTACAGTACCGACGCCAAGCCCTGGATCGAGGTGGACCTTGTTGAGAGTACAGTGGTGACAGGCGTCATCACACAAGGCTGGATGCCACCGTCAGCAATTCCTCAGTATGTTGCGCAGTACAAGGTGTCCTATCAGAAGCAGCCCTCGTCTGAGCACGAACACGTGGCAGATGGAAACGGAAACATCAAGGTAAATATCAACCCAAAGATGATACGGAATTCTATCCATCTTCAACATGCATAGTACTAGCTGTGATATTTGTTGGAGTGTTTGTTGATCCGTGATAACTTCATTCATTATGACCATGTTCGGTTCCATGGTAAAGCAAACTATTAAATGGAACCATCAGTTTAAAAATGTACCTGATTGTAAAAAATCACCCGATGCAAATGACAAGTTATGCCATGTCATCTTCTGGAAAGGTTCGATGCGATTTTTTTAACTACTTAATTATACTTGTTTTCGTCTAGAAAAAGAAACCCAGAGAGCCCGAATAAAATCCATGGAATAAATTTCGCTTAGAATTGAGAATCTGGCTAAAATTCTGTATGAGTTAAAAAAAGAAACCCCTCTTCGACCAATGGTATACCGCAGCTGTAAACGTTTTCGTTTCAGGTGTTCGTCGGGAGCACTGATGGCGACACCCCGGTCACTAACGTTTTTGATGAGAGTCTGGTGGCGACGGTAGTGCGCATTGAGCCCACAGAGTGGGAGGGTGGTTATTGCAGTCTGCGATTGGAGTTACTTGGATGTCGCCGTGAATAATTTCGCTGGAGCATTCATCGCGTACATGCATTACACTCACTTTGACAGCGCTGACAAAACTTTCAGACTGTTGGACAAGAAGAAACAAACCGAAACTTGGAAATCATCACCAGAGGATGAGTAAAATCAAGAAACTCAATTGTCAGGACCATTTTTCCATGGAAGTTTTCACACCTCAATCTTATTAATAAGCTTTCTTTTTGTACAAGAATCATTTAAACCACTTGCGTACTTTTCAAGTAACGGAATTTGCACACAAACACCGTTTTAAAGTTCTGTCCGCGGATCACAAAGGAGGCAAGTATTCTTTCAGCGAAACAAAACAATTTACATGCTTGGATGGGACACACAGCGTGCAAGTACTGGTTCAACCGTGTATAGCGCAAAGAACATCCGATTTTTTAAAATTAAACCATGGACATATGTAAATATCAACCGGTGTTAAATGTTGCCTTTTGCTTAAAAATGTTTTAACTTTTTATTCACAGTGGGTTGTTGTCACAGTGGGTTGTTGTCATTTTGCAAAATGTTATCGTTGGTCATGCATAATTGATAAGGGCGAACAGGTTTATCAAAATAGTTATCAATTGTTTGAGTCGACAGAGTAGAGGGACAGTTTTTATGCATTATAAGAATGCAGGAAGGTAAACAAAATACAAATACATTTTTTCCAAAAGATCATTGCTTGGTGCGATTATCACTTGATGCCAAGTCCCAGTCCATAGAGAAGCTATACGAACAAGCCATCTTGAACGTATTGATGTAATTCTTAAAATATTGTTTACTTTTAATTTAACTTGCTGTTTTCGCTTTGAGTTTATGTTCGTGCGTGTGAAATAAATGTGGCAAAAAAAAACCAAACAAGCTAATTGGCTCTGCTTATTTTTTTTTCTTGCTTGCTCAATCGAATTAAAAAAAAACTCAATCGACGGATGTTGTGTGTTTTGTGTGCGTGTTGGTGGTGAAAATCAAGGACACTTAGAATCATCCTCGAGTAATTAGGACAGGAATCAAATCGAGGACGACCTCGATTAGAAAACGTGTACAAAACAAATGAGAGTCGTTACCAAAAAGAGTATAAACAGAAGATAGAAGAAATCCTCGATTTTCACATCAACAAAAGTTCGTTTTCAGGAAGAGCCACATAATGTCAAAAAGTACCATTTTGCCTTTTTTTTTTTCAATGTTTTTCTTTTTTTCCCAGAATTTTGAGATTTTTTAAAATCAATCTATTAAATCATTTTGACATGTTTCTGTAGGCAAAACATCATGAATGTCCAAGTTACATTATTGTTGCAAGGGGCAGAAATCTCGATAAGCGCATTTTGCGTTTTCACAAAGAGCGACATACATTTTGGCCCTTTGAACGCTTACAAAACCCATTGTACGGAAATGCGTAAAAGTAGGTCAAATGAGATTTCCGTTTTCACGAAGAGCCACATATCTTTGTTACAATATGAGATAATATTCGCACTCCTCATAAGTACCTTTTTTACACACACACCCACGCTTACATAGGCATAGAAGTGGGGTACTTCCTTTGTTCTCGTGTACTGAAATTTTGCAACATCGCACACTTATGTCAGAATGCTCTTATTTTAACCATAGTTAATTTCCCGGGCTGAAATTCGGACTTAATATCCCTTTTCTAAAACTCTTCCAATTGCAACGGATCAACTCACCTTGGAAATTCCTCGTTTTTGAGTACAATCCATATATCTATTTCGTTAACAACTTTTGGGGTACCAAACCATTTCTTGTGGGGTACCTCCCATTGCTCTGGTACCTCATAAGGCAGTGTTTGTACACGCACACCCACACAAACTCCATCTCTGACGACCTCTCGTCAGCAGAGGTTTACGTCACAATGTCGATAGTTCAAAATGATGGGGGAGTCTTGATAGAGGTGTGTACTTTCCTCGCCTTCCACCGCCGTGTCTCAGGTTCGATTCCAAAACTTGGCCAATATGTGGATTGGGTTGTCAGTTCCTGCCTGATTATGTTGGTTCTTCTTGATACCGTGGATTCTTCTGGGGTTTCCTCCGACGTCTAAACTGTAATCTTTTTACATTGGCTTCTCTTTACTGGGCGCCATGATAGACCGGTCGTAAGTATAGATTGACATAAATTTCATCCATGCATTATCTTTGAATTCCCAACTCTTGGATTTCCCTTTCGAAATTTAGCATCTGCAGTATGGCCTGTATTGCACTGCAAATAAAAAGGTCCCCTCCGGTATATTTAGCAGGTAAATTGCATTTAATATTTCGCCTGTTTAAAGCATTCTGACGAGGTCAGCATATTATATGCCGTGACATCAAGGACAAAGCTTATTTATTTCAATACCTGCGCTCTCGCTTAATTGAATTTCCTAAACGTCATTATGAAGGCGGTTCTATAATGCAATCAAGCGAGCATGGACACAAAGGTTTCTGTTTCTTGGAATACTTTTCGGATGGTTGGCGATGCCAGGTCGCTTCATATCGACTTCTGATGGTATACGACTGCAACGGGCGTTATTGTTTAATTTCAAGAACACGTTTTGTAAAGCCAGAAACTGCATCCAATTAGAAGGTGCGACCATCTTTTCTTGGTCGAGCCCATTGTTAATTAGCTGGGATCGCTATGGTGTCAGTCTGTTTCATGGTCTAAGGCTGCGTAGTTGATCAAACACTGTTTTGCGCTATGGTCATGTTAGGCTTGTTGCTAATCGTCGGTCAGTGCTCTACTTACGTATCTGCCTAGTAGGTCACGTTTGTGTGATGTGTGAGCCGCTGACTAAAACGAACAACTTTAACCGATTGTCCATCTTTTCATCCAATCCGACTGTGTGTTGTTTGGTGGTCTGAGTGCGTCGTTGCCTTTTAATTCGCGTTGGTGTAGGAGTTTTTGATAAATACACATTAACGCATTTCTGATCAGGTTTCATCAGATATCTGCGACAATGGACGAAGCATCAGCCTTCGTTCTGATGCTGTTAGCAATGGCAGGTAAGAATTAATGCATCTCTTGTAGTACGCCCTAGAATCGCAAACTGGTTTTTGAGCAATAGCAGACAAGATTAGCCATATTAGGATCGGGGACACAATGTGCTTCCTCACATTTATTTTGAAACGTTTTGGCACGTAAACCCTCCGATTGAAACAGTCGATCGGTATTGAATGTGGTGATCTGGAACGATGAGTCGGTCCGACAGAAAAATGACTTGTGATGTTAATGATGTCATGTTTAATAACTTCATGTTTATGTGATAATCGACTTGGTGAAGAAAAGAATATTTAAAAATTAACCTATCTATGCGCGTATAGCAAGTTCCTTTTGATTGGGGGAACGTAATAAAAGGGCAAATAGGTAGAAATAAGGACAACCAATTATCAGTTTATCGTCTGTGCTGAAGAAGGAGAAAACGTCTAAGAGGTTATTATAAATTATCTTCGAGCGAAGTCGCTTGCCACCACTTGCATGTTGCGCGACACCAGAAGGGGGCTGGCTACTCGTGAATAGCCATATTGCTGTTAATTTCATGGGGGTCGGGGTAGGGCAAATGTTCCCCTGCGCACGCTCAGAAAATGATAAATTGATAGTATGAGGAAAAAGTTGAGATTTTTTTGGGGGAAATGTGCTTTGCCTCCCCCCGCCTAGAAAAAAAAAATCCTCGCGACGCTCATGCCTGTCACCGCTTAACCATTTGAAACCATGAATGGCCACATGTTCATCCGCATCCATAGCTTTTAACCTTGTCTCATGAGAATGTCACAAATGAAATAGTTCTACAATCGGGTAAATAACGGACATTTGCATAAGTTGGTCAGTTTTGTTTCTCAAAAATTGCACATTGCCCATGACCACAGAAGGTAGATACGGCTTATATTTACGTGCACTAAGTCTGGGTTTGACTGCAGCCAATGGGCGTGAGTGAATATCACGTCGCTCTGCTGAAGTGTAGTGAATGCAAGAGCTGACCTATAAGTCCTAATTTTGGGCACTTCCAAGGCTCAAAACTTGCAGAAGAATACATATCCCGACAATTACGAGTTGCACCTCCACCCTGAGAAAAAAGAAGAAGAATTATACAACTATTGTTATTTAGACAAGAAACAGGCGAGAAACATCCAACAGCTTAGAGCACCGGATGAGCTGTGTCGCCACAGGAGCAGCGCCACCACTCCATTTCCATCAAAATGCTTCCAATAGAGTACAGCATTATTGGGGCCAATATTAATCAAGCAACATTCGGCTGTTAAAGTCACCACTAGATATAGAGGGCGCTTAACCCAGAAATTCAGGGTTTATTATTTTTTTTAAATTAATTCCGAAGCGCTCTTGGTTGGTATTGAGAGCAAGCAGAGGGTGTGTTACTCCGGTCCCCCACCGGAACCTAATCCTGATAATCCGGATGACTGGATGAAGCAAGTCATGCAGGAGATACGGAAGCGTTGCCCGGGAAGTAGAGAACCTACCCCAGCTGGCCATACTGCCACGGGAAAGGTACCTACCCTAGATGGTCATACTACCACGGGAAAGGAACCTACCACAGCTGGTCATACTATCATGGGAAAGGAACCTACCCCAGCTGGTCACACTACGATGGGAAAGGAACCTACCCCAGCTCTTCATACTATCATGGGAAAGGAACCTACCCCAGCTGGTCATACTACCATGGGAAAGGAACCTACCCCAGCTGGTCATACTACCACGGGAAAGGAACCTACCCCAGCTGGTCATACTATCATGGGAAAGGAACCTACCCCAGCTCGCCATACAACCACGGGAAAGGAACTTACCCCAGCTCGCCATACTACCACGGGAAAGGAACCTACCCCAGCTGGTCATACAACCACGGTAAAGGAACCTACCCAAGCTGGCAATACTACCACGGGAATGGAACCTACCCCAGCTGGTAAGTTTACCTATGATCTCCCATACCATATAGTTGCTACACCATAATGCAAGAGGATTTATTTTTTCCACCAGGCTACATAGTGCATTGAGATTGAACATTATAGCAATGTTCACGGAGGGCTGCAAAGGACGTTAAATATCGGAAATTGTTTGATTTGTTAATCAATAACTTTTGGGAGAATATTCTGTCTAAAGATGATCACCCCCCAAAAAAGTCCTGAAGCCCATCGTCATTTGAAAAAGAGAGCCTATACTCCAATGCCAAAAATAAACAATCTTGGAGCTATATTTCATCCAACCAAATTCTATTGAAATGAAAGCTGGCTTTCCCTTGCATGTCTTTAACTCTTAATATTCTTTTTTTTTAAACCTCAAATTCATAGCCCCCAAAATGCTCTAATACCAAAGGATTTTAGGACATGCAACAGTTGATTGTTTCATCACAGAACGATCGTTTGGAAATAAGAGCCGGGAAATCAACGAAGATCACATCAGTTCGTTTAGTAGTTGGGAGAGTTTCCCTGCCCGTTGGGCGCATCTCAACAAAGCAAATCTAGCAACACAATGTAATAATACGTGTATCTGTAGACGACATTAAAAATATCTCTAATCTCTGGTTTCAACATCAAGTTGACAATGTGAACATAACCTTTCCTGTCGAGCCAAACCAGTGTATCTACCAACTTCAATCATCAACTTGTGTAATCAACATCTAAATTAAGATAAATAAAATCAATTACCAGAATCTAATAGGTAACTATAGCTTAAACTCACATATTTGTTTAAACTTGCAGTAGGTTCGTTATTTGTTTTTAATGATTACAATCCTTTCTAAGGTCACGATGCATGTCGATTATGCCACTGTTTAAAACAAGTGTCTTGCATTAAGATTACTAATAGCACACCATAAGTCCTTTGATATCATTTTTACAAACTAAGGAAATATCTTGACGTCACTTTGATGGTTCTTTGGAATATATTCTTTGTATGTCCTCAAAAATAAATTGAAATGATTTTTAGTGCCAAATATATATATGCTTTTGCCTATTTGCAATCGTTCAGATTTAAGGCACAAATGCCTTCAGGATTCAGCATTCTGCCCCTAATTAAACCTCATTAACAAATAACTTTCAGACGATATTGGTGTATTTGAGTATCAATATTAGTAACATTCGTTTTTGTCCATCGCTTGTTACCAGCAGAGTGTTTGAGTCACGCCTTGGGAATGGAAGACATGACGATCCCCGACGGTCTCATCAATGCCTCCAGTCAATTGCACACTAATTGTTGTCCTGCCCGTAAGGGACGCCTCAACAATATCAACAGATGGATAGCCTCGAGGTAGGTATCGAAGGGGAATACCACACCTGACACTTCAATTACAACGTCACTAAACCCCCCTTAATATTTTTAATAGACCTGAGACCTCATGACGTAATGGCTTTGTTAACATTTGCGTTTTCCTATGGCAACGAAGTCGGGACGCCAGACGAAGTAGGGACTGTCTACCACAGAGGAAAGCGCACATGTAAACAAAACGTGACGTCATTAGGTCTAGACGTGTTCATTAACAGTTAATTGCTGCCAATGATTTGTTTTGGTTAGTTTTGTATTTTTCCCCTTTTTAAAAATTATAACAGTAAATTTTCCGATCGAAGCCCAGCTGTTCGATTTTCAGATCCATCAAACAACCTGACTTGTGGGGTATTGTTATTTCAGTGTTCATCTTCCTCTATTCACTCTGTGTACAGTACCGACGCCAAGCCCTGGATCGAGGTGGACCTTGTTGAGAGTACAGTGGTGACAGGCGTCATCACACAAGGCTGGATGCCACCGTCAGCAATTCCTCAATATGTTGCGCAGTACAAGGTGTCCTATCAGAAGCAGCCCTCGTCTGAGCACGAACACGTGGCAGATGGAAACGGAAACATCAAGGTAAATATCAACCCAAAGATGATACGGAATTCTTTCCATCTTCAACATGCATAGTACTAACTGTGATATTTGTTGGAGTGTTTGTTGATCCGTGATAACTTCATTCTGTAAGACCATGTTTGGTTCCATGGTAAAGCAAACTATTAAATGGAACCATCCGTTTAAAAATGTACCTGATTGTAAACAATCACCCGATGCAAATGAGAAGTTATGCCATGTCGTCTTCTGGAAAGGTTCGATGGGAATTAATCAGATCTATTGAATTGGAAATTATTTTTTTTACTTCTTATACTTGTTTTCGTCTAGAAAAAGAAACCCCGAGAGCCCGAATAAAATCTATGGAATAAATTCCGCTTAGAATTGAGAATCTGGCTAAAACTCTATATGAGTTAAAAAAGAAACCCCTCTTCGACCAATGGTATACCACGGCTGTAAACGTTTCCTTTCAGGTGTTCATCGGGAACACTGATGGCAACACTCCGGTCACTAACGTTTTTAATGAGAGTGTGGTGGCGACGGTAGTGCGCATTGAGTCCACTGAGTGGAAGGGTGGTTATGGCAGTCTGCGATTGGAGTTACTTGGATGTCGCCGTCAATAATTTCGCTGGAGCATTCATCGCATTCACTTTGACAGTGCTGACCAAACATTCAGCCTATCGAACAACAAACTTTGAAATCATCACCATGAGTTAAAACAGTGAAACCCAAATGTCAGGAACATTGTTGTCTTGAAGTTCTGCATGTAGCACTTTAAATCTAGGACGTGAAAGCCCAAATAATAAGCTTTCTTTTACTACAAGAATCATTACTTGCGTTCTTTTCAAGTTACCGAATTTTAAACACAAACACCGTTTTAAAGTTTTAACCACGGAACACAAAAAAGGTTAAGTGTTCTTCCAGCAAAACGAAGACTATTCACATGCTTGGATAGGACATACCGCGTACAAGTACTGGTTCGACCACGTATAGCGCAAAGAACACACGACTGATTTTATTCGGATTACACCATAGATATATATTAAATAGAAACCGGCGTTCAATGTTGCCTTTTGCATTTTATTCACAGAAGGGTGTTTGTCATTTTACAAAATGTAATCATTGGTCATGCATAATTGATAAGGGCAAACAGGTATATCAAGATACACTAGTTATCAATTGTTTGAGTCGACAGAATAGAGGGCCAGTTTGTATGCATTGGAAGAATGCAGGAAGGTAAAAAAGGATTTTCCCCCAAAAATTCATGGCTTGGTGTAATTTTCACTTGATGCCAAGTCCCAGTCCATATAGTAGCCATCTTGAACTTATTGATGTTATTCTTGATTATTGTTTACTTTTGAATCAACTTGCTGTTTCCGCTTTGAGATTATGTTCGTGCGTGTGAAATAAATGTGACAAAAATAAGAAAAAAGAAGCTAATTTGCTCTGCTTAAGTTGTTTTCCATGCCTGCTCCATAGAATTGAAATAACTGAACCGACGGTTGTTGTGTTTGTATGTGCATGTTTGTCTTTTAAATTGAGGACACACATGTTAACCATCATCGAGTAATTGAGGACAGGAGTCAAATCGAGGACGATGAGAAAACGTGTACAAAAACAAATGAGAGCTGTTACAGAAAAGAGTATAAATAAAAGATAGAAGGTGAGGAACAATAATCGAATTATCGATGTTCACATGAACAAAACTTGCATTGCAGGGGTTAAAAAAAGACAATTGTCCTCGACCCCCGAAAAATCATGATAAAATATGGGTTGAAAGAGTGTTCACAGTACGAGTAAAATTACTTTTTTGTCCGGTTTTCCGAATACAAGAATGTTCACAGTATGTAAGAAGAGCGCGTGTTTATGGTGTAACTCGAGGACACATACGTGCAACGCCATCGATAAATCGAGGACAGAAATTAAATCGAGGACTCCTCGGTTATTAAACCGTGTACAAAATCAATTAGAGCTGTTGCGAAGAAGTTGGTTTACAAACAAAAGAAAGACAATATTGGGTCCCCGATTGCAGGTAAATACTCACTTGTCTGTATGTGTACACCAACCTTACCATCTTTTATGTGGACTTGACAACAAAACAGGTCTACATAATGCAGTTTGTTTGAACCTTGTGTGGACTAATCCAAGTCACGAAAGGTTTCCCCTCTCTGGAAAACATGTTGAGAGGCATTTTGGGATTAGGTTTATCCGTCGCAAGATGAATAGAAACACTAAAGGTAATCATAGAAAAAAATTGGGTGGAGACAATTTTCACAGAGTGAGTAAAATATTGTTTTCCTTCGGTTTTCCTTAACTGTGCGAAAACAAAGGAATGTCCACTTAGGGTATGTAAGGTAGGCCTGTCTGTGGGTGTTTTAACTAATTCAGCGAATACAACATGGGAAAAATACTTCTGATGAGGGCTGTCCCCCCCCCCCCCTCTGCTGGTCACGCCACTTTACCAAGTACCTGAACCTAAAACCTAAAGATCCTACATACCATGCTTGTTGGTGATTTGTAACTTGAGTTTGGAAACTCCATCATTTGATTCGTGGTAAAGTCGCATTCTAAATGGATTTATGTAATTGATACACTTATAAACCCCGTCGTGCTTTCAAAGAATGGCTCCCAATTGGACTTGGCACTTTTTGTGATGAAAAATGAGAAGTTAACAAGGTAGAATATACAATATTTGCTTGCACTTACATGTAGTCGGTACCTGCAGATGGTGACTACATGTACATAGAAGCAAATTCAAGCAATGTGAATGTTTCTTTGAGAAAGCTAAGCAAATCGGATTTGTAGGCCGACCAGGCCGGCTCAGGGAGGGCGTCATCATTTAATCTTAACAAGAAATGAATCTTTCTATTGTAGAAAGTTGACAATTACTGGTGCCTATATCAAGTGTTCGGGAATTTTGTAAGTCCAGTTCGTGATTCCATTTTAAAATAACAATAATTATGTGCAAAAACCTTTGGAGAAAAGTATTTTCAATGCAATTCCAAAACTGCCAATGATTAGAAAAGAACAGACGGTAAAGTAACGCTTGTTTCTCCGCCTAAATCTCAAACGAGTCGTTCTAGAATCAATACAACTACACTGCTGATATCGTGTACTGCATCATCTGCATGGCGCCCTCTGGCGGTATTATTGGGAAACAGTGTTCTTCCCAGCGCTATGGAAGCACTACGCCACTGTTAGCTGCTTTCTTGTGATTGGAAGTAGACTGTGGGAAAGAAGGTTGACAGGAACGGACCTTCCTACTTTAACAGCGATGAGCAATCTTGAGTACGACGCAACTCAACTGAACAAATTATTCATTATTTTGTCTTTGCAAAGCTGGACATGGGGAATTTCCGTTTGTTTTGTCTCCCACAAGAACAACTCACCAGCTACCCTGGTTACCAATCTCCGATCGTATAATCTATAAACTGACGTTGTTGGTTTACAAAGCTCTCGATGGCAAAGCCCCCTCATACATCATGGATATGCTTTCAACTTACAAACCCTCCCACAGTCCTCGTTCCAGTAGCAGACATTTAATGCATGAGCCAAAACCACGCTCTATGTGGGGAGACAGGTCCTTTTATATGGCAGCACCTTGTCTGTGGATTTGGCAAGGTATTTGCATTAAAACCTCATAAACCAGTCCACCTAGTCCTTAACAAAATCTCTCAAAACTCATCTTATGTCAAAATCTTTAATTTAACACTCCTATTGGTTGATGTCTCGCTCTGTTGTTTGCCAGAGTGTCGGCTTTTTGTCTGTTCAATTTGTTTTATATTAATTTACAGTGGCGGATCCAGAGGGGGGTTTGGGGGGTCAACCCCCCCAGCTCTGTCCAAAAAAAATATCATACAAATTCCTAAAAAATAAGTCGGACCCCCCCCCCCCCGACACCCCCAAAAAAGTATACTGGTATAATGTCCGCCTGTTCACAATACGGTACACCATTCTGTAATCTAGTGTTAATAATGGTCGAACTTGAATTTGAACAGCGCCCCCTATTGAAATATGGTTCCAGCCGCGCCCCCCAGTTTTTTATTTTAAGGAGGCCAAGTGTCCAGAGAAAAAAACCTGTGTACATTTTCAGATTCTTTTGCTGATGAAACCCCCTCTGCGAAAATTACTTGATCCGCCCCTGATTTATATTGATTTTGTTTACTTTTTCCCGTCTGTACATTTCTAGCGCCTTGACCTACTTACGGTGGTCATGTTTGTGCTCTGTAAATCTCCTGTATTGTATATTATTTTTCTTAATATAATTACCCGAGGCATTGCGAAATGTGCTGAATTAAAACGTAATACGTTCTTGTTATTGTTTTTTTACATGCTTTCTTTGTAGCCATTTTTATTTCACAAACACAAAGATAATCACAAAGCGAAAGCAACATTTTAAATAAAAATTTACAATATTTTTAAAACGTTAACCTCAATGAAACCTAGTTGGCTGCCTGTTAGCTTCTCTTTAAGGCAATTTGGCAGCAAATTAGTTTCAAACGGCAGGGATAATATTTGGAATTATTCATTTTTTTGTTAAAGTTACCTGCATTTTCGCCTTCCACATAAACTAGTACTTAACTTTATAAGACCCCGAAATAATTGTATTTGGAGTATTCTGCTATACCTGCACACCCTTAGCAGTAAAGTATGGAAATAATAAACTTGTGACAAATTATTTCCCAACACTGTACAAACATTATTACACTTAAATGTATACAAGTATATCGATTTGATTATGTCCTCTTTCGAACACAGTAATTAAAAAGTTCATAAAGTGTTATATTACCGTAACAATACACTATAGCCCTCACACCAAACTGTGCACCTAAATGATTTACGATGATTTGATGTCGTGAATTAAATTTTCTTATATTTACAGCAACAACAATTTAATAATACACACATTTAATGATATGCTTATATGTTTAAGGCAAAGGCCACATTTAACGTCGGTTCATGGTAGAGGCGGAAACTAACTTGAACCGGAATTTGTGAAATTTTCGCACTGCGAGTTCGCAACACTTGAACACATTTTCAACCAAGGCGAATTTCACATCAAATAATTCCTGACGTCAAATGCGCTTTAAAATCTCATTCGCGTGAAATATGATCCGGCCCTACTCAAAAAACATTTATCACTAAAAAAAGAAGAAAGAAAGAAATGAATTGGCGGTTAGTCTTACCAAATTGTAAATTTGTGAGCATATATTCTTTTGTCAATTATGGAATACGTTAAAATAATTCATAGAGTTATTTATTTTGAACACAATAATGAAGCGATTTAAAATTAACGACGACAGCACACTGAGCACCTTCCAATTATAAGATCAATGCAACAAAATACAGCTATAGGTTCTATTTAGAGCAATGGTAAACCAAAAAGCCTCACAGATACTCAAAGATATACAACGATCAGTTTAGTAAACACAGCCTTCGCTTTCCATTTTCGGGAGGTGATTCTTGCTGTTAGACATATGAGCACCGTTCAAAATTCCGATATGTTTTGGAAACTGCATTCCATGAAGGAATTACCCTGATGCGTTTTCCAGCGAGATACTATGTAGTTAAAGACATATATTCACGCAAGAGCCTGCAGTGATTATACCACGCTTTGTTCTTGCTTTCTGATAACATTTTCCTCCTACCAAATGCAAGTATAGTATTTTTATAATCAATCCAAATATCATCTACTTGTACTACGTATTTCTGTATTGAATGAAGTTTTGTCATTGCTGTCGAACATAATCACCTGGATGCTTCAGCTGAATTAATCACGACGACATCCAAGCAGCTCGAAGCGCAGATTACACCAAGTGTGACATTGAGTAGGCTCAATGCGCACCGCCGTCGCCACCACACTCTCATCAAACAGGTTAGTGACCGGGGTTTGGTAATCAGTATTACCCATGAACACCTGAAACGAAAACAATTACATTTCGCGTCATCAATAATACCATTCGTCGAAGAGGGGATCGTTTTAACAGACACATTATTTTTTTCTCCTTAACAAGAACTTGATTAACCGCACATACATCTAACCTCAGTTCCAAGTATGCGGCCTAAATTTTATGGTAAATGTATACCTCGTATTGTATTCGACCTTGATTTTCTATTTCAACTAGAAAAACAAATTTTCTCGTTGATAAAAGGTCATTTGTATTTCAACAAGGGCTAATTTCTTCATGTTTAACCTTCTTAGAAGAGAATGTAGCATGATATATTAATTTGTTTCAACTGATTGTTCTATAAGATAGTTTGCGTTATCATGGAATCAAACAAAGTCGTACAGAATTAAGTTATCAAGGATCAATAAACAGTCTGACATATCACAATAATAACTATATGTAGTTCGAAGATAAATACAAGTCTGCATCAAGTTAAAGTTGATATTTACCTTGATGTTTCCGTTTTCATCTGTTACGTGTTCATAGTCAGATGAGGGTTGTTTCTGATAGGACACCTTGTACTTCTTCACATACCGAGGTCGTTTGGTTGGATTCGGCTGCCAGCCTTGTGTGATGACGCCAGTCACCACTGTAGTCTCGACGAGGTCCACCTCAATCCAGCGATGGGTATCGTTTCTACAGGCAGAGTGAAGGGAGAAACAAACAACAATATTACCCGCACTTACCCTTCATTAAGGCCTAAAACCTCATTTTTTTTATGAAGTCATCATGACATCATACATTTCTCACATTTCTTCGCAAATATTTTTGACCTTACAAACGTGTTGTAAGGCCAAAAAAAAAAAAATTCGGTCTCTGGTCAGACCAAAGTTCCGGAATTGACGCGCGGACGCGGCTTTTTTTGTTTTCTTCAAGCTTGGATTGTACAGACAAGGTGGGGTACTATTTTGCTTTTTGGGTGTCCTCATGTACATCTGTGTCCTACATAATTTGCCTTGGTGCTCTCAATCATTTGCCTTGGTGCAATTTCCCATTCCTTGGTGCTCTTTGGTTAAAAAAAATGAGGAGGGGCGGCAATAGAGGACGCTGTTGGAGCTACCGCGGAACATTTTGGAAAAAAAAAGGTTGACGCGCATGATTAAAATCGACGCGCGTGCTGACCAGAGACCGAATACTTTTTTTTGGGGCCTAAAAGGTGTTTTTGATTTAGCATGTTCTTTTGATTAGATATGGCTTAAAGGTGAAAATACTTAAAACAAAAACGAAATGATAACGTCATCATGACAATTTTTACCTATAACACATCCAGGCCAAATTTTCAAGTTTCAACCCAATCGGACTCACAGTTCTCTAGATTAGAATCTTAAAATGAAACACATTTACGTTGTCGTCACGTGACCCATGTTGACGTCATCATGACCTGACTCTTCGGGACTCTTGAGGACAGAGGTTAAATAAAGTTAAATTTTATGGGAAAATAGCTTTATTTTGCGGAAACAAAAAAAGGAACAAAAACAAGGGTTTCTCACACCACGCAAAAAGCCAAAAATACGAAAGGAAAATCACCGCTGCTATTTACATTTATTAATTAAACCGGTCCGGAGCGTTTTGTGGCATGAAATATTGTAGAGTACACAGCGATATTAGAGTAAAGGGTCAGGTGTGGTATTTTACTTTTTATACCTACCGTGAGGGTAGCCATCTGTTGTTATTGTTGAGGCGTGCCTTGCTGGCAGGGCAACATCTATGACTACTGGACGCCGTGATGCGATCATCTTGGATTGTCCCGTCCTCCATACCAAGGGGTTGCGGACTGGAACACTCAGCTGGTAACAAACGAGTAAACAAACAAAAATGTTACTGAAATCAAAAACTTATATTGTTTGAAGATAATTTCAATCCCAGGTTTATTTGCGGAACAATGCAACACCTTTTACAGGCACTTTTTAACTTGTACATTTCATAGATAGTAAGTTAGTGCTAATACGGACAACACGTGGATTCCGCACTAATACATATTTCCAAGTTGTCCAAAACTATGGATTTGTTTCCTAAAGAACTGACGCCAGGATGCTTTATTTCCTTGTTTTGCAACAATAATATGAACAGGTGTTATTGTGTTGCATTCCAAACAAATTTCTTACCTGCACCTTCCTCGGAAGGCTCACAGTTGAAGTAAGCTTGAATTTCGTCGGGGTCCTCGCTCAGGAAAAGCTCGGCAACGTAGTAGGGCGCCCCCTCGCGGTATGACGAAGCAGGGATGTGCATCCCACCGAGACGTATAGCGGTGCATTCGCACGGATCTTTGTACGGTAAGAACCAACGGGGTGGGATACCAGACTGTGGGTTGTACTCCGATCCGATGAAGCAGATTTGATGGCATGAGACCATCACTAAAATGTAAATGTGCAAGGAAAACACAACAGCATTAGCCGTTTATTTTAGAGTCGTTACTTTATTTGCGTAGATTTTGATAAATACCAAGGAATTTCTCCCACGGTGTTGCAGTCGCTTACTTTTATGCGAGTACTACTTCTGAGTATCGAGTGCCACTGGCATTCGAGTACTTTATGCAGTACTCAAGTAAAAACACAAAGTAATGAGATCCCATGTAGACGTACGGTGACCGCATATATACATGAAGACTGAGCATGTAGTCTATGACAAGACAAGGTCTGTGTGTGGCCAAATGTTGAAGTTGATACTGTTTACCGCTTAAGAAGAAAGAGGAATAGTTTTCGTGAAAAAAATACAATTTTGACGTTTGATATTTTGCGTTTATGTTTATGTACACACGCAGGGTGATAGGGCATGCAACTTTTTTTTATATGACAATTTTCAGATCAGTTGCAACTATATATTTTTTATGTAAGAGCAGAAAAAGGAAAAGAGTTACGAAGTTCAGTGTTTTCGGATTGTTTGGTGTTTATATATTTTCTTTTGCACGTAATCAGCTAAAATGTGCAAATTGAATGTTGATTGAGTTATGACGGGATGCATGCAAGGCATGAAATAACTGGTAACGTAAACATTATACGGACACACATGAGTGTGGTTAGAATATGAACAAATTCTTTGATGCTTTATATTTTTCCCGGCCAATTCCCGAATTTTTCTGATCATTTTCATTATCAGCCATTGAATTTCGCGTGTTTTTTTCACATCTTATTAAAATTGAGTTTCTTTTCATCGTTGGGGTAAAGTCGAAATATTTAAGCACCATGAGTTTGCTCCGAATATTTTGTTTCGTTTTGGGCATAATATTTCGTTTGATAGATTCATTACTTAATTTGAAAGCATTCTTAAATATTTTTGTTTACATCTTTTGACGGTTGAAGCATTCAACCCTTCCTCATAAATGTTTTCAATGAGCAACTGATGGGTTCAAAATTTGAACAGAAAACTCCTTTAACTGAACAGTGTCTTCCTGAAATGAGTTCACAACAAACAGCGCTCAATAGTCTGGATAAGCATGGAGACTTTTAAATGATTAAAGAAGTGCACTTTGCAATAAGAATGTGTCATATATAATGTTCATACTTTTAATAGGAGGAGAAAGTTGCACAAAAGTGTTCCTCAGACAAAAAAAATCAGTGCACAGGCCTTTGATTATGAAAGAGAGGTTTGCATGTACGAATTGACTACACATGTGATTACTCTGATATAATGCAGAAAGTCGTAAAAAAGATGGTTGACGTAATGTGAAATATGTTTGCCCATTTATGAAAATTAATGCCCGATTAACCCCTTGCTGCTGGTTTAGATCAAATTGAAAAAAAACCAAACAACACCATACTTTTAATTTTGTAGTAAACAAATTACAAGGACGAGTGCAGCTAAAAGACGATAGAACGCTCGGATATTAAAATTGAATGATTCTTTTTGATTGTCGAATGACGATCTGCGTGATCTTTCAATCAATGAGCCAGGCGCTAAATAGAATGCAAACTTGGTGAAATTGTCCGGGAAAACCTATAATGAATGAGAAAAGACTGATCGTTACTCGATTCCTCTCTACGATGACTTTAGGACTGACAGTGTCATCATTCTGAAAGAGTGTTGTAGTCGAGACAGGATAGTCCGAGACCGAGACCAAGACCAAGACCTGAAGTTGCGAGACCGAGACCGAGACCGAGACCAGCCCCTTCAAGGCGGACCGAGACCGAGACCGAAATGGTCCGAGACCGAGACCGAGACCGAGACCGAGACCGAGGATGATAAATAACAATAATCTAAATAAACAACAAGACACTAATTACAGCTGAACAGTCTGTCCTTGAGATGTTGATGTTCATAAGGATGTGAAGGAAGTGATTGAAAGTTAGGAATCACTTGTACCTGCTTAATTGTGTCATGCGAGTGCTCTTCATGTTTGCTTCATACCATAAATTACAACATGGCAACAGAATTTGTTATTGTCACAATCAATTTAAAAAAATGGAAAAAACCTAATTTAAAGAAGGGGAAAACCTTATTTGATGAACTCCATATATTTTTGCCATTTTTTAATTTTTTTTTTTTTTAATATTGTTTGACTACTATAAAGTGTAAATCTGATGAAGAAACTCTAACTTAGGAGTACGACAATTTGTACTAGTTTTTACAAAACTTGAACATGTTGAAACTTGACAAAAGTAAAAAGTTAAAGGTGGATGTTTCATCCGTTATAGGAACTCGGACCCTAAACTCCACAGCCACCCTTTGGTTTCAGCAATGACCACTAACGGATATTTAAATGCAACTTTAATTTTACATTGGACCTCCTTGTAAACCTGATTCGAAACAACTTTGGAGCAAGAAAATATTGATTTGTTTTTTTTTAAATTTCAGTCATGGAATATAGATTTGTACATGTAGACCAAACAATTGAGAGATGGTAGCCAGATATTGATTGGTCTGCCCCCCCCCCCCACATCCCTCTTTGTGATTCTCCTTCCATCTTCAAGAAAATTGAATTTTCGTATACATTTTCAACGCTGGTCGGCCGACCATCGTTGGAAAAACCTAACTATTTTTCGACTTCTGCTCTAAATTAACCCTTTTTTCAGTCCAAATTTTGTTTGCTATTGCTTACATGTTCATGAACAGGTGCAGGCCAGCTAGACTGGATCCCCTTACATTACAATTTTCTGGCATCTATAAAGTGATCCATTTTATCTTTAGTGGAGTCAGGGAACCAGACTACCTGAACATTTTAGTTTTTCTTGGTTTTTCCAGCATTTTCGAACACAAAACTTCAAACTTGTTAGTGTAACAATATTTGATCTATTATACTAACCCCTCAAATAGGTCATTTCTGAAAATAACAGCAACAGCCAATGATGTACATTCCCTTTAATTCGCACATTATTTGATACCCGATGACGTCAAACATCCCCCACTCTTCAGACCAGGGTACATCTTCATGCCACGTTTCATCTTCATTCTTGTTTCATCTTCAGACCCAAAATTGTTTTCTACTGATTTTGAGGATTTGGAATTCACCCGAGTTGGACCTTCAGGTAGCCCCGGAATTCTGAAGTAGAGGACAAGCGACTTTAGCTTCATGTCACATATAATGTATCAATGTACGATTAATCATAATTACAACGTATGAACATGGAGAATTATTTTGTTCACGAGTTGTACATCAACAAAGGTTTCCATGTATAAAATGAAAATCGCCATTAATTCAATGCATGATGATTTCACAATAACATCACTGTAACATACAGTCCTCTGTATCAGGATTGATGTCCAGAGTTTCTGGTTTATGATATGAACTATTTTACAGGATATTCAATGAGATTGATTTGTCAGGAAAAATAAACACAAATATTCGATTCTTAAACGGCGATTAGGTTGCGCCCAAACACCCAAAAAAGTGAGGTTAAAAATACCCGATTATCAAATAAAAGTAAATTCGCCATTTAATTTTTTTTCTTTAGCAAATTCAGACTTTATTACGGGAATTCTAATTATTACATATGGGGTAGATTTTTGGTTATTACATTGATTCATCAGATGGACAATTATTACATTATACAGATGGCCTCAGCAATTGCGTCGTAATGGGGATGCACATTGTGTTTAAACTCCAACGGGGCTAAGCTACGTTTGCCAACAAAACAGCCAGACATTTGAGGACGTTATGAAAGTGATCCGGATCAGACATGTGAGATTGTTATGAAGATGATATATATTAAACTTACCTGCTATTGCTAAAAGAATCAGAACCAAAGTTGCTGCTCCGTCCATTGTCCAAGATATATAGGTGAATTCTGAGTACGGATCCACTGGGTTGTATAAATTTATCACATGAATGTCCCACACACTATGCGAATTAATAGGTAACTGCGCACGAGGACACCTAGACAACAATCAGGAAAGAGCCTGAACTTATACTCTTAATTGAAACTCTATCTGATTGATGCAATGATCCAAAATCCTTGAGTTAGTGTTATTTACCAGCAATTCACACATCAACGCAGCTAAGCATGCAGAGCACTGAGCAGCAACAAGGCAAAAAGCCAGAACCAAGACCTTAGCTCAAAACCGTGTTTGATTGACGCAATAATTGAGGCTCCGTTAGTGTCGATCGTATATCACCGAGTACACAAACGCCGCTCGCTCGCCTCTGCAGCAAAGCAGCCGCAGATCAAGAACATGCTAGCGTCATAGCAAGCCTAGCCAATCAACAACGAGCCTCAGCTTGCAACGCGGGCAGATTTTTTTTTTCTGATTTGTTCAATTTCAATGTGTTGGCGGAGCTAATGCTGGACGCGGCTAACGTGGCAGCCTATGAGTACTCGCTGGTAATTACAGTTCCTATTTTAGCAAACCAGCATCTTGAATTAAACAAAATATCGTCTTGAAATTGAACAATAAAGACCCATCATGGTAATAAACAGTCACGGATCGATATGAAACGCTGCGGCACCGTGTACGAGCGGAACCGGCATCCGGTAATAAACACAGAATCCTCAGCAGCAATCAAGGTTGGTCGAGATAATTACACAACCGTGTATACAATCAAATATTACAGATATTGCAATTACGATGTTTTGCCTTTGGTTCCTAAATATGTTTGCATAGAATATGCCAAAGTCAGTAGGCATTGAAATATGCATATTAAATCAAACCTTTTCGCCAAACTGGCGGGAATCTCTATACCCATTTATCCATTATTAGACTCCGTTCTGGTACAGATTAAACAAATCAAAGCGTCGATTTGATTTTAACACTTTCTTCGGCGATTATAATATTGTAGCTGATGACATCTTCCTAGGCTCCAGGCTTAGGGTCTTATTGTCTTAAAATGATTAAATCGCACACCAACAGCAAGTACACAGACCAAGAGCATCACAGGGATAGAACGTTTGGTACGAGGAAAGTGTCAGTTTTGCAAGGAACCCTCTTGCAATTAAAACAAACGTGAACTTGATTACACGCAACTGGCTTATTCAGTTTTATGTGGAAAGAATGACAATATAAGAATTTGATTCCCCAGTTACAAAATCGGTTATGCTGTGATATTTTTTTGCAACCAAATTTGCTCTCTTAGCCCGTTAGCCCATCTCTACTCATAGCAAACCTCACCATTGAACCAAGGCGCCTTGCGATTTGAAGGAACAAACGAGCATAAATACATATGATTACTTTATTGCCGATATTGTCTATTGTACAAACACAAAAACAGTCGCAAAGCGAAAACAGTATTTCGAGTAATATCGAACAGCATTGTCAATAATATATTTCCTTTCAAGATACTGAAAGTATTCATTTCCTTGTTATCCTTGAAAACTGACCCTCCGCTCTATTTGAAGCCACAAAGTTTTGCATTGGGGTATTCTGGTAAACCCATACACCCATAGCAACAAAGCATGGTAACATTGTTGTTATACTGTTTCCCAAAACTGTAATAACATTATTACAATTACATGCTTAGTTCCTATATCTCACACAGTAAAGAAACTTTGCAATGTGTGTTTTTACGGCGAGACTACGCAGAACAGTCAAATAAATGTAAGATTCTTTCATTTCACGTGAATGTCATATGTACAGTGGATACGACAGAGAATACCATGAGTTACGTATGAGTTAAACATTTTTTTGAGTTGTTTTATCAATTTTCATATGATTATGCATAACACATTTCTATCTAAAGCAAAAACACGTTCGAGGGAAAATGAAGATATTCAAAAATATTTAATAAATAGCCAAAACAAAATATATAAAAGGCCAAAATGTGTCACAGCTAATTCCCCCCAAAATGACATAATGATCGAGACTCTGTTAGGTTGATCGTATTATTGAGTACACTATTCACCATGCGGCTACTAATCGCCACAGTAGCTGCGTGCGCTATAAGCCAATGTCATAGCAAGCCCAGCCAATCAGGAACGGGATTGGTCTAGATAATTACACAACCGCTTTGATTTTCAAGGTAGTGTAACCAGGTCGGGTTTTCGTTAACACTTTTAACTGACAGGTTCCTTACTCCAGCATTCATTTCATAACTTTTGTAACTTTGTGGTTGTGTCATTTCACATGTGAGCAGCCATTGCGATCATGCTTTTTGCCTAGCGCCCTCTCGCGGCCAACTAAACTTTTGTTTGCACAGCGCGCGCCGCCTAGAATTTTGCTCAACTATGCAAAGGGCGTAGCGAGCAGGCGAGTTTAACATTCCACGCGCTTTGTTCAAATTAGATAGCTGACATTCCGGGCGTTTCGGTTTGTTTTCTTGTAAGGCTAGTTGCGAAATAACTTTGATTTCGATCCAACACCTTGTTGTGTTCAAACCATCATTTTGCGAGCTCTTACACTCTCCACTTTTATCTGCAAATTTCGAGTGAGGCTCCCTGATAGCAGTAAAATATTTTTAGTCTATTTTAACTGCTGATCTTCGATTTTGACATCGGACACGGAAAAGGCATGAACGTAGACCATCCCAAGTGGTGAGTAAAATCCCTTGTCTGATATTTCACTTTTTATGCCTAAAACCTTTTTATGCCTGAATCTTTTTATGCCATCATTTATGCAACATTCTGGTCTTTTGTATGCTTTGTTTATTGCCAGAAATTAAGGCCGTCAAAACGGACACGGCCGGAAATTTGTCTTGTGATCACGACTGATTAGTCACTTTAGAAATAAATCTGTTGTCGTGATTTGTAAGTATTTTTGAGAATCTGTTTTTTCCCTAATGATTCTCTATCTAATTCCTGCATGAGTGGCATGGCAAAAAGGATTTTCTGTTGACTATATTTTAGACTTTGAACATTTCGTGTAAACACCGTCGATTTATTTAAACACAATTTCCTACTATTTTAATATTTTTTCGGCAATTCAAAAAAACAATGTTATCAGGTACTTTATTTTTGTGAATCTTCATTTTTCCTTTTGAAACAAACCCCCAAAAAGGGTAACTTCTGAGTAATACGAGTACGCAAACTTTAACTTAAATTTTAGTGTTGCTATAATATTTATGTTGACATATAATATTTATGTTGACATATATCAAAACTATCGGTTTTCTTTGAAGTGCTATGATCATTCTGGAATTTGTTTTTAGGGCATGGTATATATTCTTACTTCATTATTTTATAACATAACTTGGTGAATAATTCATTTTTTTCGGATTTAAAATTGCACTTCATGTATATAAAATATTCATATTCTTGCATAATTGCCATTTAAATAATTCTTCTGTTTGGGCAACAGTCATTTTATGCCACAGTTTGTTCCTTTACTGATGCATTTATAAAAAGTGTTTTGATTTACAAATAAGGAAAATAATTTTTCCCATATTACTTTGAATTAAATATCGTTAATAATGTATTTTGATCTGGAAGTTATTCCCATAATTCATTAGTCATTTATTGTTTTTATGCATTTTAGATACTATCCTTGGAGTGACAGTTCACTAGCCTATTTTCCCTTTTTGATTGTCGTTTTATATACCCAACAAAGTTCCGTTTTATATACCCAACAAAGTTCCGTTCTACATACCCAAAGTTCCTACTATATTCCTTTTTGTAAATACCTGATCATTTGTATATATATTGTCTCGTATTTGTCTTGTAAATAAAATATTTTGATATTATTGTCGAACAACAGAAATTTTCGCTCCGCCAAGTTATTTTTATAAGTGGAACCACTCGGTTGAAGGAGAGTGAACCATAGTAAACCAATTTATTTAGCTCTCCCCGGTTACAGTAGTGTTAATATTATACGACGAAGGGGTAAGAAGGCATTGTAACACAAAATATTTGCATCGTGCCTTTTTTTCCTAAAAAATGGCAGGAAGCCTCTACAGCCATTTCCCCCTAGTCTCCGTGCATGAATACACCATAAACGGTACAGATGCAACAGAACACAGCGTCAATCTGATTTTAACACTTCCCACGATTATGATAACGTGACTACTAGTCGGTTCTACTTCTAGGTGCTCCGTGACACTAACAAAAATTTAGGGATTGGGGAGTCGGGCACGTAGAAGGTGTCCCAGCTTTGTGCACGCTGTCCACTCTTTATATAGGGAACAATGCTTTCGAGGTGTGAAAAAAGGGCCCTCAGTTGATAGCGCATGGATCCCCCCAAATAATTCGTTATTTTGTTTACATGGAACACAGTTGACATACAAGAACCTGCGATCTGATAAACTTTTAGTCCTACCAAATGTATTTACAATAACTAGTAAATTTGTTGGTATGGAATCATAATGATATAATTCTTTTGTACAATGTTATTTTTCTTCTCACCGCTGCTGAGCTGAACTTCAATCGCAGAACAGCATAACCTTTCCACTTAGTAGGCTCAATACGCACTACCGTTCCCACCACACGCTCATCAAACAGGTTAGTGACCGGGGCGTTGACATCAGTGTAACCGATGAACACCTGAAACGAACAAGATTACAATCCACAGTATTAATATCATACGTCGAAGCAGGGAATTCTTAGCAACACCTATTTTTAAAATTTTTTTCGCAACATGAATCTGGACAAACCTTACATGATATACAATATGTGCCGTCAGTGCCGAGCAGAAAGCTTTTCAGTTTCTATTTAGGCTTCAAAAAGTGTTCCCCTAATAAAAGCTCATAGATATTTGCATTTTAACAAAGCCATTTTCTTCATGTTACACCTTTTAGACGAGGATGTCGCATGACTTTGATTCCCGTCCACTTATTGTTTATAATCAGGCACCGATCCATTAACAAACGATGAGCTAATCAAGGATCAGCAGGTACACAGACAATAAGAAAAATAAGACTGAAATGTTGAGGATGAATAAATACCTGTATCAATAAACAAAATTGACATTTACCTTGATGTTTCCGTTTCCATTTGTCACTTGTTCATAGAATGAGGGCTCCTTTTTATAGTGTAATTTCATTGTTCCTTGTCCTCACTTTACTCTGTGTACAGCACAGACTCCAATCCCTATATCGAGGTGGACCTAGGTGAGAGCACAGTGGTAACTGGCGTCATCACACAAGGCTGGCTGATAACTACATCCAACCTTTGTTGCCCAATATGTTGCTACACTCAAACATTGCCTGGGTTAATTTTACCAAAGCAAAAGGGAAAGCCGCAATTAACCAAAATTCGGTTAATTTCAACCAAAACTTGTGGTCATACAATAAATTTGGTCTTGTATGACGACATGATTTGGTTGAACTTAACAGAAATCATAACCCAAACAATTGGGTAAAGCATAACCCAATTTGGGGTAAAATTAACCCAGGCAATTTTTCAGTGTATAGTTGAGGCGTGCGTCAGTGGCAGGACAACAGTTAGTTTAGAATTGACTTGACGCCGTGATTCGATCACCTTGGGTTGTTCCGTCTTCCATGTCCAGATATGAAATATTGTAGGGTGCATAGCAATATAGGAGTGAAGTGTCAGGTGTAGCGTTTCCCACGATGGTGCCCATCTTTACTCTGGTTATTGTTGAGGCGTGCCTCGCTGGCATGGCAACAATTGACCGGACGCCCTGATGCGACCGTCAGGGATTTTTGGATAGCATGGGCCACTGACGTGTTTTGGATTAAGTACTTTACAACAAATAGGTACTTTACAACAAATAGGGACTTTACACAGTTAAAAGAGAGGGAACAGTAAATGGGCGTCAAAAAGTTACCGTGTACAAAAAGAGACATTTAACGTAAAAAACCCAACTTTATAATTGAAAATCACAGTCATGTGTACTTGAATATTTTGTTCTTTTCGAATATTCAAACCGGCAACAAACTTTTTAATATTCGGTTGATGATGACATGGGCGTATCGAGGGGGCAAGGGGGGGGGCAGGAAAAGCTAAAAGCAAAAGAAGAAAAAAAAAGAGAAAAAAGATGTGCGATGTCATAATGCTATTAATTAAATGGGTGGGCAAATGCATACTGCCCACGCTAAAAAAAAATGATAAATTGAGAATATGCTGGAAAAGTACAGGGATTGGGGGCTAATGTGCTTTACCACGATTTAGAAAAAATCCTGGCGACGCCCACTGATGATTGCATATTCAAGAATTAGGTATTTTCGGGACAGCCCAAGCAGTGACCATGAAGTTGGAAAGGGTGACTTACGATGGAAAGTGCTTTGATATTTGTCACAATTACCTTCTGCAAACGAACGATCTGAAAGTTAACCTTGTAATACCTGAAATTCAGTGGAACACCTATGGTGTAAATGTAACTTGCCACTAAGTTGTTATAGCGCCCTCTCTCAAACACCAATGAACAGAGGCGTGGTCTAAATTTCCAAGGAGGTCGCCATCTTAAGCAACGTTTTGTTTTATTAGCGATAGAAACGTAACAAGTCGTCAGAAATTACCAACTTTCGTCAACTACAAATCCAGTGCACGCAAGGAGTTTTCACGGACCATTATGGGAGCATTTCGGGAACTTTGAGGAGCCTTTCTAGAGTCCTTAAGGGCCCTGTCACACTTCTGCGTATCCTAATTCCTTATGAGTTGCGCATTGACATTTTTTTTCATACGCAGTCGTACGCACAATAAGCACCTCATATGCATCTCTATCGTTTTGTGTTAGTTTTATGTACGCAGGCATACGCATGGTACGGCCCAGTACGCTGGATAGTTTTGGGCATGCACAAAACTACGCTGCGTACGCTGTTACGCAGGTCATAAGTTATAAATACGCAGCGCATCGGTCCCGCATCGGTCGAGCGCGGTACGAATACGCTATGTATTCATGGGGGATAAGCCGTTCGCGATATTTTTTTTACACAACTATCTGGGGTACTTTGTGCGCTTTCCTATGGGGCTTGGTTTTTATAACCAGGCTTGAGTGGAGGCTACTATTTTTCAACTTGGTACGGATTTCGGACTTTATTTCCCTTTTTAAAAAAAATCCTCCAGAGCCTCAGATCAGGAAAAGAAAAAGGAAATTGCTGCTATACAAGTAGTATCCGACTGAAAAATAACGTTTTTAAGATTCAACTTAAAATTGTTGAAAAAAAGAGCAAAATCTTTGTTGGCAGAGCGAGGAATCGAACTCGAGACCTCCGATCATTAGCCAGCATGCCTAACCACTAGGCAACGGCGGTGCTCGAAATTTCCCTGCAATTCATAAATTATATACTTTCACACATGTGGAGAGAGAGAGTATACGCGCGCGCGTAGGTAAACGGTTACAGGATTGTAGGGCGCCGCTACGCGGCGCTCTACAATCCTATAACCGTGATTCAAGTCGCCTGAAAAATGGATACCCCCAGATAGTTGTGTAAATAAAATATTCGCAAGCCGCGTTCATACGCGGTAATACGCTGACCTCCTATATACACAGCGTACTTGCAGCGAAGATACAACACACGCTGAACGAACTCATATCGAATGCCGACGTATTGCACGAATTAGTACCGCTCGTCCTTCGAGCGGGCAGCGCATTTTCGCCGTACTTTGAACTCAAATATTGATCAAGTTGCGCAATTTGGCGAGTTTATAAAAAATTATTCCAGGCACGTTTGTTTTGTTTAGTAGAACACAGGGTTAGACCTTTTTTTTTTAGGGGGGGCAGAAAGCGTGAGTATTTGTGTGTGTGTGTGTAAAGGGAAGGGATTAAGTGTATTGTATCGTATTATTTCCATATTTTCACATTGAAATTAATAGGTAGCTTGCGAGGAAGATACGTAACGGTTTAATTATTTCCCAAAGAATTGATTGATACCATAAGCGTACGTTATTTTGATGCTTTCGCCAGTAAGATACCGGGTTGAAAAAAAGGGTGCGGGTTACGCGAGAGATATTCATCATGGCCACTTCCCACATACGCCACAGCAACCATCGATAAACTGTCATTCTCCAAGCCCAGAGTTAGAAATCTCCATTAAATATTACCAAAGCAGTTCATAGCTTATGTGAACTATGGACTCCAGACAAACAGTGCTTTGTTTACATAACCTATGCAGATAAGCACCACTCGTGGATCATTATTTTGCAAGTTAATCATTAATAGGAATCGTACTATCAGGTTTCACAGTCAACTGTGTATCGCGTTGCCAGTGCAGACATTATTAATTGACAAAGAAGAGACGTCTACATTTTCAGCAAGTTCTGTGGTTGTCTCATCTGCAATTACTGAACGTTGTACATTCTAAGGTACCGGACAATTTGGCTAAGATTTCTGTAGTAAAACCTTCGATAAGAGGACATGGCGGAGAGTACGGGATCGAAGCAAACATTGATTGATGAATTTTGGGAAATAAAACCGAACGATGGGCTTACCAGCGACAACATTTCTGGAGGTCGCAGCGTTTGGTGTGATAAGGACCATATCTGGAGCTTAGAAGGTAAATTGCGAGTAGGGGACATACTAGAGTTCGAGAGTAGCAATCTGCCGTGTAAGCACTGGGGCATCTACATCGATGAACTGAACTTCTTGCCCTGGAATGTAGTCCACTTCATTCCTGGCAACGAAAAGGGGAGAACATACTCAGACATGAAGACTTGTTTGAACGTTAGTTTCCCATCGAGTCATGATGTACTCGTCGTTAACACCATTTATACACTGGTCAGTTTGACAGACGGCAAAGTAAGAATCAACAACTTGAAGGATAAAGAATGGTCACCACTAAGCGCGGAACATATTTGCAAGGAAATCTCCTATCAGCTCCAGGAATTGCACAAGAGGTGTGTATTCGAGCAAGTGAACGTCTACATGTGCAGAGTTTCGTTCAAAGACAGTGAGGACTTTGTGGACTACTGTCGATACGATAGAGATCATCAGCATTACATGTGCCTTCTCAACGGCGAGAAAGTTACCGACTGGTACAGTAAGGCTAACATCGAGGACTTGATTCCAAACATTAGCGTAGGAGATAGTTTAGAGTTCAAATGCAATTCTGGGTACGAGCGCTGGGGCATCTACATCGGCCAATGGGGGACAGATCTCGAGCAAGTAGTGCACTTCAATCCAAGCGACAAAAATAAAGAAACTAAGTTAGCAATGACTTGCACGGGTATTGGGTCCTCAGCGAGAGAAAAAGCCGAACTTTGTGTTGAATCCATTGGAACAGTTCTCCGGGACGACCAAGTCCGAATTAACAACGGAAAAGATCAAACATGGCCACCGTTAGTGGGGAAAGACATTTTAGATGAAATCAACCATCAGTTACCGGGTAAGACGCACATGTACGCATGCAAGGTTTCGTTTAAAGACAGTAAGGACTTTGTAAACTACTGTCGATACGACTACTGGCGCATTAACTTCGGGCTAGTCAGCGACTGGTGCGAATCAGGACAGCCATTGCCCCGGTTGCATGTGGGTGACAGGCTGGAGTTCAGATACACCGACGTGCTGTACGCGCACTGGGGCATCTACGTCGGCGACTGGGGGGATGACCACCACCAAGTGGTCCACTTAGCCCCGGCTGATGCTACCGGTAAAATCTTCTCCAAGTATGAATCTTCTGGTTCAGGATCCTCTGCGGAAGTCAAACCGGTACTTTGGGTAGGCAACATCTGCGAAGTTCTCGGAAACGGTATGTTCAGAATCAACAACATGAGAGATCGCACCTGGCCACCGTTAGTCAGGACAGATGTTTTAGATGAAATCAAGCGTCAGTTGCCGGGCAAGACGCAAATGTACGCCTGCAAAGTTTTGTTCAAAGACAGTGAGGACTTTGTAAACTACTGTCGATACGATGATTTGCGCATTAATTTCGGGCTAGTCAGTGAATGGTCTGATGCATGGCGGTCATTGCCTCGGTTGCGTGTGGGTGACAGGCTGCAGTTCCATCGCACCGCTCGGCTGGACGCGCACTGGGGCATCTACGTCGGAGACTGGGGGGATGACCACCACCAAGTGGTCCACTTAGCCCCGGCTGCCGGAAACGGGAAAATCTCAAAGAAGAAGAGTTCTGGTTCAGAATTCTCAGAGAAAGACAAACCGGAACTGAATGTTATCCACATTTGGGACATTAGTGGAATCGATAAGGTCAGAATCAACAACAACAGAGACCAAACATCGCCACCTTTTCTCAGAACAGAAATTTTGGATGAAATAAGTCGTCAGTTGCCGGGTAAAAACGCACGCAGGGTTTCTTTCAATGAAAGCGAGCACTTTGTTAACTACTGTCGATACGATGACTTGCGTATCAATTTCGGGCTATTCTGTGACCGGTTTGATTATCCGTCTTCATTGCTTCAGTTGCGTGTGGGTGACAGGCTAGAGTTCTATCGCACCGCTCGGCTGCGCAAGCACTGGGGCATCTACATCGGCGACTTGGGGGATGACCGCCACCAAGTAGCCTACTTTGCCCCGGTTGACGGAAGTACAACGTTCTTCTCCAAGAAAATTTTCTTTGGCGCGGAAGACAAAGCAGTACTCTGTTTGAACTCAATCTGGAAGGTTCTCGAAACACATAAGGTCAGAGTAAATAACAAAAAAGACCGTAACTGGCAACCGGTTGTTGGGAGCGACATTTCTCATGAAATCCAGAATCTGTTGGAAAGTAAATCAGACTACCAGCAGGTATACACTCTTTTCTCCAACAACTGCGAGAACTTTGTGAACCATTGCCGGTATGGGAAACATCACAGCGACTAGGCCAGCACCATTTTAAGGACCCGTGACAGCACAACGAAAGGTAAGTGAAGACAGTTTCAATATTTTGATCAATTGCATTATGTAAATTCGGTGACAGTGATTGCACAAGAGGTCTACTTGTAAGACAAAAACATGTCATCTTAAAGATGGCGCGGTACAAACGATGGAGAATATTTAGAATTAAAGAAGAAGATCATCACGTTCTTTTTAGAAGCCGGGAAACATCACAGCGACCAAGCTACCCATTTTCTAGAAGAACAAAAATCAGTCAACGAAAAGACAATTTCAACAAGTGATTGATTGCATTCAGCACATTGTCCCAGGAGACTTTTGTACACCATATTAGGCTGATTGTATATTGATGCATATATTACAAACGGTTCAAAACCTTTTGAGTTTCTGAAGAAACACTCTTTTTTTAGGGGGGACCTCGAGCAATTAGTGACCTAAGCGACGAAAACAAAGAAAATCAAGATAGCAATGACTTTAAGGAGTATTGGGTCCTCAGTGAGAGATAAAGCCGAAACTTGGGCCGAATGAAAAAAAAACCCAGCAATTGCTTTTTCTAGACTTTTGTTTAATTTTTATACATTAAAATAGGCAATTGTTAACAAGCAAAAACTATAAGAAATCACTAAGTATGTAAAACAGACATCTGTGTATATGTATGTGTCACATAATTTAGGTTTTCCCTCACATTTTAAAACATTTTTTCATTTAAATTCATAAACGGTTAACTTCAATTTCGCCTCGAGAAGACTGGAACGCGCATATGCTACAATTAATTTAATCTTTGGTCATTCCAATTGATCAATGGTCAATCAATTTCCCCTTTGTCCATTCGATGTCGTCAAATTTCAATGGAATGCGTCTCACCTGATGACCATCTACATAATGTAAGGATTGAATTTGTTTTTCAATCGATTTCAGGAAACTTTCAAATTCATGAGACAAATAATACGCACGCTGGTAAACCATGCACAGACGTATTTGGAACGTTGTAGGCCTATCGCACAGTGTACATCCCAGCAGCGCGTACTTTCTATTTGATGGGAGCAGGGCTTTATCGCCGTTCCAGGGCGGAAAGCGAATTATTCAATCACAGGATGGTTAGGGCCAAGTCATGAATAATTCAGTAGTTTCAGCCGGGCCAATATGTTTATTACATGAAAACAGAACAAGGATATCAAGATTATTGATCAACCAGTTACATTAAGCATTATAAATAGTGGTTGTCGTCGAAGACCTAGACAGTAGCCTATTGGATATATACATCCGTATCTGGATACAAAGATCCCTGTTTCGAATCCACGTCGTTAATGCTAGTTTTAATTGATTATTATTCTGCTCCTAATTTATCGTTTTTGAGAAAATTTTAATTGAGGAAAAAAAGAGAACGAGAACCTATGTTTTGAAAAGATTCAAAGGAAAAATGAATTATTCATGACATTTCCCCCAACCCCTTATTTTCCCCAAACGAGAGCGGACAATAGAAAAAGAGGGCGCTCTCTCTATGCGTCATGCATATTCATGATGTCCAGGGTTTTAGAGAATAAGTTATATAACAATTAATAATTGGGTTTAAATCCCCGACAATTGGCACCTGATTTGTGCACTGGCTGGAAGTAGTCCTGGCTTCTAATCAGATGATCCGAGTTCGAATCTTAGTGAGAGTTTTTCACTTCTTTTCATTTTACCTATTGAAATTAATAACTAAAGTGAGGAAGAACATTTCTCATAAAAAACGTAAATCCTTTCTTGGGTGCGTTTACGTGTCGTGGAGAACAATACATTAGATTTACAAGTAATGGACCAATCAGGAGATGGGAAACTATGTCGTTTGGAAAAAAAATAAAAAGATTCGCAACCAGGCCGAATACGGTTAAAAGATCGATTTTTTTTCCAGATCCGAAATTTTTCAATTCGGATGCTTTTTCAATTAAGATGAAATGAGCAGTCGGTTGTTCTAAACTGGTAGATGTGTTATGTCATAACAAAATACAATGGATTCGTAAAGATGTAATATGTTTTTCAAATATCCTGTCGAGTCGTAAAACATGCTAGGATTGTAAATTTCATTCAGTTTTGATAATGCATTTGGGTGGTTAAAATATCGATCTAATTAATCAAAATTATTTAAGCATGACGAATCTCTTTGGTTGTGAAAATTAACCACCGAGTGCGCTAAAATCAAACAAATTATATGTGCAGGGTTTTGAAAAATGTCCTATAATTTACTCACCATTAATATAGCAGTTTACTTTTCATCTTGAAAAGCCACCAAATCAAAACATATCCTAATTCTGTTGAGCTAATGTGAGAGTTAGGTCTTGGCAAATTGAAAATCCTATACATTTTAAATAATACCGTCCTGCTGAATCCAGGCTCTGGTATTCTTAGCCTTAAGGTTGGTGGGTGTCAGGTCAATTGTCGAGATACATGCACATACCTTTAACAATCTTGGTACACTTGACAGGGTATATGTTCATATATATTTATCTTTCCAAAAATTCCTTCAATCGTCATGAAACCGACTGCAGAGAGCGCTATTCCAGGATAGATTGACTAATACATGTACATAAGCATTTTTCGATAAGTAGATATTTTATAACTTTGAAGTCTTAGTGGGCAGTTTAAAAAAAAATGAAAATGAAAAAAAAAAAATTGTAATCCATTCTTGCCTGTTGGAAAACACAACTGGTTAAAATATTGAAAATATAGGTTTTTCCCGGTCAATTTCGGCAAAAGAGTAGCCAATTTAACCACAGCACCATTCTATTTCGCTTGAAATTAAATGCTGCTGACAATAGTCATTCGATTGTACTAAAGTGCTATTGCGTCATTCGATGAACAAAATATCTATCCAATTTAACAATTAAACAAAACAGCATTCAAATTCGCAAGAGTTTTTTGAGGCGTGTGAAAAGTCTTCAAATTCATTTTGGGGCAGGCATTGCTGTTATTTTTTGCAAATTAAAAAAAAAACTCTTTTAAATCACAGAGTGTTAAAACTATAAACACGGTTCAATTTTTGGCACATGCATCACTTTGCCGATGTACTTCGAAGACAAGCTTCAACTACAGTTTTATACGCATGTTTTTAGAAATGGCAGTACTTGGGCGCTTCTCAAGGGTGTCCAGTTAGATCGAGAAAGGTTGATTGATGCCTTCGAGTGAAATGAGCAAGACTACCTTGAGCTTGCAGTTAATTTGAACATCAACAAGTCCACAGCAAGATCAATTTTTGCAACATATTTGAGGACTGGAAGGCGAGAGACGCTGACAAGAGAAGGAGCAACCTACAGCAAGATGGATGACGACATGCGAAACCATCTGCAAGACATTCTTGAGACCAATCCCATCTTGACACTTCAGCAGATGAAGGCTAGCTTGAGTGAGCATCTTCCGGAGAAGCCACATGTTTCTACTTTTACCATAGCCAGGGCCTTGGACGGGATGATGATAACACTGGAACTAGTGGAGGACGTTCCTGATGCGAGAAATTCCCCTGAGGTACTTGATCAGCGCGTCCAGTATGCTGAGTGGTAAATAGAGTATGGTGTTCTGGCGCATCTAGTCTTTATTGATGAAACAGGTTATATCATCTGGATTCGACATTCCCAGGGTAGAGCTCCACACAATGCAAGAGTGTACTGCAGTTTTTCCAAAGGATGAACCCACATTCCTCATAGACGACCATGCGAGGCATCATGTGTGATCCCAACACCCTTGAGGTGCCAACCCGATGATCCAGCTGAAGCGCCTCCCTCCCTACTTCCCATTCCTGAACAGCACGGAGAGGGCACACTCTACCTTCAAGGCTGCAGTTAAGCGGACCCTTGGGTTACCTGAATGGCAACAATGTGTCGGAGACAGACGGCTGCTCGGCAAGTTGGGGTGAACATGCAGCGATGGAGGTGTAAGCTCCTAAAACATGTGGCCATTCAGAGCGTTGATGTCATCACCCAAGTGAAGTGCATTGGTGCAACCATACCCAAACAAATGCCAAGATGTTTCGCCCGCCAACAGATGGATGGTTGAGGAAGACAATAAGAAACCAGGGCCCCCCAAAAAAGAAAGAAAAACATACGAAACACCCAACAATTACATAACTTAATGTGTCATAAACACAAACGCATTAGAAAATGAGGTCTTTGTCAGTTTAAAGATCCCCCAAAAAGTGAAGACACGAAACAGTTGTCTAGTACTGTTTATCTGTTTATCTAAATTTCTTACTCGTACTCATTTGAATTCTCACTCAACGAAATTGATTGCCTCTTTACGAAATTGAAAAATATAAATCAGGAAAAAATTTCCAGTCAAACCAGCTTTGCTAAACTGAATGATTGTGCGTCACGAAAAGGAACGACGACATGCTTAATTGAACACATTGCTAAAGGAATTTGAATTTCTCAAAACGAACTTGAATGCCCAATTCTGAATTTGAAACACGGTAAAAACCAAAGAGCCAAAATCGCTTTAATTCGCTGCTCATTTGCCGAAATTGACGGAAAAACCTATGTTTGATTTATTGAAAATAATGACATAAAACTGTGCTTATATGCTTCTTATCTAAGCATAGGAAGATTCTTAGCTTGGCGATGGCTATAAGGCAGGTATATTAGTCGACGTAACACTTGGAAATGTCAACAAGGGCGGATCCAGAGTGTTTATTTCCGGGGGAGGGGGGCGTGAGGCTGTGCTAAGGGTTTGGGGAAGGGGGGTGAGGCATGTAGCATCCCCTGCCCCAGTCATCCTACACAACAGCTATTTGGGTGTTGGAATCCCTCTTCTCCTGACAAAGAGCACAGCATACTGTCGTATGTCCCAAGCCTGGAGTTTAAATATAAGTTTTTCTCGCTCGCATTAAACATCTTTCCATTTAATTTGATAATACGTGCACTTATTTTGCCCCGACGCCACTTCAACTGTCGGATTAGTCATTCAAATGTTGACTGTCGTAATTCAGTTAAGCCTTTTTGTCATCCAAATGATTACAATGTACATTCGAATTCAAACGCGTATTAAAATGCAATCTTGTCATTTGAATTCGCGGCTGTCTCGCGAAAGCGGCATTTCCAGCATTCGTTTTCAGGACTACATATTCAAATTGGAAATGTTTACATTGAAATTCATAGTGTCGTTTAGAACACACGATTTCTATGTTTTCTTTTGTCTATTTCATTCAGAAACACGTTTAAGGTTGGTGTGGTAGTAGAGTTTTGAGACAAAAAAACACTCCTCGGCTTCCTTTACCCCTTCTCATCCTCTAGAAAAAATGCAAAAACCAAAACAAATGATAATCAAATTGTTCTTTGCTAGTGAACATCTGTGGCAATATACCTAGAATCCCCCCCCCGCATAACGATAAAAGAAAAGAATAAAGGAGTTTGAAAAAAAAAACAATTAATACGGCAATCATACACAAAGATTTATATGCCCACATAATTTGAAAATAGTGAATGGTCAGTGGGAATATCAAACAAACATCATAAAAGAAAAGCTGTACAATAGAACAGACGAAGAAGAAGAAAGTGAAAAATCATAGTTTAACCGTAAGTATAAAAAACAACAAAGTGAAACGAGCATAGAATAAAAATATGTAGATAGTGTGGGTGGCTACATCGAAGTAAAAGTGTGTACAATAAGTGATTACGAACAAAAGACAACGTATAAACCATGTCAATTAAATTGAGTTTAAATTATGTGAAAATGAATCTTACGAAATGAAATTGAATTTGTGGAGACTACATGTATTTCAGTCATGCCACCGCGCAGACGAAATTGAATGACAGATTCGTAAAAAACTCATGAGAGGATTAATTGGAATACAAAAACAGTGAATTCGGCTGGCCGGGTCAGACTTTTGAATGCAAAAGAATGAAACCTACATCTGCAGATCGTTAAATTGAAATCGTTGAGCAGCCTGCTGTGGCCAAAAGCTCTTAAATTGAATTGAAGGAAATTTATATGAGTGATAAAATGTTAAACTTGAGCGGGAAAACCTATACATAATGAACTACACTGCAGCGTTTAAAACAGGTGAACCACGCTGTTATAAAACTGATCTACTCTTGGGGTAGGCTCCATCAGAAGCATTGAAAAATGTAAACAGTTGCTCAACTTTAGTGGGACAATAATTATTTAATATTTAAAGATTCAAGAGATTCAAGATTCGTTTTATTAGTCACGTAAAAAATATCATGAGATATGATCTTCTATGTGCAATCAGTAAAAGGTTTTACATAAAAATATAACACGAGAGACCTAAAAACATCACAATTAAATAGAACACCCAATATATCAAAGTAACAAACAAAAACGAACATACGGTTGGATTGCACAAGGTAAGAACGAGAATCTATGACGGTTTGTTTGTTTTAGTGGTGGCACAATTCTACCTTATCTACTGATAATGACCAGAGTATTCATCGGATAAGTCTTGTATGCACAGATCTCCCGAAGTTTAGCATGCAAACCTTTTTCATAAATATCATTAATTCATAAAAGAGAATTATGATGGAAATATCAATTATGTCTCTCTAACATTGAGGCTAATTATAGGCATTTTCGCAAATTTGCGAAAAAGCCTCTTTTTTGGTTCTTATTTTTGGCTTTTCGCAAAGTTGCGGAAAAGCCTTTGTTTTTGTTCTGAGTTTTTTGGCTTTTTCTCAAGTTTGCGAAAAAAAGCCTTTTTTTGTGCTGGCTTTTCTTTCTTGTCGCCTTAACCCTATAGACTCTGTACACGTTTTTTTCTATACACCACTTTTGGCATTAATCTTTGTCGCAGGTCATTCAAAGTCAGCATAGGCATAGTCCTTGTAGCATAGTTGTGTCCCGACTTATAGTATAGTTGTGTCTTAATGGGCCACGTGACGTCATCACAAACGTACATATTTTGAAGGCCTATATCTACAGAACTGTTAGTCCGGTTGGGTTGAAACTTAGTATGTGGGTAGACCGGGATGTGTTATAGGTAAAAAAATGAGGTGACATCATGTTGACGTCATCATGTGATTTTATATAAATATATGAATTTTTGAACCCTTACGTCACCATGAAGTCATTTTATGATTTGTTTATGATTTTGAAAAATTTACAATTTCATTCCCCTTCTAAAATTTAACACTTCCTTTCGTTGGATTGACTTCAAGCTTGGTACAAACCAATACCACAATGTGCATTGACAAGTGTTTTCAAGATGACGTTATCGTAAGGCATGTGACGTCATCATAAAGGTGGGTTTTTTTAAGTCTCATATTGAGAAAACTATCAGTCCGAAGTGTTCAAAATTGCTTATGAACGTAGGTCGATACGTCTGATTTAAAATGGATTTATATTTTTTGATGATAATATATCTCTTAGACGCTACATACTAAATTAAGAATATAGTCTGGAACGTATTATTGATAAAAAAAGCATAATGTGGAATAGCCATATGTTCTGTTGCAAACAGACATAGATCTCTAGTTTTACTTGCAGTTCTAGTAATTATTCAGATTTTTGTTTGTCAAACAACCTCTGTGATACAATACATGAAAATGTAATAAATGACCTAAAGACACTTTGATATAACAAAAACATGATATCCCGGTCGACAATGAATGATCTGAGAGAACGAAGAATAGAAGCCACTGGTTTGCTTTACTGCACATTTCGTCATCGGCACCACGAACTGACACTCACGCGCAAGTGGGTGTCAATTTGTGAAAACCAAAACTTCAATTAGAAAGCGTTATATTCGGTGAAATGAAGGTCGGTGTCAGTTCGTAAAAACCAAACATGTACGGGTGTGCTCTAAGATTACAGTAACGTACTGTGGAGGATGTCAGTCTGTGAAATCCCAAAATGACTCGGTTCTGTAAATACGCGCGCGTGCAGCACAATGACAGTTCTTGGTGCCGATGACAATTATCTGAGTGTTTTTATTCCTAGTCAATTTGTTATCGATAACAGTGCCAAGGTACCTGTTTGTATTCTGTGACAATCTCAACATCCTCGTTTTTGATATTGAAGGGTAAAACTAAATGTTTTGTTTTTCGGAACTCTAAGAGTATCTCTTTGGTTTTACGAACATTAAATTAAGCATTGAATGATTGCCATCACACCACTCAACAAAACGAGTGACTTCTTGCATATATGCACTCTCATCATCATTCAAAATAAATTCTGTCAGTGATGTATCATCAGCATACTTGACAATGGAGCAGGAGCTAAGATCACCGGTATACATTGTAAATAATAATGGTGATAAAACACCCTACGTTTCTAATGACGAATGTACCTCGTGCGCCCATCACTGTGATAAGAATATTTTCATCTCTGTGCTTAGATTAGCAACACCTAAGCACAGTTTTGTGATTTTCAAAAAAGGAAATGATTTTATTATAGGTTTTCCCGGCCAATGTCCTGAAATGTTCATTCACTTCTAAAAATCGGTCATTCTCTTTAATTCAATTTCGATTTAAAGAAAGTTCAATCGTTTTCCTTGTCCATGCACTCGGTTTTGAGAAACAGACGGCCAATTACGTTACCTATGCTTTCATTAACGCAATCATACCTTTTCGCGCAGTGTTATGGAATACAATTTTGTGAATGTGTAATCAAATGTTCGTGTTTCTCATTCAAAATAGCAGATTAGATCACAGAGCATTAAAATTAAAGTGAAATAGAATGGTCAATGTTTGAAATCGTTCTGTAAAAGCGGAAAAGAAGTCTTGAAAACGAATCTGAATAAATATTAACAAATGGTGCTGCTCAATCACCTAATTGATTCAACCGAAATGGATTCGAATGCTCAGCTAACGAAATGAAACGCACGTTAAGAGCGATTTTCAAATTTAGAGGAAAATGAATGAATTTTTAGAAGTGAATGTACATATTAGGTAATCGACCGGGAAAACCTTTATATTCCCAAAATGTGGTTACAAGTATAACACAAATGGAGCCCATTTTTCTTTTATATACCTGCCTGAAAATATATAGACTGAAAACTCATAAAATGTATTTTTATATTTATCCAGGTTTTGCACCCTCTATAATTGGTTTCTATGACAATGCAAGAATTGTTTTAAAACATAGAAATATACGATCATATACCATGCCAAGGCTTACCAAGGTTGGCAAAGCTATGCGAATGTATCTGGAAGATAAATCTACGCCTCCTAACCGAAATGCTAAGAATACTAGAACCTGCATTCAGCAGATTTAACTCATTTAACATGTAAATAATTTGCAATTTGACAAGACCAAACTCTCAAATTAGCTCAACAGAATTTGGATTATCATCAATAGGGTGCTGTTCTATGATTTGGTGCATGGCTTTCAAGATGAAAAGTAAACTGTAATGTTAATGATGCGCTCTAGGGCATATGGTTAGTGTTCATGGCAACCAAAGATTTTTTTTCAAAATAACCATTCAAGAATAACCATTTTGCTGAGATTGATTAAGATCGGTCAAGGTTTGCTTAGGTTATGGCGGAGAAGATGCCCAATTACACCTGTATTCCTCCGTCTTGCACCCCGATATTTCATCCCTTATAGGTTATGACCGAATTGTTACGTTTACTTACGCTTCCTTACCTTATTCCTAAGAAACTAGAAATACAATTTGAAAGACCATATAAAAAGAAATGTGTACATTTTTTTTCTGAAAAGAGGGGAATTCTACTTAATGGAAAACGGACTAACATGCGTTGCAATTGAGTCTTCAAGGGCCCATGCGATGAACGTTGCCTATGAACATATTTTGTGCAATGTTCTACTCCTCGTAAAATGAAAGAACACTATTTGATGGGCAGCTGAAGACGATGTTGCTGTGATGTCACTTTGGGGAGACACTGTTCATTTAGGGGGTAAATATTGGGAACCCAAACTTGCTCATTGAATTTGTGAGAAATGTACTGACACAACGAATTACCAAAGAAAAGAAACTTTACGACAAGAAAATATCAAACATTTTAGCAACCATGTAAAAAAATAATTCAATGAGGTTTCTGCCTCATTTGACATAACAGTTTTGCTCATGAATATGGATGTTTGCACCAAAAGGCACCAAACTACCCTTGAAAATGGCAAATAAAAATTGAAAATATGGTTTAATTGGACACAAAGGTGCATCGAGGTTTGCATTGAGCTTGTACCCTTTAATATTTTTCTTTGGCTCGACGAACTTAACGCGTTTATTTGATTTGATTCAGCCCTCAAACTGCCGGAGGAACACGGAATTCATACAGGAAACTCTATGGACGGACTACTTTCGTGAACAAGTGAGGGCACTTCGTCACCCCTCAAGAGAGCTACATTGGACGGGACGCACCAGGACTGTCTTACGGACTATCAAATTTGAGGCTTAGCCTTATCGATAAGTGGGGAAGAGAGCCGGGTAGTGCTGTCAAATAGGATTATTGGAGTAATGGAACAGTAAATCGGCTTAATCCGGCCCATTATGTTGACCATGTGTAGTAAGTGGGCTTGTGTTAGCTCATATGCATTTTCAGGTAATTTCTTTGAAACTCTCAATGTCGCGTATAGATACCTCAAGAAGTTCGAACCACTTGATGCTTTTTTATGGGCAGGGCCATGAATTTAGAAAGTGGAAGACTTTGTGGGCAAAAAAATGATGCATATAATATCAGCATTTGGGCAGGTAACCCAAGTGCTGTATCACCGGAAAAACCCAGAAATTAATTTATAAAAGCGGGGGCAGGGCAAATTTCATTAAAAGATTTTTTTATTTGGTTTTAAACCGGGTGGACAGAATGCTTACCTGTCAAATCATAAAAAAATGTTCCTCTCTGGGGTTGTATCACACTTGTTTTCATAAAAGGGGACATATTCCAAAAGTGGGCTTTTGGGAGCCAATATACATTTTAGGGATACATTCTAAAAATATCAGGATCATCTACAGCCACGTCAACAAGTGAAACAACTATCATTTTTTTCCAACTGGCAGCAATTGTAAACATCAATGATATATTGCACACGAATAAATTGACAAAATAATCGACTCCTGAGACATTCAAGTGTTGAATTCTGAATACTATGATGACCTCCCTGACGGTTCACTGTAATGAAACAGCCATTTTAAACTTCAAAATAGCCGCCCCTTACTGTATATATTAAAAAAAAAAGAATATTTGCACTTATTGGAAAAAGTCTAAAAATAACAAAGTTCAACAAGTAAAAGAGCAAAGTTGTCAAGCTCAGATAATTAAAGCCAATAAAATAACAATCACTAGTAATCGGACACAAGTTTGAAGAGGCATTAAATGTCCATGACCTTGTTCAGAAAAAGAGCTTGAGACCTACAGGTATCTGTCCATAGTTTCACAGAAAAAGCACTTTCAATCCAATATGAGGAAATGTGCAAGGAATGGGAATAACACCTTATCGTGTTCCAAATTGAAATTTGGAACAGCTAAAAAGCTCAATGTGGTTGTAAATGACCAACCATAGAGCTGTTCCCAACCTGTTTTTGATTGTCTATTCATAAATACCTCAGACGGTTCAGCCATTCCTATTGGTCGAGAGCCCGTCACGTGGCCGGTCTCAAACGGATGATAAAGACATGGCTAGCTGGTCTTAAACATTTTTCCAGTGTCACAATAAAGTGAGGACTCCTAAAAATCCAGTGCCTCTTAAAATTTAATTGATTGAACAATCACAATCCTCACGTAGGCATGCGCAACACTACCAGCGAGTCGAAATTTTGTAGTTCTAAATTCAAAAAGCAACGCAACAGGTGCGTTCTGCGCGACATCGCGCAGTACATGCTACGCGCGCGTCAATCTCCATAAAAGGGTTGTTTACATCTTACTCGCCAGCTGAACACTCCATTATTTTGCTTGAGGGATGTTTCAAAAGGCATGAAGTGAACTTGTTAAACAAAATCTGGATTTTTTGATCAAATTATTTGATTTCTTTTACCGAAAAGGTATTTATGAAAGGGAATAAATATGTGCTGGGTTGGTATTTATCACACTGTTAAAGACCGCTTAGAGTCTGGGTGCTGATAATTACCCTCGCCTCCGGCTCGCGTAATTATCAGCACCCAGACTCTAAGCGGTCTTAAACAGAGTGATAAAAACCTCCGGAGCGCACATTTATTCCCTTATTGAACAATAGATAATAATAAAATGCTTTTTTTCCCACAAATATATAATTCTTAAAATTGAAATTGTAATCTTACATAATTTCACTTCCTGTAAAACCGTGTGTAAGGGTCACATGACCCTAACATACACATTTTTATTTATAACACTTCCCTGTCTATACATTTACCAAGTTTGAGAACAATCGGTCAAATAGTTTTAATGTTAAAGGACTATAAAGATTGCCTCATTATATATTCATGACGTCATAACACGAAAACAATAAAATGTCTATTAATAATGCAACATAGTTATTATTTAATGTTGCTTAATGCTAAAAGAAGGTCAACCCAATCAAATTTATAATTTATTAGATATGCTAATTAGGCTCTAAAAAACACTCCCGGTAACACTGGAAGTAGGGGTCACATAACCTTGACAAACCACTGTTCGTCTAAAACATTTCCCTGTCTATGTACCTGCCAGGTTTGAGGTCAATCGGTAAAATAGTTCTATAGTTATAGGATTCGGATTAAATAATTCCCAAAGTTGTTTGTAGGATAAAAATGTGTACAAAACATATGGCAAAGTGGAAAAATAAAAAATAAATTAAACTAGAGTTGGTGGTTGTGAACATCCACCGAGCTGTTCCCAGTTTTGACTGTCTTTTGGACCGTAAACAAAATGACTGAGTCCTATTGATTTAAAACAAAACAAATTTAACTGATAAAATTGAAATTATTTCTTTAAAAAATTGCGCTTCCGGTACAACCGGAATTAAGGGTCACATGACTTGACATTTGAGGAGGAGTGTTTTCAGTATGGGTAATTGTGCAAAGAACTGTAATCATAACTTATAATATTGTGGAGATATGGCGATCACATTATTGCTGCATTAAGAATTCATGATGTCAAACTGCAAGAATAATAAATTGCACAGTAATAATAATGCAATATATTATTCTTTGAATGTTGCTTCTTACTATTATTCGTTCTCAACCCGATCAGATTTATAATTTATGAGATATGATAATAGGGATCTCAAAATAACACTTCTGGTGACACCGGAAGTACGGGTCACATGACCTTGACATACCGATTTTTATTTATAACATCTTCCTGTATATATACCTACCAGGTTTAAAATCAATCAGTCAAACAGTGCTATGGTTATAAGACTGTAAAAATTGCCTCAGTAAATAGTCATGACGTCATAACATGAAAACAATAAACTGCACGGTAATAAAGATGCAACATATTTTCTTCAAATGTAGCTTCATTATGATATAAGGTATCAATTCCATCAGATGTATAATTCATGAGATATGTAATTAGGGTCTAAAATTAACACTTCCAATATAACAAGAAGTGGAGGTCACGTGATCTTGAAATATCAATTTCATCTGTAGCACTTCCCTGACTATATGCATTCTAAGTTTGAAACCATTCGGTTCAATAGTTAGAACGCTGTAAAAATGATTATTCTCAGACAACACACAAAACCACACAGTGAGAGTTGATTTGACTTTTCTGGCATAGATTTTTTGAGCCGCTAATTTATTTCTCCTCGGTCAATGTTTAACTGTATTAAATGTCCGTAAATACGTTAACAAGCTATAACATACCAATGAATAATTACCTATTTGCTAAAAGATATTTGCCTTAGAAACATTTTAAACAAGCTAAAAACGGGGCACGCTTGCCCCAAATACTTGCCATGCTTGGCATCACTGGGCCCGAAACCTTGGCATGCTTGCCAACCATTCACTAGCCCCACCAGAACAAGTGGGTGCTAGCCAAAGTGTTTTGTCACATGACTTAAGTATTTGTCACGTGACTTTAGTATTTATATGCCTATATTACTCAAGAAGTTATTTGTAGTTAAAGCACACCGATTTGGTCCACCGCTCGTAGATACGGTTGGCATGCCCCATCAGTACAAATGGGTGCTTGGCGTACTTTTTTACAAAGATTAAACACAACTTGTTAAATGTTTAACGTCCAAATTCAAAGGTTTTACTTAAGAACTATTCACCCAACTTGTTTATTTAGTTTGAATTGAGGCACTGCCCGTCGCTCCCAGCCAACTTCGCCCATTTATAGAAGTATAAAAGTATGGTGGTTGAAGGGGAGGTGGTGGGTTTATTTTTGTTGTTGCGGTCTCAAAAAGCTACGCCGAACTGGCCTTTCATCCACGGCGTGCACGTAGTGCGTCTGTGCGCGCGCGTGGACTTATCACCTTTGTATCAATATTTAAATCTCCCTTGGAAGTTACATCAACTTCTGCCTATGAACAGCACTTTTGGCTTGATGCCAGCAAGGGATGGCCAGCTGCAATTTGGGCAATCAATATGTTTACTAATTCCATACCATAGCAACCATCCGCTGATTAACAGAGAGTTTGAAACTCAGCCAGCCGTGTGTTCGTGGAGAATAATGTATTTTATCTTTCAGTGATAAAATGAATTATTCTCAGACAACACACAAAACCACACAGTGAGAGTTGATTTGACTTTTCTGGCATAGATTTTTTGAGCCGCTAATTTATTTCTCCTCGGTCAATGTTTAACTGTATTAAATGTCCGTAAATACGTTAACAAGCTATAACATACCAATGAATAATTACCTATTTGCTAAAAGATATTTGCCTTAGAAACATTTTAAACAAGCTAAAAACGGGGCACGCTTGCCCCAAATACTTGCCATGCTTGGCATCACTGGGCCCGAAACCTTGGCATGCTTGCCAACCATTCACTAGCCCCACCAGAACAAGTGGGTGCTAGCCAAAGTGTTTTGTCACATGACTTAAGTATTTGTCACGTGACTTTAGTATTTATATGCCTATATTACTCAAGAAGTTATTTGTAGTTAAAGCACACCGATTTGGTCCACCGCTCGTAGATACGGTTGGCATGCCCCATCAGTACAAATGGGTGCTTGGCGTACTTTTTTACAAAGATTAAACACAACTTGTTAAATGTTTAACGTCCAAATTCAAAGGTTTTACTTAAGAACTATTCACCCAACTTGTTTATTTAGTTTGAATTGAGGCACTGCCCGTCGCTCCCAGCCAACTTCGCCAAACGCGCAACGCGCGCCCCATGGGACGACAGGCAGTACCCTCACACCCTTACCCCGAAGAGTAGAACCCCAAAAGAGAAAAACTGAACGAAACAAATACTAGCGCCAGGGTAATACTGGAGTTGTGTATAACTATTACCAACTGAGGATAGAGTGCGAACTGCTACCATTTTTTTTTTTTAAGAGTTAATGTTGCAAACATCATTAATGCTGTTACCTCATCGGCATGCTTGCCACAAATCTTTGGCACTCTTCCTAAACCACACAAGCTGCCTCTTTGAAATTTTTGAAAATTAAACATGCATAATAATAATACACATCCATTACAAAGTTAGGTATTATAATCATACGCCACAACTTGATCATTGGATAACGTTGTCAAAAGAGGTAAAAACTAACTACAAATGTTGATTAAATACTTTTATATATTTCTCAAACCAATCCTGATCGATATAGATTCAATTGATACAAAAAGAGAATGTTAGTGGCTACCTTCTAAGCTGGCCTACAAAGTGGCAAAACCATTCGTGGACAAAAAGAGGACGAAATGTACTATTTTCCCGTGGGTAGATCTAATCTAAATCAGTAAGGGGAAATATCCCCAACATATCAACCTCCTATTGTGAGTATCACTAACGTGAACTAAACAAATTAGCTATTATTGCTCCTGAAAAAGGCGAAAAGCCAGTACAAAACCCATCCTGGTGGAAAAGATCGAAAAAATTCCCTTCCGGCCCCCAAATAGGTGACCAAGTTTTCTTTGTAGTTTTAGGAGCAAAATTATCTGGAGGCATAAAGATTTTTTTTTTTTTTTTTAACTTTTTAATTGTTTATGTTATCTTCCAAAAGTACAATTATTACTTAAATCCCCTTAAAACAATGAACTTGTTGAAGTAGCCGTTATTAAATGTAAACAGTCAATGTATAGCTATAGTTAGTCATTTAAACTGTTTACCTGAAGATGAATATTCCGTGTTCAATGTAAAATAAAATACAGTACAAAATAGCCAGGACTATGTACAACCTACAACCCAATACAATGACATCAAAAGCATGAATGCAATTTAGAAAATTCCAAGTTGTAATTTACTTAGCAATATTCATTTCATGTCAAGAAATGTTTCTAACCAGCTTCATCTGTTCTTTGTTTTTGAAGCCCTTTTTTTTTTTTTTTGAAAAATCATAACCAGCAGGAGGCTTGTACGGTGCATCAACGTTAACATGTCAATGGGAAATATTTTTACACTTACAAGTAGGCCTACAATGAATAGTACAATTGGGCTGCTAAAGATCTGGGTCAAGCACGTAAACGCGCAACGTGTGGTTAAATGTATGTGTCTACAGATCATATAACTTAGCGTACACTTTATGTTGCATTATCCTCCTCAATGCCATCATGCTTTTAAATCGCGTCAACTTAATTGAAATGGATGTCCATAGAATTTAATAGGTCATGGTCAAAAAAGTGTGCCGCTTTTTCTGTTGACAGCTTTTTTCCTGTTGACAGTTATTTTCCTGATATTCGCCTTTAGGCAACAGTTTATAATCTGGACGCCAAACTGGCCAAATTGCTGGACGATCAGTACCAACCGAACTTGACAAGATGTCCAACCTTGGAAGACCTCTATGTTGCAAATCTGAAGAGCATTCGATGATATGAGTCCCGGTCCCAAACCAATTTGTAGCGCGTGCTATCCCCTGGCATCCTGCAACAGAAAATACTCAAAGCAGCAGCTATCCTTTGCAAACATATCTATCTTTTAAATGTATTCATTTATTTTTTGTTTATGTGTTTGTTAGGTTGTTTGTTTGTTGGGGTGTTGGGGTGTTTGTTTTATTTGTTTTGTCAGGGTGTTTGTTATCATTATTATCATTATTATTATATAATCTACAGCATCCCACAAATGGGCGACAGGTTCTTTTTTTTTTTTTTTTAAATTTATTTGGCAAGTCACATCTGGATTTTGGCAACATGCCATGTGGGGGTGACAAAACCCCTATTGTTAGAACGACCCTTGGGACAAGGAATGTTTCTGTTGCAAATTATCTAGCTCGAGAAAATCACCAAATTTCGTGAAGAAAAGATAAGAGGTAAACTTGGATTAGGTGATAGTTTAGGTTTGTGCACAAGTCTATGGTAAAGTCTCGCTGTTATGGCATTAGTAGAAATTATTACTATTTAATTATTACAGTTTGTAGTATAGTATTTCATTATAATTTTAAATGTTAGTATAAATTCCTATGGCTTCACAAGTTGGCCCAGGTGACAGAAAAGGATGTCAAGCTAAACAGGAGAGAAACTATATCTCGAATGAATAGGTCCCCCTTAATTGTGTGAAAAAAAAAGAAAAAAGAATCTAGCATTTTGCTGCAATCATATAAGGTTGGGTTAACTACACATTGTCAAGCGGAGCCTACTGCGTTTTTGAACTCTTTTGCCAGGTTCCTTGGGTCAACAATTAACCTGCCTTTTCAAAATAGGTTAAAAAAGTGCCCATCCAGTGATCTCAGATCTGCCAACCTGCTCCGAAAGCAGCTGCTCTGACAAACAGCGATCATGTCATGTTTGGCCAAAATCGCAAATTTATGTGGAAGTACTATCTTATCTTAGGAACTGTCAAGATTAATCATGCCAGTGGGGACACTGTCACTCTTCTTCTTCTTCTTCTTTTTTTTTTTTTTTAAATTTGCATTAAAGTGCTGTCTTTACATTTAATTGTGTAGACCCTACCATTAATATCATCATGATTATGTTTATAACTATGTAATTGACATTACATGCACTGGCTAAAAACTGCTCAGATTGCACCGCGGTGTTATTATAGGCCCCGGGCCCCTATTTATTGTATTAGGAACCAATGCCGAAAGATCGGCTCAAATTAGCTGTAGAACAATAACATTTGTCAGACTAGAAATGGTCTGAAAAATTAATTAATTGCCCAGGGCTGTTTTAGCTCTAGTATCTTATTGGATTTTTTATTTTTTTTTTATTTTTTTTTATTTGTGTGTTTGTTAGTTTATTTATTTATTATTCATTTACTTCTTATTATGTTTTACGGTTACATTTGCACTCTGGCCACGATTTGAGACAAATACAAATGAAACAAATGAAATAACTGAATAGGCGCTAGAGCCTAGCCCCTGCTAATTCTTTCATGAGTTTTAGTCCTATATGTTAGGAAAACAAAACAAGCCCCACTGCATGCCTCAACATGTCGTAATATAGGGCCAACAAAGGCCTATTAATTATATTATTAAACATAAATGGCTGGCTGCAAAAACAAAACTATTGATAAAATTCAATAATTATTATTATTATTTTTTTTTAAATAAAATGAAGTAGGGACCAGGTATCTCCGTTGAGGGAAGTAATTGCAAAAGCGAATGAACAAGTCAACTGAACACTTATAGCTCATGCTCATACTCATAGTCATAGCTTCAGAAAACCAGTATGTAGGCCTAGGCTTATTAATTATGGCAAACAATTAAGCTACCCAGGTATAAAGTTGACTCAGTAGGCTACCAAAGTTAAGGCCTCGGTGATCAAGTGATGCCTAATCGCCATGATTCGCCTTCAGCTTGCAGTGGATAGGCATTTTAACTATCGCGCTTAACGGTCCCCGAATGATCGAATTTGTATCAAATCGGCCTAGGCCTATGCCGACGTCAACACCAATGCCCCGTCTGAGTGATCATGGTGATATTACATTCAATGTGCCGTAAAACTCATCAGACATATTGGACAATTTGTTCAGTTTAAATATCAAAATCATTAATTCAACTATCCAAATTAGGTCAAACCATGGAGGTATGAAAGGAAATTGTACTTGTAGGATTCAATCAAATGTCGATCGATCTCCGCACTTTCGATAGGGCCCTATCGCTGGTTGCGTAGGGCCTATAATTGAGGCCTATAGCGTTAAAACTAAAATCATAGAAACGGTGAACAAAAACTTCACACGATATTGCACAGTACAACAAACAAACGGGACCAAAACAAATGCTGTGTGATTGGAAAATTCTCACCTTGAATTCCATCATGCATGGCATGTTTAAGCATGATGTCCAAGCCAGTGCACCAAGCGGGAAATCTCGAGAGAGGGTCGTGAAGAACAAAGATCCAGCGTTCACACTGCAGGCCGACACGTTGCCGCGGTCAAGCATGCCGAGAACACCAGCCACCAGCACCGGGGCGGATTGAAAGCTGGGCGGGGATGCGCTGCCCGGACTCGGCTGGAACGCACCGTCATGACCGTTGATTTGGCGTCTGGACTTCGGTGTCCGTAAACTTATGACGGGCCATGATTCAAGTAGGACTACACAAGCTTCAATCATGGACGGCTGACATAATCCAGTGGTGATTCAGCATTCGAAAAAGTACGAGTAGGCCTAGGCCTTAAACGCTGATACTTGATAGAATTCATGTTCTGGAAACCTTGGACGGCTGTGACAAATCGCATGAAATGTCGACAAGCGAGCGTATCGCTTGGGCTGACGTTCTGACGAGGCATCTTCTAAAAGCTGTGTGGTCGTACTTGACGTAGGATATACGTAAATGCCGTCTCCAAAACCCCAAAAGATCACTGAAGTCAGCTGCATAACATTTGCAAATCATAAGTTCACTAACCGAAGTTCAAATGTGAACGAAAAATTCATGGAATGTAAGCGAACAAACGCTTATTCCAGGAGAAATTTATTTTTGTTGTTGCGGTCTCAAAAAGCTACGCCGAACTGGCCTTTCATCCACGGCGTGCACGTAGTGCGTCTGTGCGCGCGCGTGGACTTATCACCTTTGTATCAATATTTAAATCTCCCTTGGAAGTTACATCAACTTCTGCCTATGAACAGCACTTTTGGCTTGATGCCAGCAAGGGATGGCCAGCTGCAATTTGGGCAATCAATATGTTTACTAATTCCATACCATAGCAACCATCCGCTGATTAACAGAGAGTTTGAAACTCAGCCAGCCGTGTGTTCGTGGAGAATAATGTATTTTATCTTTCAGTGATAAAATGAATTATTTAAATTCATGTCATGTGACCCCTGATGACGTCACGATGACGAAAAGTGTCGGCATACATCCTCAGATGATGGTTAATGACTATGCCATTGGTTAATGACTATGCCGATATCATCTGTTTTAAAATAATTCCCAAAGTGGCTTGTAGAACAAAAACGTGTACAAAACCTATGGGAAAAGTGGAAAAAGAAAAAGAACCAAAAAAGGAAAAAAAAAACTTTAACAAAAACAAAAGCTGTCCCCAATTGAATTGGGAACAACTAAAAAATAAAGAGGGAAAAACTTTAACAACAAAAGCTGTTCTCAATTGAAATTGGGAATTGCTAAAAAAAGAAGAAGAAAAAAAAACACCTTTAACGGAAAACAAAAGCTGTTCCAAATAAAAAATAAGGACAGTTTAAAATGGACAAAAACTTTAACAAAATTAAAAGCTGTACCAATTTGAAATTGGAAACAGCAAAAAAGAAAAAGAAAAAAGAAAAAGACAAAAACTTTATATGAATTAAATAGCTGTTCTCACTCGAAATTGGGAACGGCTAATAAAGATTTGTAGTTTCCATTTCCCAAACAGAATTACAAAACGCGATATTGGAATCGAAATGCTCGGTAGGTATTAAATGGAGCAGTTTGAAAGATTACTATGCGTAAACAAATATTGGAAGTTGGACCAAGACAGGAACCGCCTGATAAATAAAATATAGGCATATTAATAAATAAACCGGCCTCATTTATTCACTGTCAGTGAAGCAGGGTATTCGCGCACTGTTGTCAATAGTCACAATGGTAGCTTTGAGCGGCGCGATAACTCGACGAAGTTTGATAAATTGGATGGCTTTCTTCAAGAAAATATTGCATTCGTCATCACAATATTTACGACTCGTGCAATATTGTAATAGCTCGTGCACTATATTCTTGTATCCCCCGAATAAAAACCCTCCAATATTATATAATTATTACTATCAATATGCATTCTAAGATAATTCTATTCAAAGGAACAATGATATTAAGCTGTTGCATTTCAATGTTCTTAGTGTTGCTAGTTGCTAAAAACCTATTTTAAAAGAGTTTGGCAGTAAAGCCTATTGGAATATCCGAAACCAGGTTAAAAGATTAACAGAAACCTTTATACAACCACTAAACTACGCTATTGAAGGTATCTGTCTGTATTTGTATTATTACATCACACCAACTTAGAGAGAAGACAACGAGAAGAAATTACAGTTTTAGATGTGATAGAAAAAGTCAAGAAGATATTCAAGGAAAACCCACTTAATTAGGAAGAGACTGAAACCCAATCCACATATTGACCCAGGCGGGATTCGAAACCAGGTCACAGCGGTTGAAAGCGAGGCAAGTACTAATACGCCAACCTGACTCCCCATAAATAAAATTGTCAAAGGTATAGAAAACAGAATAGGTAATGGTATTGCATTATATGTAAAACATGACTTAGCTTCTACTATACTCGTAGCTTATACTCGCATTTATTCATGTCTTATTAACTCTGATATGAAATCGTGTGTTACTAAACTAGTGGACACCGGTAAAGCGAATAATATTAACATTGGAATCTATAATACGTTCTTCTGTTTATTGTAAGTTTATTGAATGTATCGATACACTTCTTGTGACGAAGTAAAAAAAAACACTGTTAAATTAAATAAGATTATATTATTAACTTGCTGTAGTGTGTGACTGTGGACGCAATTTTATGAACAGCCTCTTATCTCAATCATTTTATCCCACCACAAATTAACCAACAGATTTTACTGGTGACAGTGCATGCCCTCACTATGTTTATCAAACCATCCTGCTGGTGTTTTGATGACGGACAGTTGTGACCATCTTCCCACATTTGTAGTTATTGAAAACTTCAAAGAAAGAGAGCGACCCGATGACAAATGTAAAAAGCGTGTCCTTAACTAAAATAATACTGACAATTTAATTCAAGATTTGAATGACACTGAGTGGGATTATATATTGAAATCGAAATACATCATTCAAATGTATATAGCCTTCAGCAAATTTTGCTACATGTTAATCAAGTTAAAATGCCATTATGATGAACTTAAATCAAGGTGTCTAACTAATGCTTTTTTCCATGCAATAAGAAGTGCAAATTTTGTGTATATAACATATTTGAAGAAATAAATATAATTGGTAAAAAAAATGACTTATAACTCTCTTATTGAATTATGCAAGAAAAAAAAAAGAACTCCTCAAATAATAAGTAAACTAAAACGAGCAACATTAAAGCTACTTGAAATGTTCTTATTCTCTTCTTCAAAAGCACAAGCAGTATTCCTGTTATTTTAATGATGACATTGCAAAATTAGTAATCATTATTTTGTTAATATTGGGAATAGCCTTTCCTGGGAACACCATTATGTAACACTTTCTTCCGTTTATTTTTTAAAGATCGCACTTTCGAACTCATTCTTCTTGTCACCTAAAAAGAGATTGTGAAAAATAAAAAAAAAAGCTTCTTGCAATTCCCGGAGTCTGATGCTTTAAGTTCTTCAGTCATTATAAGAGCAAAATACTCATTAGTAAAGCCTTTGGCTGGCATCTTCATTAAGTTTGTAACTGCTGGATTATTTCCTGATAGTTAAAAAATAGCCCAAGTTACCCCGATTTACAAAAAAGGTTGTAAGCATCACATTGGTAATTTATAGACCCGTATCAGTTTTGTCCACGTATTCAAAATGAATTGAGAATTTGCTTTACATCAGATTAGTATTTTAAATTAATAAGCATGACATCCTGTCTGAAAATCACCATTTGGTTTTAGACAAACCGGTTAACTGATTTATTGTTATCTAATACATGCAATCTTGTCACGGAACTGGGGTTTCCCTATTGGACTTTAAGCCTATTCTGGCAATTTTTTTCTTATTTATTTATTTATTTATTTCTTTCTTTCTTTCTTTTTTTTTGGGGGGGGGGGACCTACATACTCATCATGGTATGGAAACTATTCCCAGGAGGTTGGCTTTTGGTTAACAGATGACGAGATACAGGTACTTGATAAAATGTTTAGTTAGATAAGACGGGGATAGTCACGTTAAACATGTATACAAGATGGTCTTTGTGTGAATGTTTCTTTATGATAAGCTCATGTTTACAGCCAAGCAACTCACAGATGTTATTTGTGGTACTTTAAATATAACTCGATCTTCATGCCCTAATTTGCTGCAGTGTTCCAGATCAAATCACAGTAATCGAGTTGCAAGTCCATATAAACACCAAGGTATTTCATACATTGGGTTTGTTCTAGAGAAAGGTTGTTGTTGTTGATGATTGGCAAAAGGGTTGAGGTGAACCTAATGTGAAGATATACTCAGCATTGTATTTGTTTTTGTGGTATTGAGAGAGAGACTGTTTGATTTAAGCCAGTTGCTTATTCGTTCCATGTCTGAGTTGAGAACGTTGTTTCACGATTTAGTCTTCCTGTGTGTTGTTTCGAAAGACTGATTTTGACCTTTAAATCATCGTTTTTGTAGTGATAACAACGTTTACTGTTTGCTCGATCTCCGCACTTTGTTCTTTGCTTTGGGTGCGCCGTCTCATGTTTAATTGACATAGGTCGATCTCAACTGTCCGACTGAATTTGCAAAGTCTATAATTGGGCTGATTTTTTTTTGTTTTTGTTTTGCGGGATTTAGCAATATCCTTTATTCCATTAAATGATTACTGTGTTGTTATCAGTTAATCATTTATTTTATACCTATTTACTGCGGCACTTGACCTGACAAAGTATACAGAAGCCGGCACCATTGCTGGAAAATTCTGTGCGCAGTGCATTCGTTCAATTCCTTTGAGAACTGTTTTAGGAATTGCATGGGACCACATCGTCACTGTTTTCACGAAGAGGCGAATTTAGTATTTCACTGTCTGAACAAATATTAGAGATAAACGCGTTTGAAGTCATTTTTTTTCTTTCCATTTGACAATTAGACACTTTAAGATGCATAAAATATGTAATATTTAGGCATCAGAGGAAAAAAGAGCTTATAATCTTCATAAATGTTGCAAACTTTAGGAAAAAATAGGTGATTAGTTTTGCAAATTAATCAATTAAAGAGAAGTGGCTGTTCATGAAAACGAAAAAGAAGACAAATTAGCAAATTCGCCCCTTCGTGAAAACGCTTAGGCGACTACGTATGAGTCAATGCATTTTTTGTACACTACGTGAAGATTCTGCCCTCCTGCGCATGCGCCTTGAAATTCGCCCCTTCGTGAAAACGTTTTATTGCACGCGCATATGGAATTCGCCCTTTCGTGATATACGCGCTATTGTATTATAGTGTATTTATTTACCAACAATTTATTTATACTATAGAGTACAGAAATTCGCTCCTTCGTGAAAACGCTAAATAGCGCTTTTGGCATATTCGCCCATTCGTTAATTAGGTTAATTAAGATCTTAATTAATTTTTTTGAAAGTGTAGCCTCACTTGGTTGTAGATATTGATATCTTTATTCATTTAGGCCTACACCAAAAAAACCCAAACAAACAAATTTCGAAAAACAGACGATTTTCATGAAATTCGCTTCTTCGTGAAAACGGTGACGACATTGTCCGGACAGTTTGTTTCAAAGTATGGATCTGCTGCACACAGTTTCAAGATTTCAGACGCTCGAAGTCGAACTTATGTCACTGTTAGTAGCTTATATTACGTAGTACTTATGTTATTTCTCGTCATTTAAAAAAAATACGTGCTGATCAGTCATGACGAATGCAGAAATTATATAGTTCAGCCCGGACGGCTTCGTTAAATTAGATTAATTAAATAAATCTGTTGTTGTAAACAAGGACAATGTTGACGAGGATTATTTGCTGACCAAACCCAAGTGCACGGTTTTCAGCAAAGATCGTATATAGCGCCATAGGCGCTATGGTTAACCGATTGCGGTCCGGTAACACAATGACGAAGCGCATATTAGCATATTCATCAGCGTCACTAGGCTCGACTTGGCGTGGGTCGCGGTATCGACGAATGAAAGTCGGCAAAAGGGTGATATTTATTAATTAATAACTCGTACCCGTAAGAAATCGCCCTTTACAACCACACGGCTGGTACAATTTCCTTCGGCGGCTCCAGACGCGGGAGGTCAATTTTACGAAACTCTTTATATTGTGGCGCAATAGCAGTTTGGTGGTAGCCAGAGGCTATCGTAGCTGTAGATTAGACAATGACCTAGACGTCAGCCAGGGCTGATGCGCGTAATGCGCCGCGGCGCCAGCCTATTTGCCGCGTGGGTATAAAAGCGCGAGCGCGCGTTCAGCGGGGCAGTTCCGTTCCAGTCCCGTACCAGAGTAGTGAGACACGGGTGACCAGTAGTGCGTCGCAGTTGCTGAGCGTGTTTATTCAGTCCCTCGCCCGTGCAGATTAGTGGAGCTGGTAGTAGGCAGCTGTGTCCGTAAGTGAGGCTCTTACTGGGATAAGTTTAGCGGGGGCTTGTTCGGTCAGTTGAAGAGGGGAGGAACTCCGTCCACGGGAATAAGTAGCGAGGCCGTAGTGGTGAGTGGACGTTAACTTAGTGGGGAAGATTTATAACCTGTACAGGAAACCTGTTTAGGAAACCCGCACCAGCCCTGTTTAGGGGAGACACCTGGGAAGGTGACCAACACCTGTCAAGGTCTAGCGATGAGTTGCAGTCTGTCTGAGTAGATTATAATAAAGGAGTGTCAACCTACAGAGAAGAGTCCCGTGTTTGATTTAGAGGTGCTCCGTTTTCCTTCCCCTGCCCTGTTCCCGTGTGTGCTGGCGCGAGAGCTGCTGGCGTAAGACCCGCCCGCGAATAAAGTTGTTCCCCTGCTGCGCCTGGCGGTAGACTGCCCCAAAACGGGCCTGCTCCCTTGGCCTTCTCAGAATTGACCGCTCGCTGACGTCGGCCGAGGACGACTCGGGGTTGCTGTCGGCACGACCGCCACAACTGGTGTCAGAAGTGGGATAGGCGTCGCAGGAGGAAACAAGTCGGTTGGCAGATTTGGTATTGCAGCTACAGTCGGAGGTGCGTGAGCTGAGAGTTGCGGGAACTGAGGATCATAGGCGGCAGAACTGGACAGTACCAGAATTTCCGGATACGCCGAACACTTCGATGTTTACACATTTCAGCGGACGAGAGGAACATTCGCCGTTCAATCCATTCACTCCGAAACCTACACCCAAGCCTCGGACTAAATTCAGCAGAACACCTGTTGCAGCAGCAAACTCTACGATGACAACGAGATCAACAATTGAGGGTACACTCAGCGCCGAGTCCAGCGACTGCACGCCGGCTACGGTTGAGGAGAAAAAGACATGCACACCGTCATTAGTGAGTGTGGTTCAACCAGCTGAAGGTGCCAAAGAAGAGTTGGGGGAAGGCAAGGCTGCGCCTGCCGTAAAGGTGCGCCAGGAGGTGAAGACGAAGCGGCCGAACATCACACCGGACCGGTTTAACGGGAAAACTCCATGGCGTGATTTCCTGCAACACTTCGAGGCGTGTAGACTGGCAAACGATTGGTCAGACGGACAGGCGAAGATTTTTCTGGCAGCAAGTTTGCAAGGGATTGCAGTCAAGGTGCTAGGGAGTCAACAGGCTGGAGGGAAAGATGTGAATTACAGTCAGTTGGCGAGGAGACATTTCTCTGACGCCGTAGAGGATCAAGCGACCCGCGAGGGGATATTTCGCGCAAGGCTGAGGACCTTGGAAGAAGCAATTCGAGCAGCAATTGCCACCGAAGGATTTCTCAAGGTTGAAGAGCAGAGGGCGGGACGGATTAAGCCGAAGTACGCGAGAGTGCTTGGTGACGAGTGTGAGCCTTTGTGGCAGAAGTTTCAAGAAGATATTTTCGAGAAGCAGAAGAGCATGGAAGAGTCCTTTTCAGAAAGCCGGAAGAAGATGAAGGCGCTGATGGAGCAGATAGCGAGGGGCGGAAATGGGCCTACGAAGCAAGAGCGGCCGGAGAATGGACGTGATACTTACCAACGAGCAAGGCGAGAACCTGCACAGGGCGACATCTGCTTTAGGTGCTGAGAACCAGGACACTTCGCCAGAAACTGTAGGCGCCCGTATGGAGAAAAGACTAAGAAGTCGGGAAACGAGTCGCAGCTTACCCCGCGGCCCGGGGGCGAGCTGGGGGACAACCACCAGGGCCGAGAGGGGAAGATGGTGGAGAACCCCCAAGCACTAGAGCGCGGGGAGGAGAAAAGTTTTGGGGCGAGTCGGATGATTCAAGCACAGAGAGGATTGTTTGTTCCGGTGACTGTCAGAGGCTATAAAGCGAGTTTGTTGGTGGATACGGGGCTACAAGTACGTTTCTCTCATCCACTTTGTTTTATAAGATGGCTCCTGAGGATAGACCACCTTTGAGCAATACGGGACCGAAGGTTAAGAGTGCAGACGGGACTCCATTGGAGAGCATTGGTAGAGCATGGGTCGAATTACACGTGGGTAAAACTACCTATCCAGTAGTAGCCACATTTGGTAAGCTTGACACCTTGGAAGGGATCCTGGGAATGGACTTCTTACTTCCGACTGGCGGAAACCTGAACTTCCAGGCGATGGAGCTGGTGATTAATGAGGAGAGAGTGCGTTTTACGGACACGAAAGGCGAAGCATTCTGTGCCAGGGTTGTTGTAGACCGCACAACCAGAATCCCACCAGGTCACGAGGCGCTGGTGCCGGGACACGTGATGCGAGGTACGCCTATGAAGGGGTTTGGAATCATATAACCAGTTGACAGGAGTGAGGTGGCGAATAAAGGTGTTGTGGTAGCCCGTACTCTTGTTAAGGTCGATGACGGTGTTCTACCAATCAGGGTTTTAAATCCAGGGAAGCGAACAGGTGTTGTTCGTGAGGGAACCATGGCCGGAAAAGTGACAAGTGTAGGTGACGGCAATGTTGAACAAGTCCAGCAGCCATCTTCATCAACACAGCGGCGGGTGGAAGTTCCGGAACACCTTGCTGACCTGTACAGGCGGAGCAAGGAAGAGGTTTCAGCCGAGCACCATGACCAAATAGCAAAGTTACTGAGCGACTACAGCGATGTCTTTTCCCAGAGTGACAGTGACATCGGGCGTACTGGTTGGGTGAAACACAGTATAAAAACTGGGGATGCAAGACCTATCAAGGAGAAACCCAGACGGTTTCCTCAGAGCGAGCAATGGGAAACAGTTCTGGTATACCTAGACGATGTTATTGTCTTTGCGCAAACAGACCAGGAAGAACTTCAGCGCTTGGAAGTCGTCCTCCAGCGCGGTTACGACAGGCGGGTTTGAAGTTGAAGCCGAAAAAGTGTAACCTATTCAGGAGGAGCGTGCTATATCTTTGGCATGTGGTGTCGGGTGATAGCATCGCGACCGACCCGGAGAAAGTTCAAGCCGTGCGGGAGTGGCCTACGCCGAAGAACGTCACTGAGGTCCAGAGCTTCCTTGGGCTGGCTGGCTATTATAAACGGTTTGTCAGGCCGTTCTCCGATGTCGCACGGCCACTGCACCACCTAACCGAGAAGGGGCAAAAGTTTGAGTGGGGTGAGGATTGTGAAGTCGCCTTCCAAGAGTTGAAGCAAAGGTTACAGGAGGCACCCATTTAAGCTTTCCGGAGCCAAATGCCGAGTATCTATTGGACACGGACGCTAGTGACATTGGAGTACGTGCAGTACTCTCCCAGGTGATTGATGGACAGGAGCGAGTGATTGCGTATGGCAGTAGAGTACTCAGCAAACCGGAACGCAATTACTGCGTTACTAAGAGAGAGCTGTTGGCGATTGTGGTGTTCCTGAAGAAGTTTCGTCAGTACCTGTACGGGCGTCGGTTCATCGTTCGCAGTGACCACGGGGCGCTCCGCTGGCTAATGAATTTCAAGGACCCACAGGGCCAACTTTCTCGGTGGCTACAGGTGATCAGCGAATACGACCTGACCATTGTTCACAGACCGGGGAGGTCTCATCAAAATGCCGACGGATTGAGTAGGAGGCCTTGCCCACAGTGTGGACGAGAGGGAGACGTAGTGATGCAAACCACCTCCACAGGCGACCAGAGTGTCGGGGAAAAGACAGAGGGGTCATTCCATGTCAGACCAACGCACTTTTTTTACCTCATGTCTTCCGATTTTGATAAAAATTGCTGTGCTTGTAGGTCCTGATGAGCAATGAATGTACACCAATGTTTAGCCCGACCCGACTTACCATGTGGTCAGGGCAGAAACCACAAAAAACGGGCATTTTTAGAGTAAAATACCACCCTTTTGGTAGAAATATGTCAAAACCATGTAAATTTTCATCGAATATATGCGAGTTTGGTATCAAAATAATAAGAATTGCATGCTCATATCAACTCTTTTGTCAAAATTAAATTTTGTGAAAAGGAGGTCATGTGACCTTTAATATATTATCGTGACCTTTGACATGTCTTCCCCTCAAAATCTACGAAAAATCTACTAAAAATCAATTGGGGTCTTTAAAATTTAAAACTTTACGACTATTTTTGTACAGTTGGTGGGTTACAAATGAGTCAATTTATAGACTTTACATTAGAAATCCACCCACACAACTTACTATTCTGTTTCTAAAGGTACTTAAATTAGTCTTGGTTTGGGAATTTCTCATGTCTAGGGCTGATGAGGTATAACCAGACTCATAACATAAATCATCAGCAGTGGTAAGACTGAAGACTACGCTCTTCGCCTAAGGGGAGCAATGCGGTCGGCCCATGAGCGGGCGAGAGAGCACCTGAAAGCAAGTGCAAGAAGACAAAAAAGGACCTACGACAAGAAGACGATGACAACAATGCTCGACGCAGGACAATTAGTATGGCTCCATAATCCCAGTAAGAAGAAAGGCCCATTCAAATTGAGAGTCAAGTTGAACATGCGTGCACGCGTTATTACTGTTACCGCGACTACATGTAAGTCTGACACCACTTCCATCAACGTACAATAATTACGGTTGTAGACCAGTCTGGCTGCAATGGCGTCTCGCCGTTGTACAAAATTCTCTCAATTCGCTTCTGTACCCCGACCTTTAAAAATTATTTGCGGCAAGGTGCGGCAAACTTTTAATAATTTCTTTTCATACCACTGTTTCAATAAAAGTCTGCACTTTCTGGGTACGAGTGTACCAGTCCGTACCATTTTTATTTATAAAGTTATGATAAAAACAGTTCGATTTTTCAAGTAGATTTCAATTTTACACGGTGTTTTAAATGAAAGTACCGGCTCACGCGGTAATGTTTGGGGCATTTCCTGTCCTTTCCGGGGCACTTTTATCATTAACATTTCATTAACATTTTCTTCCATTTTGGAATGCGTGTAATTATTGGTACCACCAGAGTATAGATGAGTCATGCTTGGCCCTGCCAAGTGTTTACAACCAACTAATGAGCGGATTAAGGGACACAATGGCGAAAGTCCAAGACGATGTCTATTGTGCATTTCTGCGTTTTTTTGTAATGTTGGCTCGCCTGGCACTGAGCCCGTTTGCGTGCCACTGCGAGCAAGTCCGTGCCAATGCGGGCAGATGCGTGCCGATGCGGGCCAGTGGGTTCAAAATCTCCTTTGTTCGAGTTTGCCCGCATGCGCACGCGTGCGCCCGGGGCGCACGCAAATCGGAATTAATCCATGGGGCCTAAGATCGATCATTATCCAAGACGCATCCTGAGACCCATTCCACAAACGCACATTAAACAAGCCGCATCAAAACTACCAATTTTGATGGCTCTCTTATGTTATGTCTACTGTTTGACGAAACAGTCGCTGAAAAGAACATTGCAAAACCTATTTTCCACGCGCATTATATAGAACACCGACTTTCGCCTGTTTTTTTCCTACTGTCATGCTTCGAGGCACGAGCTTACATGGTGGTCTTAGAGTATGCCAAGTTAGAAGTGGATCGGATTTTAAAAACTTGCAAAAGTGGCGGGTAGAAAAACAGTTTTTGAAAAACACTGAAATAAAGGGTAGAGTGTAGTTGAGCTTTTTAGTGTAAATTGTGTTCACGTTAGCATCTGGGCCAGGGAGTTTAATTATTCCAAAAATGCACTTGTGGACGTAAAGTAGTCTTTCCTGAATCCTAATGACACTCGCTTTCGTAAGGCGCAAAATACTTCCACGAGTCAATTTTCTTCTGCGAGTCACGTGTTAGCGTAGACAAAATTCACCTCACCCCCATTTCGGGACCAGGCGTAAAGACGTGCATTAAGGAGTATCGCACAATTGCGAAGCTTAGCCCTCCAAATGTCAGATTTCTGGAGGCAAAACCATGCAGGTCGACTGCAACTTGGCTATTTGTTCCCGATGGGGCACAACAAACAACGCACAAGGTTGCCCTGAAGTTCACACTGGCTTGTACAGAACAAAAACACCAAAAAGAAGAAAAGAACCCAAAGCTGTTTCCAATTGAAATTGGGAACAGCTAATAATGTCCCCTTGGTGCTAATTTGGGCGATTAACAATGCAGTGCGCCTACAATAGTTTGCCACGGAGAATTCATTTTTCTCAACATCGTGGAAGATGGTCGACAAATTTTCAGCGCGGGACATTTGAAATTGTTAGTTTTTCTGGTCAGTAGTATTTCTTTTTGTCAAAATGGTGTTCTTTTGTATTTTGTGGATTTGGATGGTTCAAATTGCATAATTTTGATCCAAGTGGAGTGATGGGATAACTGAATTGTTTCCCATGTTGCTTTGGAAGAACGTTAAAGTCTGGCAGACTGGTACACAATATGATTTAATTGTTCATAAAAGCATGGAATTTGGCATTTGAAAAACTATAGGTAGAATAGTAAATTCGAATTTTTTAAAATAGCTGCCATTGTTTGCTACTATTCCTAAATTTACAAATCCGAAGAACAAATCTGCAATGGCCATTATAGCCAAATTTCTTTCTCAAGACATATGCTGACTGTGTGCCAAATTCCCTGCTTTAATCATCAAATGAACAATGCCATCACTGTAAAAATGTTCCCATTTTAATATTAAAGTGTTTTCAACGTTTATGAGTTTCATTTTGATACTTCAAACTCTTGTTATTTACACAATTATTATGTAGTTCTTGTTATGTAGTTAAAACTTATAATTTAGTTAAAATTTCTTAATAAGCCTTTTTATACTCATTGTAGTTGGCTATCGCCCTTGTTATCACTATCAATATTATTATCATAAACATCGACAATATCATCGCTGTATCATGTAATGTACCGGTTTGATATTTACTCAAAACATAAATCAAGCCATTAACAAAGTGTATACGGTTTAGCAGAAAAGCCGATGCAAATTTACCGTTAACGTTGGCAGAGAAAAATCAAAGAAAAACAATGAAATTGACAATTAAAACCACAACGACGGCCTAACGTAGTTTTATGTATGAACCATCTCCTTTCACTCAATGATATGATTTTGATTATTGAAAAGTACTAAATAAACCAGATTTGCCCTACAGTGCCCAAACATTTTTGTATGGATGGTTACAAGAAATAGTGGAGGATTTGTATATTTACTCTTAATCTTATTGGCAAGGATTAAAAAGCCGATTTAATTAAAATTGTGTCAATTTCGTTGAATTATTACTTTTATCAATATTCATTATACAATTTACTGTTATCAATATTCTGAATATCCAAAGTCGTCAGTGGCTTTAATATTTGTAGTGGGGCTGTCTACGTTATTTTTGGGTCATAAGGTTGCCCCGAAGTAGCTACTAGAAGGGCAAAAATAGCCCAAAGATCATTGTGTACAAACACATTTTCGCCACGACAGTTTTCCTTTCACCTCTGTATATTCCGTAACGAAACCACACTCCTGGTATAAGCTAACATCCATTAAAAAAAATGTAAATGCAAAACCTTACAATACGTGACCTTTTTTGTATTATATTCTTTTTATCTTCTACTATTATCTCTAATTTTAGGTCTCTCACTTTGATAATTGTGCCCTTCCGTTTTAAACGAAAAATCGGCAGATCTTTACCATTATAATGCACAATTGAAGTAATATTACATTCATCGATACTTGTTTTCCTTTGATAAACAAAACTTCCAAAACCACATTTCCAAACTACGAAAGAAAAATGATCTAAATTGCTTTAAAAAATCCTATTTAAGGGAACGAAATTAAACAAATGATGAATGCAAAAGGTAAGCAATGACAGTTCACGCAGTATCTTACATCAGTGACTCCTACGCGGCAATCATCCATGTAGGACCGACTTTGTGCTGTAGAAAAAAACTCTCCTCTGGCCAATGCAGTTCTCGGCACGCCCTGGGGAGAGGGCGCACTCATTCGAGCGGTACTTCACTGGACATTTTTTTTTCACTTTTACCCACCGCCCTTTATAACATTAACAGGGTCCTGATCCGATAAGTTCTTCAATTGTACTCAGTGTGGCAATTACACTCTCTGAAGAGATTCCTCCATAGAATGTAAAACATAATGACATTGAAAAGTCAGTGGTTATTAGAGCTCAAAAAAGAGGATGAAATGAATCAGATTTCATAGGACGCCAAAATATTATGACAACAAACTTTTAGAGTTTACCGGACAAAATGGAGTCAGAGAAAATCGGATTCCAGGTATCCAACTCTGTTCAGGTCCAATCTCACTTTTATGAGCGAGTGCGTCTATTAAAATACGGCCGCATTGTCACACTACCGGGTAAAGATAAGATTTGTCTACATAATCAGCAATGTAAACCTACAGGCAAATTAGACAAAATCCTCGATCAGCGGACACAATGGGTTGGACATAATCGGCAGTCGGACAATGTGGGTCGGACATAATCGGCCGTCGGACACAATGGGTCGGATATAATCGTAGTTCGGACACAATGGGTCGGACATAATCGGCCGTCGGATATAATGGGTCAGACATAATCGGACGTCGGACGCAATGGGTTGGACATAATCATACGTCGGACATAATGGGTTGGACATTACCGGCCGCCGGGCATTATGGGTCGGACATAATCGGCCGTCGGACATATTGGGACGGACATAATCGGCCGTCGGACACAATGGGTCGGATATAATCGTAGTTCGGACTCAATGGGTCGGACATAATCGTCCGTCGGACATAATAGGTCGGACATAATCGGCCGTCGGATATAATGGGTCTGACATAATCGGCCGTAGGACATAATGGGTCAGACATAATCGGACGTCGGACGCAATGGGTTGGACATAATCATACGTCGGACATAATGGGTCGGACATTACCGGCCGCCGGGCATTATGGGTCGGACATAATCGGCCGTCGGACAAAATGGGACGGACATAATCGACTGTCGGACACAATGGGTCGGACATAATCGGCTGTCGAACATGATGGGTCGGACATAATCGGCCGTCGCTCGTCAAAATCTGTTGTCGGACGTAATCGACCAAACGGACATAATGGACACGTGACAGTGTGACAGGGCCCGACGTTTAGTGAAATCGATTTAAGGACGAGTTGCGAGTTAAGACGAGTTATACATCCTGCATAAGATGCTTCTTGGAGTTTCGGGGATTCTTCCCATTCTCATTTCCATTATCTTTCTAAATCACAGCATTATTCGATATAGAACATTTGATTGATTGATTGATTTTTTTATTTATTTATTTCTTATTTCAACTTGGTGGCCCATTCAGCGGAATTCACTGGTCTCCCTTGGATCCAAGAATACATAAAAGACAATAAACGTAGCAAACAATCAACATTAAAAATAACATTCACATAAAGTCACATTAATTTTAAAAGTTAAAACGCATAAGAAATCAGGACACTCACAAAGCAATTACCAGAAGCAATAATATTAATTTACATATTTAAAAACCCAACAAATATACATATTGATGTAATGGAAGATATCTGTGCAAAAATATGCACATGAACCCTTCCCTCCCCGAATCACAACAAGCTTTAATTTACATTTTAAAAACCCTCAAATATGCTGAAAGAATGTTTATGGAGGGTTAAAAAAAAACTTATAACACATGATGTGTAAAAAGACCGAACTTATACAGCAGACAAGAGTTAAAAATGCACCACCCCCCAAAAAAATACCCAAGGTAATGCACTAAAAGAGTTCCAAACTATGATATTATAAATATGGGTCTTTGCATAGAAATATAGAAAGCCTGAAAATCAAGATTAAATCTTACAACCTTAAAACGACTAATGTGAAAAATGGATTTTCAGAAATAAAATGTTCAATGCTGGGTGTTTTTTAAATATCAATCAATCAACATTTTTTCCATAATGCCAAAAAGAAAACAAGACAATGTAACAAAATAAATTAATAAGTAATATAATTTAAGTAATATTATTCTAAATGCAATGGAAATATCTAAGCAAGAAAGGACCATAAAAAGGCAATTATGGGGGCATCTTCCGAAGCCGGGGGCTTTTATGGCGATGCCTTGACAAAACAAAACCGAAATGACAACTTGACAAATACAGAGACATACAAACAATCGGACAAACGCAAATATAATACACATGGGATTAAAACATACTGGATAAAATTATATATGGATGCAACAAAAACGATAATGCCATAATCACATTTTCGTGCAACTACATGCAGTCAAAATGAAAACTATACAAAAACGTTCAGGTAAACACAAGAAAGTGAACAAAAACGAATTGATCACGAAACAAAAAGAACAAAAAAGTAGACAGCCAATTCAAAATGTTCTTACGAAAGATAAACAAGAAAAACAAAGATACACATGTTACAACTGATAATGTAGTAACCAACCGATAACGTATCACCAACCGATAATGTATCACAAATTGACCGATATTGTATCACTAACCGATAATGTACCAAAAATTGACTGATAGTGTAGTAAAATTTGTATCCGATAATGTATCACGTGTCGACGGATAATGTAACTACAAAATAAGTGTATCCGATAATGTATCACCACGGAACGGATACTGTATCAACCGATAATGTATCAAAAATCAACCGATAATGTATCAGTATTGGGAAAAGGTGGAAATATTGCAAATTAATTAAAGTCTAATAAGTGCCTTTACTATGATAAGTCCCCAATCGAGAAAGTTTATCATTAAGAATATTTTTTTTTTATTTGGGAGGTAGGGAGTTGCTCTGGTTTGGAGGCGCTCTACTTCCAAGTGGGCCTAGGCTAGTGGCGTATCCAGCTTTTGATGTCAAGGGGGGGGGGGGGTAACCGCACTCGCACATCCGCGCCGAAATGTGGACAAGTTCTTTTCTCCGGACACTTGGCCTCCATATGGGCTCCGTGCTGCGACACAAGAGGGCGCGTTTTACCACTTTTGAGAGCCCCATGGACGTACGGGACCATTGATTTCCGTATGGAGATCAATGGACGGGACACAGCGTGTGCGTACTGTACTGTACTGGTTCGCGCGCAAAGTTCCACACCGCTTCCAGAATGTGCCAGAATGTGGCTATTACATCATTAGCAGCAGCGTCTTCGCATGAGCGCCAGGCAACGTCGGCGCGCGCATGCGTTCAATTTAACTTGCGATGGTCTCCCAGACTATTCCCTCCCCCAACAACTTTGCATCATTCAAAATATGCGCTGTGCATGAACCAGGAACACATACGAGGCATGTGTATAGCAAAACTACCATCTTAAATGATCATGTAACTTGAGCTGTCACAAAAGATACAATGTAACAAGTTTACCGGATTTAGGCGGCAATCGTCGAAGATAGTCTAGATGCGATCAAGCTTCATGGGTCCCTTGTCGACCCCAGTCGATTTTTTTTCTTACAGATTTGAAAAGGGCACAATCACAGCATTACTGCTCACTTGCGGGGGGGGGGGGTGGTGGGGGGCTGAGGGAGGGGGCTGAGGGGAGGGGCTGAGGGGGAGGGGGTCGATGAGGGGGGAGGGGGGTCGTGCCATTTTTTCAACGGGGAGCGCTGATAAAATCCTACAATCATGTACGCAATATTACTGTACCGTACAAAATAATGCCCCAGCTTTTTTTAGGGGGGGGCACCGTTGGCATGTGACGTCATTTGTTATTTGTCTACCCACTGACTTCAGTTTGTTCAACCCACACAGTTTGGAGTCCAAACGTCACGAGCCTGCCGCTTCCTTGAGGCCAACACAGGCGCGGATCCAGGGGGGTGGGGGGGGGGTCCCCCAGCTGTGTCCCAAAACAAATTGCATCCAAATTCCTTACAAAAATATTGCACACCCCCCCCCCCCTCTGCTGTGACACCCCCCCAAAAAATACTGGTATAATGTCCGCTTGTTCAAAATACGGACGGAGGCAGCTTAGATATGGTGTATTTTTACACCATTCTGTAATCCAGTGTTAATGATTGTCAAATTTGAACAGCGTCCCCAATTGAAATATGATACCCCCTTCCCCAAGTTTTTGATTTTACGGAGGCGTAGTGTCCGGAAAAAAAAATCCCGTGTACATTTTCAGATTGTTTTGCTGATGAACCCCCCCCCCCCCGCGAAAATTCCTGGATACGCCCCTGCAACAGTAGCGTAAATCTGTGCTTGGGACTTGGGGATGGCTAAAAAAGAAGAAGTCCTGGCCGTGAAATACAAACGGGGGGGGGGGCTTGCTGGAGACCACATGACACTGGGGGCGCTGTTCATGATACAGACGTCTCATCGCATTTCAAGCTATTTGTATTTTTTCTCCCTTTCTCAGTACTATTTAATACATTTCGTCGGTTGGAAAGTTTGAAAAATACCTCAAAATCTGCCCTTTTTCTCTAAATACAAAATAATGGGGGTGGTGGTGATCAACTAGCTCAGACCCCCCTCCCTGGTCAAAACGTGGGGCGGGATAATCGGACATAAAACAAACATTTGTGTACACCTTTTCCCCATACTGATACATTATCGGTTGATTTTTGATACATTATCGGTTGATACAGTATCCGTTCCGTGGTGATACATTATCGGATACACTTATTTTGTAGTTACATTATCCGTCGACACGTGATACATTATCGGATACAAATTTTACTACACTATCAGTCAATTTTTGGTACATTATCGGTTAGTGATACAATATCGGTCAATTTGTGATACATTATCCGTTGGTGATACGTTATCGGTTGGTTACTACATTATCAGTTGTAACATACACAAAGAAAATAAACTAGTCGTTAAGAGACATTCAAGCAATAGTGAACATATAAACATGCCAGTAAACAAAAAATATAGACATGAAAACAGTATACCTTAAAGAATAAATAATTACATAAAGTAATTATGCAAGGGGACTATAGAAGAAGTATTATAGAAGAAGAAAAGAAATTATTGTAAGTAGGAGGGAGACTATGATACGTAACGGGAGATGAGATATTCTTTGTACCCTGATTTGAAAGATGGAATGGAAGCGCATTCCAGGTTTGCACCCCTGTAGATCTGAAGGTCTTCCTTCCAGATTCTGACTTAGGATGAGGAGATACAATGTTTCCAGACTTGTTAGATCGAGAACAGTGGGAATGTTGATCAGATAGTTGATAAAATGTCCAGTTGAATAAGACGGGGATAGTCCAGCTAAACATGCATACACAATGGTATTTGTGTGAATGTTTCTATGATAATCTAATGTTTTATAGCCAAGCAACTCACAGACAAGAGAGTTAGATGTTCTTTGTGGTACTTTAAGTATAACTCAATCTTCCTGCCCTAATCTGCTGCAGTGTTCCAGATCAAATCACAGTCGAGCGGAGGGAAAATCAAAATGCGACCAGGCATTTTAATGTATCAATGGGAAGAACTATTTAGATTCTGTTAAGGACACCAATGCGTTTAGAAATAGAACAAAGATGATTAATCTGAACTGACCGATGTGCGAGTCAATATAAACACCAAGGTATTTCATACATTGGGTTTTTTCTAGAGACAGTTGTTCTTGTTGTTGCTTGGCAAAGGGGTCGAGGTGAACTTTATGTGACGGTCTAACCAGCATTGTCTTTGTTTTTGTGGTATTGGGAGAGAGAGAGAGAGGGGGAGAGAAAGAGAGAGAGAGAGAGAGGGGGGGGGGAGCGTTGACACAAGCCTGGGCTGCAGTTTTGAGGGGACGACACTCATCAGCCGACGGTGGTGATTGGAAGTGGCAGTCGGCATTCGCTTCACCTGGGGCTGACCTGTGGACTGCAGACGGTGTTAACATTCGTCGGGCTAGCCGAGATTTCGAGTTGCTGTAGGCATCCGGGGCCGAACTTTTGACAGCGGACGGACAGTGTTGGAAGTTCGCCAGTCCAGTCAAGATCCGCTGTACCGGGACGGGAGGCTGATGACGGTCTTATCGACGGGGAAAATCCGCTATATCGAGGCGGATTGTAGTCAGGTGGCTAAGACCCAATATTTGACAAGATCGTGACCAACTGGTCCAAAGCACCAAACTTGGCAAATATGTTGTTATAGCCTTAGAGAAGATATTTTGAAGGGGTGACACCTGAAATTCTTTTGGGAACGGTGCCTAATTTGCATAAATCGTTAATCCCTAATGTGTAATACATAATCAGTGGCGTAGCCAGGAATTTTTCATGAGGAGGGGGCGCTGGGGGCTGGAACATACGGGGGGGGGCGTCATGTAGATAATTGTATTTTTTTTAGAAACTCAAAATCTCAGTGGGGGGGGGGGGCTGTCGCCCCCACGGCCCCCCCCGGCTACGCCACTGTACATAATGAAGTTTGTCCACCCTCATCTGTGCAAGTTGGCACATACAGATATTTTATTTTCACTTGATTTCCTCGTATGTGTTGACATAATTCAATGATGATGATGCCACTTCAAGGTTGAGGGGAGGCATGTGACATGTATCGATTATTCTTTAAAAAAAAAAGCAGCAAAGATGGGAGTTACATGACATACGGAATTAGTCACATGACAGGAACAGAATTTATGGGGAAACATCAAACACATCAAAACTTATTTCCGTTTATTTAACCCACACTTGGTTCTTTCTACACTTTTGTTTTCTCATACAAAACCAGCCGCAAAGAGGTCAGTAATGACACAAACAGAATTTAAGGGGAAACATCAAACACATCAAAACTTATTTCAGTTTATTTAAACCACCCTTGGTCCTTTCTACAGTTTTGTTTTCTCATACAAAACCAGCCGCAAAGAGGTCAGTAATGACACAAACAGAATTTAAGGGGAAACATCAAACATATCAAAACTTATTTCCGTTTATTTAACCCACACTTGGTTCTTTCTACAGTTTTGTTTTCTCATACAAAGCCAGCCGCAAAGAGGTCAGTAATGACACAAACAGAATTTAAGGGGAAACATCAAACACATCAAAACTTATTTCCGTTTATTTCACCCACACTTGGTCCTCTCCAAATGTCTTTTCCCCCTCATAATTATCCGTGATAAAGTACCGTACATCGAAATGTCTCGTATATTACCAATATCGTTTGTTAAAGGCATATATCATTTGCATTTATCCGAAAAGTAAATACCGACTAATTATCGACAAGCTTACTAAGTCTTGGATTATAGACTAGTACCGTACACCCTGTGAAATTTATTGTAGGTGAATCCCAACGATCAGTTAAAGGGAATGTACATCATTGGCTTTTGCTGTAATTTTCAGATATGACCTATTTGAGGGGTGAGTATAATAGATCAAATATTGTTCCACTGACATGTTTGAAGTTTTGTGTTCGAAAATGCTGGAAAAACCAAGAAAAACAAAAATGTTCAAGTAGTCTGGTTCCTTGACTCCACTAAAGATAAAATGGATCAATTTATAGATGCCGGAAAATTGTAAGGTAAGGAAACCAGTCTAGCTGGCCTGCACCCGTTCATGAACATGTAACCAATAGCAAACAAAATTTGGGCTGAAAAAGTGTAAAGTTGGAGCAGTAGTTGAAAAATAGTTAGGTTTTTCCAACGGTGGTCGGCCGGCCACCGTTGGAAATGTATACAAAAATACAATTTTCTGGAAAATGACTTCATACCAGGCGCCATAATTTTACAGGATGCTTTAGATTGTCATTTTAACATCCTAGTAAGGTATTTTGTAAAAACTTGGTAGTTTTATTTTTCGATGTTTGCAAATGTTGTATATTCCCTTTAATATTAACTGACTTTTGAAAAAAGAGTGCTATTGACGAAATCGTGTGTCGCGATCATGTGTATCGTTTTTGGTTTCTCGAAAAGTGTACTATCCACTGAACTGAAACTTCAACAGAATTTGAGTGGTGTTACCCGTTTTATTATTGGAAACAATTAATATGCATGGAAAGCAAATGACCCTATAGGCTTGTTATAAGTCCATGCACACCCTGCCTATGGGGAGAAAGATTCGAGCGTAGAAACCAGAGGCCGAACAAGCAACCTTGCTGGGGAGGGTGGGCGGGGCAAAAAAACAGACGACCTTTTATGCCCAAACTCGAGAGGATAACTCAAATCTCCTTTACCTTACCGCTGCTGCTTCACCTCACGGTTCATCCCTGCCACAGCCGGTGCAGCATGAATTTAGGTTTTATGAAATACGGCCTCATTGGTGATATTGCGCATGCTCATGCATAGATAATTAGGAGGGGGACCGGTCACGTGAGAGGGTTTAACCAATAAGAGGGAAAAAGTGTCCGATTTTAATACGCCACAGTTTGCTTTATTTATTCGCATGCATGCACATGTGCTGCAGGAGTCTGCAGGTGCGTGGTTGATTTGATATTCTCAAGACATGCACATGTTTTTGATAAAACCGAAATTCAAGGGAATAACGACCCACACCAGTTGAAACGATATTTGCGCAGTGATCGTGGGGCACAACGTTGTCGGTTTGTGCTGCCGCGGTTTGCGTCGGTTAATGAGAAGCGGTCACAATCGGTTAAAATAATTATGTAACGTTGTAATGGCATATAGTTGTCTCTAGGCTCGGTACTTCCCTGGCACCGCATTTACATTGCTAGCACATGTACCCGGTTCAAAATAACCTGAGACCATTTTTTGTTATTACAAATTAATAAACAATATCAAAACTTTACAAATTTAGTAAATTATTATTAGCTTTATGCCATTTATGATTAAAATCATTTACGCCCGGTATACTAATACTACGTGAGTATAAACGCAAATATTTTTGACGATTTATGAATGTATGTATTGTCTTTTACCTCGCTTTCTTCTTGGAGAACCAAGACAATGCTGTCACCAAAGTATGCACAGTTTCTAATAATGTGCGCTTCCATGTACCATTCATCGGGTGATGATTGCCCTATCCGAGGACCGATTTCTCTTCTAAACTTACAAAATTATATTCAAATATTGGACCGAGCGAGCACAGATTATACACCGTCTGGGACTCTCCAAAGCTAAGCATGTGTCAAAGTGTGCGTCTGTATTTTAGACTTTCCTGCCTATTCTTTTCCCCTCATGATAGTCAGGTGGCTTAGACCCAATTTTTGATAAGATCGTGACCAACTGGTCCAAAGCACCAAACTTGGCAAATATGTTGTTATAGCCTTAGAGAAGATATTTTGAAGGGGTGACACCTGAAATTCTTTTGGGAAGGGTGCCTAATTTGCATAAATCATTAATCCCTACCGTGTAATACATTTATTCCCACATTTGAGTACATTTTGTTTTTGTTTTTTTGAAAAGTATATTTTGGGGATACACATCCTTACTTCAATAACATGTTAACTATTCAAAATGGCTACTATTAATCTCTAAAGTTGCGCTCATTAACCTTGTCTCCAGATATAATCAAGTAGTCTTGCCAAATAGTATTGATGAGCTTCAAATTCACCAGTTGCTTACTGGCACACATACTCGATTAAGACTTCATGGAAAATCATGTGGACAACAACATTGTGATATTTAGCTCAGAACACAGAAACGGGGAGCTTGATCAAGTCCTCCACGTCAGGCTTCAAGTATTTTTAGCCCAATTGACGGACACCTCATTTTCCCCCTTTTTGTTTTTGTGGGCTAAATATCAAGATTATATAATTCTTCACATGATTTCCCATTTATTTTTGTTAGGATAACTGTGTCATTAAGTAACTTTGTGAATTTGAAGTTCATCAATACTGAGGTTTGGTAAACTACTTGATAATATCTGAGGGAAAACGAAATGGATCTTTATTATGTCCTCATAATCTTCAAGTCTCCGATATTCTTTAGAAAATGTTATTTAAGTAAGGATATGTAAGTAATTTCACAAAATATACTTTTCAAAAATAAAAAAAATCTACCCAAATATGGGAATAGATATATTACATGACAGGGATTAACGCTTTATGCAAATAAGGCACTCTTCCCAAAAGAATTTTGGGTGTCACCCCATCTAAATATCTTCTCTGGGGCTATAAGAATCTATCTGCCAAGTCTGGTGCTTGGACCAGTCGGTCACGATTCCAACCGTATGCAACCTGACTATTGCACTTGCAGAGCGGGTCGTCTTGAAGTTCGCTGGGGCTTGCCGAAATTGCTGAGGGCACCGAGACCTACATGCAGGAAGCGGACGGTTGGAAAGCAGACAGCTGGTGTGGTGAGTCTGTGTCACGGGTGAAGTACATGCAGCATTACGAACTGACTGATGGAATGTGTTTTTTGTAGGCTATAACTTTCCTCATTTTCGCAGTTTCATGTGAGTTACATGTGTGTACATAGATACATGAAGTGTTATACCCATGTTTAAGGTTTAGATACTCATACTGCCATAGCGTTGTCATTTACTGATTGACTGTTTTAACACTTATTGTTCTGGGGTTAGATTTTCATTGTGGGTGTTCCATTACCTAGATTTTGACATTGATTTGTGAATGTAAATCTGTACGATTTCAGTTATGACTATCTCAAGTACCGATCTTGTTGAGCGCCTTCTGTCAGGCTTAACCGAAGCACTAAAACAGACCAAGACAACACCTCAGAGACCTGTTAAACTAGTTAGATTTACGGGTCGGCCAGTGAAACTGGGTGACCCCACTATTAGAGAGTGGCTGGAGGAAGTTGAGGTTTACTGCCGACAATGTAAAATCCCAGACAAAGAGAAAGCTCAGGTTGTGGTGAACCATCTATAAGTGGTACTGCTAGGGAAGAAATCAAATTTCATGAGGGGGTTAAGTCTGATTACAAGGCCCTGATCAAGGTTCTCCGTCGCCATTTTGGTGATGAAGAAACAGTCCAGTCATTGCAGAAAACTCTGTATGACCGAACACAACATGAGGATGAGTCCCTCATGGATTACTCAAGATCCCTAATGAGAATACATGATCTTAGAGGCTGCTGCAGATAGTGAAAAGTTGGGCCTGAAGAAGATAAGGGAAAAAGTCCTTATTCGTCAGTTTGTTGCAGGGGTCCGGGATCCGAGTGCTCGCCTCGAACTTATGAGACTTGAATTGGCTAAGCCAGGTCAGTCATTTAGTGACATGAGGGATTGTGCTCTTGAGCTTTTCCAGGATATTGAGAAGACACGCAAAACACGTCGGACTCAGGTTAGGGAAATTAGAGTACAGGATGATGATGATGTCAATGATAGTGACACACCTACCGGTGTTGATCACAGGGAGTCTGCTTGTGTTCTTTCTTCAGCTGCGCACAGCGAACCAAAATGGCAACAGATAAAGCAGCAACAACAAGAAATGCTTAAGTGTAACCAGGGTCAACAAGAACAATTGGCTAAGATCATGGAACATGTGCTGAAGCTTGAATCGCCTCAGCAAAAGGGAAATCAGGCGGCATTCAGGAGCAGAGTCATTTGCTACTTTTGCAAGCGCCCTGGCCATGTCAAGGCCAAGTGCAGGTCCTGGTTAGCAACCCAGGGACAGTCTAGTGCAGGGACAGATAACACAGAGCCAACAGCGGGGGCTTCACGAGCAGACTCCCAAGGGTTAAACCAACAGCCTCCACCACAGTAGGCCAAGTGGTGGAGGAAGCGACATCAAAGGCCTCACCCAATGGATGTGTGTCAAGTAGGGTAACATTGCCTGAATTGTCGGTAGATGAATTGCTTTCTAAGATTGTTAAGGAGAGCCCAAAGGCTCATATCACGTTGGCAGGTGTGCTAACAACTTGTACCCTTGATACTGGGGCAGAAAAATCCCTATTAAGGCTTCTTTTTATAGGAAGCATTTGGCACATAAACATAAGGAAGTGCAATCGCTTGGGGACCTACCTGCGAGTTTGTGGGGCAGGAGGCCTAGAAATCCCAATTGAAGGGTATGTAAATGTCCCAATGGTGATACATGCCCGTAACATTGATGCACATTTCCTTGTAGTTAAGGATATTCCATGGGGTGAGGCAGTTGATGCTAAGTGTTCAGTGTTGGTGGGGTGTAATATACTGAGTCAGCTGAAAGACTTCGTAATTGATCCACAGCAAAGAGATGCTGAGGCATGGGCAATGGCTATTCAGCGGTACCGCTTAACTAAAAATCCAGTGGCAGAGCAAGATAAGGGACCCAAAAAGGTTGTGAGTTCAAAAATTGTCCGTACATGCAAGAAACCGATCAACTTGTTACCTAGGGAAGTACGTACTATCACGTGCCAAGTTCGGGCTCCTCCGGATGTATATAAGGGAAAAACTGTGGTTGTACAGGGTCTGTGGGGAGAGAGACGAGAGTCCACCGAAACCCTAGATGCAGGTTTGAGTGGTCTGGGTTCTGCTTGTCGCGTATATGACTCATGTGAAGAGACCAATGGTAAAACAGTTAATGTTCTTGTTGCGAATCTGGGAATGCTAGTACTCGAAATTCCCCCTCACACACAGTTGGCTAGTGTAACTGACATATCACCTTGGCCGAGTGTAGAACTGAATGAAGATGAAAAAGGGATTCACGTTTCAGTTAATAACATCCTTTTTGAGTCTGTAGGTCATCAGGCCTTCGATCATGTGGAGACAGATGACCCCACAGATCTGGACATTGAATTAGGGGGAGGAACTGAACAGGACACTGGGGATTCTTACATCTTTTCTGATGGTTCAGAGTATACTTTGCCCCGGGGTTTGAAATTCGACATGTGCGTTGGGCTTAGTAGGGAACAACAGGATCAGATTGTGCATTTGATTAAGAAACACGATTCTGTTTTTTCAAAGAGCTCACTTGATCTTGGATGTTCTGATAAGGTCCCACATTAAATTCACACTACCAATAGCCACCCAATAAGCCAACCCTACCTTCGGATCCCTCCTCAGCACCTACGTGAAGTTAGGGAGTTGTTACAGAAATTCCTGGATCAGGGGATCATTCAGAAAAACAAAAGTCCTTTTGCGAGCCCCATTGTACTAGTCCGTAAGAAAGATGGGTCCCTACGCATTTGTGTTGATTATAACCGGCTTAATGCCAAGACGATCCGGGACTCATTCCCATTACCACGTATCGAGGAATCACTTGAAGCACATCGGGGGGGGGGGGCAAAGTATTTTTCCTCATTGGATTTGGCCCATAGATATCACCAAGTATCCATGGACCCTGAGTCTATTAGCAAGACGGCATTCCGGGTTCCATTCGGTTTATTTGAGTACACACGTATGCCGTTTGGATTGGTAATGCACCCGGGACCTTCCAGAGAGTCATGGAAATGTGTTTAGGAGATATGAACCTCTCAGAATTGTTGATCTACTTGGATGATATCTAAGTATTTTTCCCTACAGTCGAAGATCATGTCGAAAGATTGGTCAAGGTTTTTGGGAGGTTGGCCGACTTTGGACTGAAGATTAAGGGCGAAAAGTGTAAGTTGTTCCGCAGTGAAGTTTCCTATCTAGGACATGTGGTTGGATCCAAGGGCGTTTCTGTGGATGACGACAAAATCAGGAGAATCCAAGAGTGGCCGGTACCTCAGACAGCGGCTCAGCTACGGTCTTTCCTTGGTCTGGCGGGGTACTACCGTCATTTTGTTCGTGACTTCTCAAAGATCGCGGCCCCACTACATGCAAGGGTCCCCTCATTGGTAGTAAAAGGTAGTAATAAATCCATGGCTCATAATTTCATCTGGAGTTCAGAAGCACGGACTGCTTTTGATACCGTCAAGGAGGCATTGACAGTCACCTGTGTTGAGTTATCCCGACTTTACGCGTCCGTTTGTGATAGAAGTAGATGCCTCTCTGCAAGGGCTTGGGGCCTGTTTGTGCCAAGATGATGAAGATGGCAAGATACACCCAGTGGCTTATGCTAGCCGTGGGTTAAGGGGCCTCGAGGCCAAGTATCCTGACTATAGTTCGTTTAAACTTGAACTATTGGCCCTGAAAAGGGCAGTCGTTGACAAGTATAAGGACTACCTCTTGGGGGTTCCTTTTACTGTTCCCCTGTCTTATCTGAAAACGGCAAAGTTAGGCGCATGCGAAATGCGCTGGGTTGCGCAGCTAGCAGCTTTCACATTCGAGGTAAAGTTCAGGTCGGGCGTGAGTAACCGTTGTGCAGATGCCCTTAGCCGTTACCCTGGTCATTCCTCCCCCGAGGAGACCGAAGAGGTAATGCGAGATAAGGTTCATTCCACAATAGTGCAATTAGGGCGTATCAGGGCGCGTAAACACCTAGAACAGACGGAAGATTGGGCTGAGAGGGCTGTAGAGCCCCCTGGTGTTTTCCCATCATGGACAGCCGAACAGTTGACTGCTCTCCAAAGGGCAGATCCAACTTTGAGGTTCATTTGAAAGCGCTGGGATGACAAATGGAAACATGAAGAGAGTTATGATTCTGCGCTTGGAAATAAAAGTTTTGGCTCTGGCAATGGCCGCGAATCATTGAGCAAGATGGCGTTCTGTGCCGTCGCGTTGTGGATCCTTTGCATGGGGAATTGGACTTAATTCTGTTGCCTAAGAGTTTACAGCCGAGAGCTATGACAGGATGCCATGATAAGTGGGGACATCAGGGTGTAACAAGAACCTGCTCTCTGCTGAGATGGAGGGTTTATTAGCCCAAAATGGCAGCTGCTGTGCGTAAGCATGTCAGTAAGTGTAGGCAGTGTATTATAGCTAAGGCTGCTGAACCCCAGACAAGAACACCCATGCGCCATCTTATTGCATTCAAGCCACATGAGGTGTTAGCTATCGACTTTGTAAAGGTTGATCGAGGACACGGTGGTTACGAGGACGTCCTCGTAATGACTGATGTGTTTACAAAGTTTGTTTAAGCTGTCCCCTGTAAAAATCAGCTGGCAGTTACGGTTGCAAGGGCTTTAAGAGATCACTGGTTCACTAAATTTGGCATTCCACATCGGTTGCATTGCGCTTTATAAATGAATAAATGAATAAATTATCCTAGTGATCAGGGGCGTAACTTTGAAGGAGATGTGGTCAGAGAACTATGCGCGCTGTATTGTGTAAAGAAAACTAGAACTTCACCGTATCATCCGGAAGGGAACGCTCAGGCCGAGCGGTTCAACCGTACCATGTTCAGGCTAATCAGATCAATAGACGAGCCTGAGCGGCGGAAGTGGCCAGCTATGCTTCCCCACCTTGTACTCGTTTACAACACAACCCCACATTGTACAACAGGTATAGCACCTTACACTCTGATGTTTGGGTGAGAGCCCGCCATTTCCTTAGATCAGATGCTAGGTCGGTCCAACAGTAGCTGGGATCAAGACTTTGTTAATGAACAGTCCAAATTGTTGGGCAGGGCTGGAGATCTTGTTCGAGACCGGGCATTCAAGAGATCTAACCAGAATAAGTTTGCAAATGACTCTAAAGCTAATACAAAGCACATTAGTATTGGCGCGCAGGTTTTGAAAAGAAAATGTGCCTTCAGTGGCCGCCACAAGCTGACCCCTATGTGGTGACTTGGGTAAATGAACACCAGAGGTGACCATCATTAGGAAATATTTGCGCATATATCCCATGACCGAGAGTGATTCCAAAGTGATAAACATAGCGACGAATCAGATGACGATTCGGATTGAGAGTTTGCCCCTGAACCCATAGAAAACCTTGGAGGGGTAGGCATTGAAGAAGTAGGGGAGCCACGTTGTGGCTCTGATGAGCCATTGCCCATGCGTCAGTTCAAAGGGTCAATAAAGGGGTGCATGGAAACCCGTACCATCTTCCTCGGTCAGTGCTAAGTTAATTTGATTCCTAATTCTTTGACGTAAGTTTGTAAAATTACTAGTGATTGTTAAGGTAATACTTATGTTTTTGGATTTTTGTTTATTCTGAACAGGGCTGCAGAAAGTCTTTTGTGATAACTCTGGGGAAGGACTGGGGTATCCAGCTCTCACAGAGTGCCCGCCTGACTTGACAGCACCTCCTGGTTCTTCATTAGCGTCTGTCTGGTTTGCCCGGTGGATTGCAGAAAGTCAGGAAGCTGTCTTGTCGGAAAGACTTGGGGCATCCAGTTTCCGCAATGACACGCCTGACTGGAGCCACCGAGCATTCCGGTCGCTGGCGGACTGATATTTCCGTGGTCATTGCTGGTGGAACTTTGATTTGAGCATTGAAAAGTGGCTTTTATACTTTGTATTTCCTACCCAAATATAATATTTTATTGTTTTAGAAAAAATGGGTTTTGTCCTCTTCGGGCACAGTTTTGCAGAAGAAGCGAGGTTTTCAGCTTGAAATCGAGTTAAAACGTGGTGTAGTTCCTGTCACATGTATTGGTGAGGGCGGCCTCACTCTGGGTAGAATCCAGGCAAGATCTGAAAAGTACTTTGATTCTCTACGGCAGGCCAACCCTTCAGCTTTAATCTTAGATTTGGGTACGAATGATTTATGCGCAAAAGAAATGGAACCTGAGCGAGTCCATTCTCTAGTTTGTCAGTTTGTACAAGAGTTACCCAAGAGGGACATTAATCCCGAGGTAATAGTGTTCCTACCAGTGATACCTCGGACGGGAAGTTCACGGGGTGGCCAGGTTTCACTTTTAATAATCGGGTGGAGAGATTCAATGACCTTATTCAGCTGCCCACCTTTATCGAAGATCGCTGGTGGTTATGGCAGCATAGGGGACTGAAAAATCCTCGGTATAACCTCGACGGCGTTCACCTAAATGCGGCCGGAATGGCACAGTATGAAAGAGCGTTGCGGCAGTTGGTGAAGTTCTTTGAATCTCGCATTTGGGTATAAATTTCGGAATAAATTTATGTTGCCGTCAGAAATGTCATATTGTAAGTGATAAGAAATCAAAGTTATTCGATGGTTCTTGTACTAAAAAAGAGGGATGTTACTGTATGAGATAAACTCTCCGACAGCTGTTGAAATTCTTAGAGTTTCGTATCTGGTAGTTTGAAGATTATTGTTAGCAGACGTTCTGCAGTTTGATTTCAAGTGTATAACATAAGCAGACATGAGATCTTGCCCATGATTGTTATTGTTTGTTTTGTAGTTATCTGAACAATATGCGTTTGAAGTTGAAGGGAAACGTACTAGTTCACAAAAGCGATTAAGTAATGTTTATAATTCATGCTAAGTTGTAAGTTTGTTGTTAGATGAAGGCGCTCCTGCTGTTAAACATTAATAAGTTGTTGCAAGGATAATCACAGATTGTTTCTCTCATTTACAGTCAATAAGAACCTGTTTAGATCTCATTCCAAAATATTCAATCGATCTTCGGGAGCCGATCGTCCCAGTAGGGGAGTTTGTGGTGAAATTATTTTGAGGGGCTTATGGTTGCGACACAAATAATGATCAATAGAGGGCGCTAAATATGATTACCAGGTGGTCCCGATGCCGATCTAAAAATATACCGGTATCTGGGCAGACGGTATCTGGGCAATGTCGTTTGTTTGCATCAAATGATTACTGTTTTGTTATCAGTTAATTATTAAACCTATTTACTGCGGCACTTGACCTGTCGTAGTATATAGAAGCAAGCGCCTTTGCTTGAACATGCTGTGTGCGGTGCATTCTTTCGATTTTTTTTCAGAATTGTTTTAGGAATTGTATGGGACCACAATGTCCAGACAGGATGTTTGAAAGAATGGATCTGCTGGAAACAGTTTCAAAATTGCAGACGCTCGAAGTTGAACTTATTGCACTGTTGCTTATTTTTACGTAGTACTTTTGTTATTTCTTGTTTTTAAAAAATACGTGCCGAACATGATGAATGCAGAAATTACATGGTACAGCACGGACAGTTTCGTTGACCTAAAGGAAAGAGTAAAGCTGTGGAACATTATAGAGCTAGAGCACCGTAATGTTCAGCAATGTTACAAATGGGCACTTGTCATATCTATGTCTAAAGACGACGTGGTAATCGTTCACAGCTCTCTTGATAACAAGTTGCACACTAAATGGCTTAGTGATGTGATTTTTGACCGAAGAGTTCGAATAAATAATAGAAGAGTCAGTTTACGGAACTTTGGATCACTCAGCATTGAATTACGTCACGAAGCCATTGAAAACAACGACCTACACTTCATTGCTCACTTTCTCGGCAACACATCACCGACTGTCTTGATACGCTCTCTCAGGGGAGACTTGCCCGAGCGTGTAGCTGGCGGAACACAAGAGGGGATGCCACCGAATGAGCAAATATTCATACAATCGGCAGTATCTCTTTTGACAGGTGAGTATAAAATTAAGGCCAGTTCATTGAAAGCGAACGCGAACGTGAATCTTTGAGATTTCATCAAGTTTTTTGCCCTGCGAGTTCGCCAAAATAGACCACAACTCAACTTCAGATAATTTTGTACAGAACGTTTCACTACGTAAAACTTTCCTGGCATTTGCATCAGGTATGGTCAGGCCTCTGTCCTAGTTGAAATGGGCTTTAGCCATGCTACACTCCCGGTACGGTTGACGTATTGTCTCATAGTACCTAACGGGGAACGCAATGTAAATTTCATTTACCAATAGTTTCAAAGTAATAGTCTATCATTTGTAACAAAAGTGTTGAGGATCCAAAGAATGGTGCTGAACAATTAACCTGATGAAGTCCCAGCTCAGCTTCAGCTGTTTATTTTGAGATAAACAGCATTCTAGGATCGCAATTTCAAATCAAAAGTTGCTGAATCATGTTTTGAATTCGGCCTGAATTCAGCGTCCGAGACACGTCCTCACTTGGCCGATTGCGGCTACGCGATGTCGCGCACTGATCCGACGAATTATAGCAGCCGTGCGCACGTGTGCGTAGTGCCTACTCTTGCGCGCGCTTTGCCGAATTACACCGAACTTCTAATGGAAATTTCTGAAAAGGAAAAGGCCTTCTTTTGTTGATTTCTTCAAAATGACAACTTGCCAGACAGAAATATTTCACAGGGAGTTTAATCCCCTTACTATCTTTCAACCAAGTATGTTTGTCAACAATAATCACGTTAGTTTGTTAGTAGGAGGATAGGGGGGGGGGGGGTACGGCGACAAAATGGAAAAAAATATGTGCCAAGTCTATCGCTCTGGTTTTAAAAAAATAAATCTCACGGCGACAAAATGCCCAATATCTTTTTGTCTCTGAGTTGTTGGGGGTTCTTGACTTTATATGGACTCGGCAGGCACCAGACCAAACCCCCATTAGGCCAAAAAAAAAAAAAAAAGGTCTCTGGTCAGACCAAAGTTGCGGAATTGACGCGGCGACGCGGCGTTTTTTTTTTGGTTTTTTTTTCTTCAAGCTTGGATTGAACAGACAAGGTGGGGTACTATTTTGCTTTGTTGGTGGCCTCATGTACATTGGTGTCCTCCATAATTTGCCTTGGTGCTCTCGATCATTTGCCTTGGTGCAATTTTGCACAACCTCGTGCCCCGTGGGTACGATCTTGCAGCGCCATGTTGTTTCCCATCATGCCTTGCGCGATCGTAACCCCTGGAATTGTGTAATTTAAATGTGCCAAAATACGGCACATTATAATTAGGGCTGCAGTTTACGTGCCGACGCCATCCTTAAATATTAAAAGTTGTGATTTTGAGAAATCAATCCTTTCAAACACAACGTTTGGACGTTGTGTTAATTAGCAAAGATTTGTATTAAATGTATTTAAATTTAGCGAAAAACGCGGCTGACATAATCCATATCGTACAAGCATCGCGACTTTTGAATCATAAAAAATTACACTCTACCACCGTTTTTGCAGGTAAGCCAGGTAAGGCTCCCACACCCAAAAATACAGCCCACAAGCGTTCGGCCAACCACGATACGGACTTACTCAGCGCGTTAAATATCCAACTTAGTACGCTGCCTATGATACCCGGCAGAGCACCCAACGCGCTCACTCCGAGTTTTTAAGAGCAGATGCAAAATTAGCGAGTTGTTTTGAAATCCACTCTTTTATACCGCCTGTTGGTGGAGTCGGTTTTGAAGGTGTTGGCGATGGCGCGGTTTCTAATATGGCCGATCGTTCAACGATCAAGTCGCTCAATATATCGTTTAACTCTCGTCGACCCTCCTCACTGTGAGTTTATTCGAGTTCGTGTCTCATGTCTGCTATCTCTCGGTCGAGTTCAGTGAGACGCGCTAAATTAAGTTCTAGGTTACCTCCTATCGTCTGAAAAGTTTTGTCTAAACCCTGGAGTTCTCTGTAATTTAATCCCTCCGTTTGAGTGTCGGTTTAAAATCTCGGTTACTTCATCGACGGCTCTGGGTAGTTTTGTCATCTCGATACTCTCGGGTTCAATTCCATTAAGTATGCTTGCTTGTTGGACACTGAGTTGGTTGCGTTTATAATTTTTAAAACCCAATCTGCTTCTAATAAAATCTGTACCTGGAAGTTCTAACTCATTTGCTTTTGCCTCTATGCTCGATAGACTCAAAAATACGTTTGGGTTTCTCCTATCCGACAACCTTACTGGACCTTTCTCCGACTGGTAAAATGGACTGTCTTTATTGCTGACGAAATTTTTGTATCGCGGAGCTAATGGTCTGTCACCTCTGTTAACTTTATTGTAAAAATTATCGACGCGAGTATTGGTGACCATGCTTCTTCTTCGATCTAAAACACTATCTACGTCGGTAGTGGGAAAGGGTGTATCTGGAGTATCAAAAGTGCCATCTAGATTGATCTCTGCCACATCATCTTTATCTTCGTTATGCTCAAGGGGATCTATCTCAAATCCTCCTTCAGCCATTTATTTCATAAAGCCATTTAAATTACACCGTTTTGACGATACTGCCCAGTAGTGTACCTTAGGTCATCAACCAATTTTGCGTGGCTAGAGCTCCACTTATAATACCCGTCAATTTACCCGCATGTTCTACGCTTAGTTTGTGAAGATCCGGCGCTTTTATTTTGAGTAGTTTATTTCTTACCCTGCAATATGCCATCGACCACCTTTAACGGCTCCGTGATAAATCGATTTCGCTATTCCGCTGGTGTAAAAAGTTACTCATTGTTTTTAATATAACAATTTTTAAATTGCTGTTTATTCCACGTGAAGCGTTTTGGGGGCGCTACAGCTCCCCGGGCCCACATCGCCCAAGACCTGTAGTCTGGTGAGCTCGTAGCGTCGTCCGATGTTACATCCATTTTTGCTAATTTTAATTTCATCTGTCTATTGTGCTCGGCTAAAGCTTTACCCTGCTTTCGGATCTTCCATTTATTATATTAGTTTTGTTAAATTTTGAACGTTTTGTTGTGATTATCGTAGCTATCAAGGGTGATATAAAAGTTCCGTACTTGTAACAAACGTCGCTCAACATACCAGCCATACTCGCGCTTATAATAGGATTAGAACTCAAATCATTGGTGAGTTCTTCTTCAGAATCTATAGCGACGTTACATCCTAAAGCTTGTTCTGGTGTAACAACAGATAACACTCGCGAAAATAGACTTAAACTGTATTTGCAAACAGTTTGAACAATTTCATTTCCAAATTGAGTTTCGTACAGATGATACAGCTTTTCGAGTTCTTTACTGTCAAGAGCTTCGATATTTTTTAACAGTGTACTCTTTCCCCAAGTACTTTCTAGAGTTTCCGGCTGCTACTACACCGCACATACGATCTTTATGTTCTGTATTTTGATCGGTGGAGCTGGATGTGCTTAATGCAAGTTTTATGTCCTCCATTTAGTTAAAAGCAAGTTTAATTTGAGCATAGTTGAAAGGATGTAACTAGATGTTACGTTGTAAATGATAGTGCGGAAACGTATATACTCGTAAGTGTAAAAAGATAAATTAAGAGATATGATTATAAAAGCCAAATTTTAGGTACTCGGATACTGCTATATCATTTACTAAAAGCAAGTTAAAAAGCTAGCTGTACTCAGCTGAGTAGCTTGTTGATTACTTAGCTATTAACTGTTGATTACCTCGCTATTGATTCGTCACCGACACCACGAAGTAACACTCTACTGTGTTAAACCATGTTGTTTTTTCGATATTTTTTTTGCTCACTTATGAGCAGAGTGCGCGCCATGCATTGCAATAGAAAATTGAAATTGAGTGTTATTTCGTGAAAACGAAAATTGTCACTTTTGCGCAAAAGTTGCCATGGATACTTAGCGTAATTATTTTAAAAAGTAAAGCTCTTGAAGCTTTGAAACTTCGTGCAATGGTAGGCTTTGATGAATAATGTTTAAAAATCTAAAAAACTGAAAATCGAAAAAAGTATGCTCTAACACGGTAGAGTGTTACTTCGTGGTTTTGGACAATTTGCCGGGTTTACCTTAGATCAGCCGTAGTACCATCGGAAAGGATGATAGATTATTTTCATTTTACAGGTGATTTGATGTAAGAAGGAAACCTGTAGCTTATAAAATCGTCATTTTTCGAGTAAACCCATTTTAAAGCTTCGTGCACAGATAAACTGGTCCCACTGCCCTCTATGATCGTACTGAACTGCATTTCAGGGCCGGGAACCAGTCAGTTGTAAATCGTTTTAGTTAAATGTATACATTTCCAACGCGTCGAAAGATTACAAACGGAGCGCCACGGCGCGTGGCGCGTGGCTAGCCATGTTTACGGGCCAGATTCCCGGGTCTGTGTACAGGTACGCGCACAGTAAAGTTTTATATAACCTGACATACAGATCCTTGTCATTTGATTGGTGGAACTCACATCACGTGACATTCGTTATTGCTCCCATTCATGTCGCGGCTCAAAAAGTACTATCCTCCCATGGGGAGTGGAAAATATTATAACACCACACCCACACATTCTGTGTCTTGATTGGCCGAGAGCGAGTCACATGTTACTTTCTAATTTTGCTATCTTTCTGTGCACGGCCAAAAGTACTATGCGCATAGCAACCAAAGTACTATGCGCATAGCAACCAAAGTACTATTTCCACGGCGCGGTATTTGTGTGCAAATGCATGCTGGTGTGCGCGTTGCGCGTTGTGCGTAGCGCGTATTATTCCAAAGAGAGCGCGCCGCAGACTTGGGTTCAAACATTTTGTAAAGGGTTAGTTTTTAAGAGAGAAATACATTTTCCACCAATTTTGTATTGAAATTGAAGTTTATTTCAGTTTATTTAAATAATTTAAAATATTAAAATCAAGCAGAATCTGTGGGTGAGGTGTTATAAAACAAATATTGAATGCTTTATCTCGTGGTGAAGTAAAACTAGCCTCCCTCGGTGATCCATGGATCATTCTATTTTCCCTCGGCTTCGCCTCGGGAAAATAGAATGTCCATGGATCACCGAGGGAGGCTAGTTTTACTACACCACTCGAAGCATTCAATATTTGTATACTATTCAACAGTTAGGATCATGACGCGGTATTTGTGTGCAAATGCATGCTGGTGAGCGCGTTCAGCGTTGCGCGTAGCGCGTATTGTTCCAAAGAGCCAGCGCTACAGCGTTGGGTTCAAACATTTTCGTGAAAGGTGGTTTGGGAGAGAGAAATCTATTTTCCTCCAGTTTTGTATAGAAAAAAAGTTCAAATATATCAAATGACAAGGATCTATATGTCAGTTATATAAAACAAATATTGAGTGGCTTTAAATTGTGAAATGGGAGGAATATTATCGCTCGGTAAAATCTAGACTTTTCCATTTTACTCGGCTTCGCCTCGTGAAATGGAAAAGTCCAGATTTTACCTTGCGATAATATTCCTCCCATTCCACGCTGAGCCACTTAATATTTGTATAACATTCAACGAAAAAAACGTATAACGTGAGACCTTACTTTTCTCATTGAAACGGTTTCCGACTTAAATGATATTAATACATCGCACTTTTCGTGGCATCCTTGACCATTTTTCAGTGAAGACAAGTTTACAATTACTCGGCAAAACTGAAACTGAAAAATTATCCCCTAAACTGTCGCCTGTTTTGAATTTGTGACCCAATACTTTTTACTACACGACACGGAAAAAACAAAAAAAATGCATCAAATACTCTCTGTTTTTTGCGCTAAGGTTTGCAAAAGTGACTTTGATTGCCTTAAATTCCTGTCCACGTGGAAAGTTGACCGATACTTCAGTGGGTCAAACTGCGACTGCAGGCATCCATGTTTGCTGATTATCAGTATTTGATATTTTGAGTGTGCATGCGCGCAAACTAAATAAGTGGCTGAAACATAGGTAATGAGCGAGCGCGCGCGCTTACCCAAAGTTGCACTTTCCTCATGTTAAATACATTGAAGAGTGTTACTTCGTGAAAACGAAAATTTACAGTTTCGAACTAATACTCATCTTTTTTCTCGTATTTCTTGTTTATTTAATACACAAACGGGTAAAAAACAGCAGATTTAATAAATTCAATTCATCAAGTGTCCACAACGAGAAACCCAACTGAAAATACTCGTTTTGACGTAAAGTGTTTTTTAGAAGGTGTTCAACTATAGTTGCCGTTTTCTCCGATTGCTAGTTTTTACTGGTATGTAGATGGGTGTTACTTCGTGGTGTCGGTGACGAATTGTTGATTACCTAGCTATTAATTGTTGATTAGCTAGCTATTAATTGTTGATACCTAGCTACTCAAGTAGCTCGTAACTAACTGGAGGTTCAGTGTACACGACTAATTTACTATATTTCACATCTCTCAAACGTCGTTTTATAAGATCTCGTTCTTCAATGGGTACGACGTCGTTTTCAACGTCGTAATCTTTTAAAACGCTATTATACTTTTGAGACAATAACCGACAGCTGCGATTTACGTGTCTTCCGCTAAACGCCATCTAGACACACCTTCGAATACTTTCCTGTAAAAATCAATCGCTTCGTTGAGCGTCATCTTGTACAATTCCGGATCGCAGAGGTACACCTCGGGATCCGTGTAAACCCATTTTCTTTTTACCCGAATTTGTTTTGCCGACGATTTAAGCGCAATGCAGCTGTTCCATTTAACTTAAAAGAGATTAAACATTCCCGTCTTCCAAGTTCAATTGAGCATCCATCACCAAAAAGACGTACATCGTGAGGTAGCCTTGACTTTCGGCTTCTCTGTTAAATCGAACGTTGATGCCTCCTCCGTCTCCAAGTTTCCTACCGGATCCGTGAGCGGAATTGTCTCCGCGCCCGCTTTCGGTATCGCTGTCTCCAAAGAACTTGCTAATTTCGTTCCAGTGTTGATACTGAAACATGCCTTGACTGTATAGACTCGATTTGGTTTACCCTCTACGGTCACCGATGTTTTGGTTATTTTTGGATTGTAAAATCGCTGCGGATTTTTGACCGCCGGAGTTTTAAACAAATACAAAATACCCTTGAGACTCCTGATGGGTTGATTGACGCTGACTTCCAAAGCGTGTCCGATTTGTTAACGGATCTAACTTCTAGTGAGTGGATTTTATCAAACAGGTATTCCATTAAACCCCGGTGTTTATTTCTGATGGTGATAGCTGAGTCTCTGTTGGTCACCACTTCGTATTCGAGAGTCAAGTCTGAAATACTGTACATCGCCGACGTATCTGTACTGTTGACTACTTTTTCGTGATCGTTAAACTTTATCTCGTAAATCAGAGGTTGTTTTAAACCGCTGGGGTAAAAAGGGTGATGCGAAGTCAATATGTCAATGTAAAGGGGAATACAATATCTGTTACCATAGGCATCTGCGATAGCTTAATCTTTACCGTTGTTGGCGACCGCGTTATCATCTGCAGCCCCTGTTCTGAGTTTAGACACGTTTTCTTTCTCTATGCCCGAGTACGCCATGTTTCGAGTCGTCGAGTTGTTGAGCCAATTGTCTTTAAAGTTGTGATACACGTCAGCGTGATGATAACTTACGATTTCGTTACCTTGAAGTCTGACGCTGATTTCGCTGACTAAATTTCTTGCCAAATTGCCAAAACTGGTTCTATTGTCGTCGCTTCAACCGTCGAGTTCTAAATTGAAAGCTAATTTACAAGTGCCGGGTAAGATAACATCGTCTACGCCCAATTAAGGAAACTTGACCCTCAGCGTTTGCCCTGCCGATATACTACTAGGATTGTGGGTGATGTCCACCTCTTTTCTCTAACCCTTGATAGATCTGGGTAGTTTTTATAGCCTGCTGGGATTGAGCTTTTTTCTATACGCATTCATTTTATTTATAAAGAGTTTTAAATTTAAAGGTATCTGTAAGCCAAGAAGCCACCAATATCGTTCCTCCCGCGATTAACGCAAGTTCTCTTTCTATTTGTTGGTCGCTATAGGCTCGTAAAAATCTCCGAGTTTGGGTTCGCGTTGCAGTCCTACCGGTAGTTCTGTACATTGTCCACTCACTTTGTTGTAGTAACGCAACGCTCGGTGACTCGGTCTACGTCGGAAAATGTTTCCTGAGAGGCAAATTGTTTTCTGATACGTTCGTTGAGAAAAATCTAGATATTTCGTTCGTTCTTGTTGCCACCTATCGAGTTGTTCTATCGCTAAATCGTGTCTCTTACGCTCCTCGTCGACTTTTAAATTTGAAAAAAAAACCCACCTGAACCAGTAAAAGCTAAGGCGTTGACGATCGCGCCTCCTATCATCATAGCAACGCTAGCCAATAAGATGGCTAGCGCCTCCTATCATCATAGCAACGCTAGCCAATAAGATGGCTAGCGTTGCTATGATGATAGGAGGCGCGATCGTCAACGCCTTAGCTTTTACTGGTTCAGTTTTTTTTTAATTTAAAACGTCTATTTATTATAAACGTCTTTATATTTAAATAATATGAAAACATTATCCAAACTGTGTTATAGCCAGAGCGGTTAATGGAGAGGTGAAAGTACCGTCGACCATTTACACGATAAAACCAAAATCAATAAAAAGGTAAAAAGAAATTGGCTTAAAAAAACAGCAATCTGGCAAATTTATCTACCGGGTCCTGCGTATGTACCCAAGCCTACGAGTACTTCGCGAGAGTTTGAAACACCAAACGACTTTCACCAAATGGATGTCGATACCACGAAGTAGGACCTTTTGTTTCTAAAACGGCGGATTTCACCAGAGATACTATCGTCAAGATTTACGCGAGATCAACTTTGAGTTACCCTAAAACGTTGAGAGTAGACGCCGGTACCGAATTTAAAGGCGCTTTTAAACAATATATTCGTCACCGACACCACAAAGTAACACTCTACCGTGTTAAACCAATTTTTTTTCAATTTCCAGTTTTTTTATATTTTTAAACCTTATTCATCAAGGCCTACCATTACACGAAGTTTCAAAGCTTCAAGAGCTTTACTTTAATAATTATGTTAAGTATTCATGGCTATTTTTGCGCAAAAGTGACAATTTTTGTTTTCAAGAAGTAACACTCAAGTTCCATTTACCATTGCAATGCATGGCGCGCACTCTGCTCATAAGTGAGCAAAAACTTTTTCACGAAGTAACACTCTTCTTATAACAAGTTGTATGAGCGCGCGCGCGCTGACCTGAAGTTGCACTTTCCTCGTGTTGAATGCATTGAAGAGTGTTTCTTCGTGAAAACGAAAATTTACAGTTTCGCAGCTTTTTCGGTTTCACGAACTAACACTCATCTTTTTTCTCTTATTTCTTGTTTATTTAATACACAAACGGGTGAAAAACAGCAGATTTAATAAATTCAATTCATCAAGTGTCCACAACAAGAAACGCGACTGAAAATACTCTGTCGTTTTGACGCAAAGTGTTGTTTTAGAAGGCGTTCAACTTTAGTTGCCGTTTTCTCCGATTGCTAGTTTTTACTGGTATGTAGATGGGTGTTACTTCGTGGTGTCGGTGACGAATTGATGACCTCAAAAATGTCGATTATCGTCGGCGAACCTGGAAACCACCGATCGCAGGGTATCGTAGAAAGATTTAACCGAACGCTAGCCAAGAGACTGTTTGGGCATCAGTACGCTCAAGAAATGTTAAATCCCGAGAGCAGAAACACGCAATAGGTCGAGCGATTACCCGGCGTGATCCAGGCAATAAACGACGAAACGACAAGATTAATAGCTAAAGCACCGCCAAGGGCCGTTAAACTAGAACAGGTTCGACAATCGCCGGTTAATTAATTTCTTAGAGGCAACCGATTCTGTGACTCCCTTGGCTTTTTTTCAGGTTGATGTCAGCGCTTAAAATCGAGTACATTTTAGGCCTGATGCAAACGATTTCTTTGATATAGTTACCCTCAAACTCGTCTTTAAATTTACTTATCACTTTCTAATTGGTTTGGTCGTACAAAGGATGACTTGTCGGATAATTCGAAACGTCGTATTGTTGTCCGTTTTGCTGCATATCATTGTGGTATCTCATATCACCCACGCTCGATATCCTACCGCGTTTCGCTTTCTCAAAAAATAAATAATTGTCGACATCGGTCAACTACTCGAATTATAACTTCTGTGTGTAGAAATTTGTGCAAATACTAGGTCTGTCTTCGCGAGGTCTATATTGAGGTTCGTTTTCTATTTTATTTTTTACTTTATCCGTATAAAGCCCAAGAGCAGCTCTCAAACACCATCTCAAATACTCGTCGTCTTTGTTTTTAATGTTTATCATCGCCTGTTTTCTTTTGAGATGCAGGGGTAGGTCTATGTAAGAACTACCCCTCACGGGATTAAAACTGTTGATGTTGATAAACAACGCCATCATCTTTTTAAAACCCAACCCGATTCTTAATTCATATACCTTTCATCCTTTCTAAATAGCTTGTCGATGTCTTTGCTTAAAACCTGTTTTATTAGACTTTGATTTAAAACGAGACTCTGATCGCTAAAATGAATAGCTTCAATCGTTTCGATCGTACCATCCGGTTTGGTTTTTTCGTATCTTATTTTTATCACAATTTCTACTTTTAAACCTCTTAGCTCTCTCAATTTTACTTGATTTTATTTACAATTTGATCTTTGTATGTATCCGAAAACCTGACTAAATCGTCGTTAAAAAGTCTAGGAATCAGTTATCTGTTTCTAAAGTGTTTCAAAATCTCCTCGTCGCTCTAAACTCAGCCTCTTGAAAATCCTCGGGTTGCCTAGAGTTTTGAATCGCCGAGAGTAATTTGTTTTTTAAATCGACCATTATAACCCGTCGTTGTATATTCTAGATCGTAATCGTCTACAATCTGTTTGAGCTAATGTAGTGCCTTTTTCCTCAAGTCTTTAAATTGAGCTTCGTATTTTTTCTTTTTATCCCGTCGATGTAGACTTTTCGAGAAAGATAAGCATTTCGATTGTACGGTATTTTATATCGCTGGACGTAATCACGCAGTGTGACTTTATTCCATCTAGAAAACCCTTTAACGATTGGCTTGATCGTATTAGTCACCATTTATTATATATCAATACAATATTTATTTTAATTTTTTTTTTAGTAGATGTGGCCAATATTTTATAGATGATTAGACATTTACAATTCAGACAGAAAGATATTGGGCATTTTGTCGCCGTAAGATTTATATTTTTTTAAAAAACCAGAGCGACAGACTTGCCACACATTTTTTTCCATTTTGTCGCCGTACCCCCTCCCATTCCTTGTACTTAGGCCCCCCCCCCAACAAGTTGCCGTAGCCATGCGCATCGGCAAAATGGAAAAGTTTTTTTTTCAATGAAAGATGATGTCTCAAAACCGCCAAACTCACTGGTTTGACTGGAATCCTGCTGCACAATTTTAACCTGTTTTTAGATGGGGTTATGATCGACAATAAGCTTTATGTGGCCTCTCTGGTCTCCCATAATATTTGCACTAAGTTTAGTCGGGCACCATTGCAGTCATCAGCCGACATTTGAAGCAAAAGAAAAAGGGATAAAAAAAAGCCGCGTCGCCGCACCACTTTTTGGGCAAGCACCATACCAGAAACCGGAGACTTTATTTGTGGTCTTAATGATCGACGTGGCCATTCGTCTAAATAATAAACCACAATCACTTATGACATAAAGTCTTTACACTTACAACACAAACACTTTACAAATGAATATAAAATTCCACAATTTTGTGTTCTAAGGCCCACATAGTTAGGTTTCTCTCATATTTATTGGCACATTCATCGCTTTATTTCTAGAAGATGCGGCTTTTTATAAAAAAAGTGCATCAACAGCGATTGAACCCACTCACACTGAGAACATTATGGTGACTCCCAGGTCTGCATCACTGACGTCATATGGGTGCAAGCCAGTAGGTCGGCCCAAAAGATGTCCCTGGGATAAACCCTGGGATAAGTTTTATGATCAATCTTATTATTATTTCCTGTTGTAGGGTACCTTGGAACATCCGAAAATGCTGCTCTTAAGTTGCACAGTCGGTATTTTTGCCTTCTATGCATCTCCAAAAAACCCCTCATATTTCGGAGGCTTATTTTGAGAAACAGCTACAATTATATTTGGGCCCAAAATGGTTTCATTGTGACTTGTTGCAACTTTTTGACATCCTGATAGGATGGGAAAACTGTGCTAAGGGGTTACATTGCTTTGTAGACAACCCCAAATCCTGTGACTTTGCCCTATTGACAGAAATGAGTTTGAAACTTATTCTTATTCTTAAGATACACTCTCTCTATGTTTAAAAAAATGCTTGATACCACAAGCTTTGATTTTAGTGGTAGATAAGCTTTCTGTCTTAAAAAATGGGCTCGCCATGGCCATTTTGCTTACCCTGCCCCTAAATCACTAAAATCGGCTGTATATTGGGTGGCACAGCAAACCTATTGTGCATTCTATGACAATAGTGCCACATCAGTTACAGAGATAGACCAATATCTTTTCAACAAATGTGGATATTGAAGCATCGCAGATCTAGCCCTTGACGGCCGTGGGAGCCATCATTTAAAAAGTGCAGGGTCATTCTAAGTCAGCACTATTTTGTAATGCATTTTCTCGTTCAGTGTGTAGACCAATTGTGTTTCTGCCAAAACAGGCATAAACAATGGATTTTCTTTCAATACCTCATTGAAAAAAATAATAATAAATATACCTGCCAGCTGATGTCATGCCTGGCTTCAAAATAATTACCTGCAAGAACTGGCCCAGGAATGTACTATAATTAGTGCAGATGTACATGTACATAATGTTAATTTAGTTGGGAATTCAAGTTTTGACCGTCAAAAATTGTGTTCTGGCAATGTCTGAGACCTGCCAAAAACATAACAGAAAATACTCTGACAAAAACCTTGCCTCACTAAAAAAATAATTAAGTTTATCCACAGAAATGCACCCGCTTTCTATATGCCCTCTACCTGGGGGTATCCTTCTGATCCCACTTTTTTATTCCTTTGTTGACTTTTCTCCATTTATACCTCATTTTCTTGGAGGAGCGGGGAGGGTGTCCGGGCTGGATCCAGAACACAATCAAAAAGAAAAAATCCTTTCAAGAAAAAGTGGGTCCAAATATTTTCCGCCCCCAATTTAATAGGAAAAGCAAGGAAAGTGGGGAGGGGGGGGGGGAGGGCAAATGTATTGTTTATGTTGAGTTTTGTGGGTGGTGTACGAAAAGCGAGCTTTTTTCTTGGGACGTAACTTAAAAAAGGGAGGGACATGGACCCCGTTGCATACCCCTCCTTTCATCCACCTTTGGGGGAGAACAGTTTGTGTGGGCTAACATTTACTTTGCCACTTTTTGTCATGCGTTAATCTTAAAACCAACATAAATGTCTACCATGTCTAATTCATTGGTTTTATTTATATTGCTTCCTTTATTGTGTGGAAGCAATTTCAAAATGTTTCTGCAGCTGGCAGACTTCGTAAAGTTGGACCTGTATGACCAAAATGCCCGGGCGGCACTAAAATCTGTAATCAATGAAACACATGTAAAAACAACTCTTTTTGTCTATTGACAGATTAGACACGATCGGGAAGAGGAGGGTGGGGGTATTGGAGGGTATGGGGGAGGGAGCATCATGGGGGTTCATGTTCTGCCCCCCAAGAAAAAAAGCAATAAATTATCACAGTGCGTATAGGCCTATATAACTATTTCTTAGAGTAAATGTACATTCTACCTAAATATGCTCTGTATTTTCCCTACATGGTGTTCCCACAACATATTTTCCCCATTTGCATATAGACAACAAATGCGCATGTTTTAAAACTTTTTTCATTCAATTACCATACCACATGTTCAATTTGGTCTTTGGTCCCTCATTTTGCACTTTCCTCAAACAATTTCATGCCTGAGCCATTTTTTCCCGCTCAAAGTACGATGGATGAAGCAATTTCGTCATGAAGCAATGCTATTTTAATTTCATTCAAATTCGCTTCTGATTATATGCTCTCATCGGTATTTTTAAGACTAAATTGTAGAATTTGCGTGTTCCAGTGTTCTCGAGACGAAACTGAAGTTATTCGTTTATAAATTTGAATAAAAAAAAAAAAGTTTTAAAATGTGCGGTAAAACCTACATTAGGAATAGATATCATTGATAGTACAAACTCCATCCCCTATACACATCTAACTGTTAACCAGCTTGTCCCTCGAAACCCCATGAAGAACAATAAACCACCTTCGATGCATTTTGCACGCATGTTTGTATACGGATCATTAGTATTTTGAAGTTTTTGAAACGACCTAGAATTTTGTTTTCTCCGAATCGTGCAACAGAATTGCATTAAAAATATGCTGAGTCAGCAATTTTTAAATGCTATTAAAATCTATTGATTTTCATTTGTGGGCCAAGGTTTTTGCAAGACCCTTTCCCCTTATGATAGTGGAAGGCCTTAAATATAGCCATGACGGCATTTTTGATGCGTCAGAACCAAAATAACTTTGTGAAGGGGTGCTGGTACCATTTGTCGATGGGGGCGCTGTTCGAAATCGATTATGCACACTACCGGACAATGGTGCTTTTCGGGGCGATCCACTCAGGCAAACTCACGATTTGCATGCCCTCATATTATTTGATATATTATTGCATTTTTTTGGCCATTAATTTGAACGTTTGTAAAGAGATGGGTGGAAGCCATGGACCCGTAAAGGACTCCGAGCTTGTCCATTGATCAACACACGTTGTACATCGTTGAATCTATTATAGGTTTTCCCGGCCAATTTCACCAAGTTTTCATTCAATTTAACACATGGCTCATTCGATTAAGATTGAAACTGAAAGATCATGCAGATCGGCATTAGACAATCAAAAAGAATCATTCAATTTCACTATCCAAGCATTCTATTGCCTTTTAGCTTCACTCGTCCCTATCTGTCAAAGATCCCCCTCAATCAGGAGGACCCCGGAATGGTACTTTAGATCAAACTCTGATGGTAAAGACTCAACTCAGACAAAATGAAAGAAGGACAGATCTGTATATAATTTCAAGATTAATTTAATTCACAATATCATCAATATTAACATACACTTAAATTTCATCCTACAAAAAAACTAAATAAATACATCATTATTAATACATTACAAAAACAATCAACGAAAGTGGGCCCAAATCAACGGTCCGTGTGAAGTGTTCGGGTTGGTGTGGTTGTGGGTGTGGTGCACCGGTGCCTGCCCTGGTAGTACCGTCTGTGTCCGTAGAGTCCTCTGCCCTCGTGTGACCTTGCTGACAATCCTGCTGGTATGGTCGACTTGAGCTCGGCCCGCTGACGATGTCTATCTCACTGTGCGGAGTTCCCAAAACCAGACGTTACGTCCCAAAAACCAGGTTATGGCGAATAACCTGGTCTACATTTTATTGACTTTGACGAGGAGACGAGGACGGCCGCAGCCTACCGACTCTGTGGGACTCATTCCCAACAGCGCAAATAATTGCAAACTCAGTTCACTAGGAACCTACAACTCCCCAATGTGGGTACACATGAGCATAACATGCCCTGACGTAGTGTCGGTCCTGGTCTCGCCTCCAAGTGCCTAGCCAACGCCCCAATCTGGATTTTATACCCAAGACTGATGGTCTAAAAGTATTTCAAAACCTCAGAACATGTCAAGTTAATCTACTGACAGGCACGGACTGCTCAGTTAAATCCCACCATTGTTAAATACTTATAGGATTAACAGCTTATACATTGTAATGCCACAGTGTTCCACTGGAGTCAAGTCATGATAAGATTACCCCAATTCCAACTTCGTGGACTTCTAATACCTCAAACAATTTAGGTTGGGTCTCTCCCTTAATACAATCACATAAAAAAGTTTCACAGTATGTAAATTAGCTTGAGGTCTCTCCCGTAATACAATCACAACAAGTTTCACAGTTTATATATCAATTAGGTTGGGGTCGCTTTCCCGTAATACAATCACAAAAAGTAAAAGCTATACAGTATAAGTCTGGAAATTAAATATTCACAAGACCTTTTAAAAATCAACTTGTGACAATTACTCCCCACTGGAAGAAGATGGAATGATTTTAAATTTCATCTTTCTTATAATTCTCAAATTTGATATTTCGTACATTCAACGTAGACAACGACTCAAAAAATCTGCTCCAATATTGTCTTTACCCCTCATTACTCTCACTACGTATCGATATGGCTGTAAGCTCAAAGCCCAACGCATCACTCTGCTATTACTCAGCTTGGTTTTAGCTATGTATGCAATTGGGTGATGATCTGTTTCAATTTCGAACTGTTTCCCTTACAAATACACATGAAACTTCTTCACTGCCCATACCAAAGCCAGACATTCTTTTTCAATTACTGAATACGCCTGTTCTCTTTTTAGAAGTTTCTTACTTGCAAAACAAATAGGGTACTTTTCACCTTCCACTTCTTGCATGAGTACAGCACCTAGACCTTTGTCGGATGCATCAGTACGAACTACATATGTCTTATCTGTATCTGGCAGGTGTAAAATCGGCGATGTCGCCATACGCGACTTCAGAGTTTTGAACGCCAACTCTTGTGGCTCTCCCCATTCAACATTATTTGACTTCCCGTGCTTTGTCAAATCTGACAGAGGTGCGGCAATGGCCGAGAAATTTGGTATGAATTTTCGGTAGTACCCTACCAAACCCAAAAATGACCTGACCTCCTTTTTTGTGCGGGGTCTCTGTGCGACCAAAATTGCGTCAACCTTTCTCGGGACTGGTTTAATTAACCCTTCACTCACAACATGCCGCAGGAACTCAAGTGACTTATATACAACATAACATTTGCTTGGTCTTGCAGTGAGACCATCTCCACGGAGCCTCTCTAGAACTTTGCCAACTACTTCAATGTGTTGCTCGATTGTGTCTGTGAAAATTAATGTGTCATCGATATAGTTAACCACATGATCTATACCATCAAGTAATCTACGCATCATACGACTGAATACGGCTGGTGCATTAACTAACCCGAATGGTAATACGGTAAACTGAAATAATCCTGCTTCTGAAGTAACAAACGCTGTTTTCTCTCTATCTTCTTTTGTGACGGGGATCTGCCAATAGCCCTTAGAAAGGTCTAGTTTAGTGAAAAAATTTCCACCTGAAATTTGAACAAGCAAATCCTCAACATTCGGAATAGGTTCTGGATCGAAAACTGTTATTGCATTCAATTTTCTGTAATCGATACAGAATCTTACTTTGCCATCTGGTTTATGAACTAATACAATTGGTGACGCATAAGCCGATTCCGACTTTTCTATGACCCCCATTCTCAACATGGCATCAATTCTTGCTTAACTGTGTCCCTAACTGCATGTGGTACTTGATAAGCTTTGGATTTTACTGGATCTGTGGTGGTCAGTTTTACCTTGAACTCGATTAATTCTGTTTTACCTGGTAAATCAGTCAAAACATCCCCAAATTCACTCAACAGCTCTTGCATTTTGGCAGATTCAGTTTCACTCTCTGTTTGACCAATGTGAACATCTTGAACAGTTTCAGTTTGTTCGACTGATGGTAGCTCACTATTTACCACGTCAACAACATCATCTTCAAGCTCTACAATCTCTGCACGTAACAGTTGTAAACATGAACCTGCAGATACCCTGTCTTCTGTATATTCCCTTCTGACATACTTTCTCAACAAATTGGCATGATATGTTTTTGTCTTGCCATTTTGGTCTATTCGATAGTCGTGTTTGCCTAATTTACTTGTCACTCCGAAAGGACCTTTCCACTGTAACAACAATTTATTTGAGTCTGTGGGTAATAGTACAAGTACTTGGTCTCCCTCTACAAATTTCCTATCTCTGGTTCTGGTATCATAATATTTCTTATACCTCCCTGATGCTTTTGACAATTCTTCCTGTGCCATTTGACAGGTAGATTCAAGCCTATTTCTGAGATCAATGACATACTCGTATGTCGTTTTGATTTCTTCTTCACTAGTAGTGTCTGTCCATAATTCCCGCAAAATTTCCAAAGGGCCTCTGACCGTACGCCCGTACAGTAGCTCAAATGGCGAGAAAACTAAGCTTTCCTGCGGCACTTCACGATAAGCAAACAATAACGCAGGCAGATACCTGTCCCAATCTTTGGGGCGCTCTGCGCACATTCTGCGAAGCATTCTTTTCATTGTGCCGTTAAAGCGCTCGACGAGCCCATTGCACATAGGATGATATGGGGTAGTATGCAACTGATTGATTAAAAGCAGGCGCCCTACTTCCTGCATTACTTCAGAGGTGAACTGAGTCCCTAAGTCGGTAAGTATTTCCTGTGGAACTCCTACCCTAGTGAAAACGGTAAGAAGTGCCTCAGCTACCCTCTCTGATTCTATTCTAGGCAATGCTACAGCTTCGGGCTATCTTGTCGCATAATCTACAATTGTCAGAATGTAACGATTTCCCTGATCTGTAACTGGATGGATGGGGCCTACGATTTCTACCGCTACCCTACGAAAAGGAGTATCTATGAGAGGCATTTTGTCTAAGGAAACCTTTCCTACTTTACTCTTCGGGACTGTACGCTGACATATGTCACATGAAGCACAGTATCTCCTGACATCGCCTTGTAGGCCTGGCCAGTAAAAGTCGGCAAGAAATCGATCACAAGTCTTTTTGACCCCTAAGTGCCCTGCCATAGTCGAATCGTGCGCTAACTTAAGTACCTGGTCTCTGAATATCTTAGGAACCACTAACTGTCTAAACAATCGACCCTTCTCTACCTTTGGCGACTTAAACTCTCTGTAATACAGGTTTCTATTCTTCACAAATCTGGTCTCGTTTGCACTACCTGTAATACGTACAGAACCTGTCTCAGCAAGATTTCTTACTTTCTCTAAAGTTGCATCTGTTATCTGCTCCTTAGCAAATTCATCTGTACTAGCAACATTTTCCTTAATAGGGACCTTAAGGCATGGAAACGGTAGCAGGAGTAAGAGAACCGGACAATCCGGATCCATTGTGGCAGTTACCAGTAATGAAGGATGAGTTAGCTATATTTGGGGTCGTTTTTTTATGTTATTTTTTACTTTATCCGTATACAAGCCAAGAGCGGCTCTCAAACACCATCTCAAACACTCGTCGTCTTTGTTTTTAATGTTAATCATCGCCTGTTTTCCTTTAATATGCGGGGGTAAGTCTATGTAAGAACTGCCCCTCACGGGGTTAAACCTGTTGATGTTGATATACAACGCCATTATCTTTTTTAAAACCCAACCCGATCCTTGATTCGTATACCTTTCATCCTTTTTAAATAGCTGGTCGATGTCTTCTTTTAAAACCTGTTTTAGTCAGGTGGCTTAGATCTAATTTTCGTCAAGATCGTGACCGTCTGGTCCAAAGCACCAAACTTGGCAGATAGCTTCTTATAGACCTAGAGAAGATATTTAGAAGGGGTGACACCCGAAATTCTTTTTGGAAGGGTGCCTAATTTGCATAAATCGTTAATCCCTGCCGTGTAATATATTTATTCACATATTTGGGTATATTTTTATTTTTTTATTTTTTTGAAAAGTGTATTTGGGGGATTCTACTTGCATATCTTTACTTTAATAACATTTTCCAAAGCATATAAGTGACTGAATAATTATGAGGACATAGTAACGATCCAAAATGGCTACTATTATGCTCTAAATTGCGCGCATTTACCTTGTCCCCAGACATCATCAATTAGTCTTGCCAAACATCAGCATTGATGACCTTCAAATTCACCACGTAGCTTACTGGTACAGTTACCCTATTGAAACCTTATGCAAAATCATGTGAACAATGATAACATTGTGATATTTAGCCCAGAAAACAAAAACGGGGAAAAAAACGAGGTGTCCATAAATTGGGCTAACAAGTAAGGTGAAGGGTTGCCTAACATGGAAGACTGGAACAAGTTCAAGGAAATTCCCAAATTTATTGTTGAGAAAACGTTTTGGCGTAGACAAAATTATTGTAAACAACAATAATCTCTTATTTGGGGGGATTTTGTTGAACTTGTTGAAGTCCCCACGTTACCCTTCCCGTACTAGCCCAATTTACGGACACCACATTTTCTCCCCTTTTTTGGTCTTTTGGGCCAAACATCAAGATGATATCAATTTTCACATGATTTCCCACTTATTTTTGTTAGGTTAACTATGTCAGTAAGTACCTTTGTGAATTTGAAGCTCATCAATACCCACGTTTGGCGAGACTAGTTGATGATATCTGAGGAAAAGGTAAATGCGCGTAACTTTAGGGTAAATAGTAGCAATTTTGGTGATTTACTATGTCCTCGTAATTATTCAGTCACTTACATGCTTTAGAAAATGTTATTGAAGTAAGAATATGCAAGTAGAATCACCAAAATACACTTTTCAAAAAATAAAAAAATAGAAATATACCCAAATATGGGAAAAAATATATTACACGGCAGGGATTAACGATTTATGCAAATTAGGCACCCTTCCCAAAAGAATTTCGGGTGTCACCCCTTCTAAATATCTTCTCTAGGTCTTTAAGAAGCTATCTGCCAAGTTTGGTGCTTTGGACCAGGCGGTCACGATTCCAACCATGTGCCACCTGACTATTTTATTTGACTCTGATTTAAAACGACTCTCTGATCGGTAAAATGTGTAGCTTCGATCGTTTCGATCGTACCATCCGGTTTGGTTTTTTTGTATTTTATTTTGATTGTGAGCTCCATTTTTAAACCTCTCAGCTCTCTCAATTCTGACTTGATTTTATTTACAATTTGATCTTTGTGCGTATCAAAAAATCTGACTAAATCGTCGTTAAAAAGTCTAGGAATCAGTTCCCAGTTTCTAAAGTTGTTTCTAAATCTCCTCGTCGCTCTAAACTCAGCCTCTTGAAAATCCTCAGGTTGCCTAGAGTTTTGAATCGCCGAGAGTAAATCTTTTTTCAAAAATCGACCTTTATAACCCGACGGGTTATATTTTAGATCATAATCGTCTACATTCTGTTTGAGCTCATGTAGCGTCTTTTTCCTCAAGTTTTTAAATTGAGCTTCGTAGTTTTTTATCCCGTTGATGTAGACTTTACGCGTAAGAGCAACATTTTGCTTGTACTGTATATTATATCGCTAGACGTAATCACGCAGTGTCTCTTTATTCCATCTAGAAAATCCCTTAACGATTGGCTTGATCGTATAAGTCACCATTTGTTATATAGCAATATAATATTTATTTTTTAATTTTTTTTGTAGATGAGGTCATTATTTTTGGATTTATAAGCAATCAGACTCACCGGCTAGAGAGAGATCTTCAAGACGAGAGGTATTGGGCCCTGGTTTTTGGCCGATTCCGAGACTGAGATATTGGGAGGGGAGAGATATATTACATTGGGAGGGGGTGGGGCTAGGGGGCAGAGATCATTGGAGAAGGGGGAGGGGGCGGGGCTAGGGGGCGGGGAATCATTGGAGAAGGGGGATAATAGGGGGAGATAATGGGATTTGTCGCCGTACCCTCCCCCTCCTTCTACTGCACATTCTGCATCTGGAAGTAGTGTGGAACTTTGCGCGCGAACCAGTACGCACATGCCGTCCCGTCTATTGATCTCCATACGGAGATCAATGGCCCCGTTTCGTTCGTCCCCCCCCCCCGCCCTGCAAACAGGACGCTGGGATACTCTGATGAATTCACGCTCTGATTGGTCGGATTTTGCGTGACCTGCAAGGTTTGAAACGGCCGTTAAGAAGATTGATTCATTACACTTTTATTCCAGTTAAGAGATTTTTTTGTGCGTTGAAAGAAATTCTGTAAACTTTTCTTTGTTGTAAATTTACAATTCCCGTCACTTGCTTCAGGCTCCGTTTCGAATCACGAACGGACGGATTGCAATTATGCAACGCTCTAAATACGAAATAATTGGGGGGGGGGGGTGTCCAATAGCCCAGACCACCTCCCTGGTCAAAAAGTGGTGCGGGATATATAGAACATTAAACAAACAATCGTGCACACCTTTTCCCGTTACTGATACATTATCGGTTGATTTTTGATAGATTATCGGTTGATACAGTATCCGTTCCGTGGTGATACATTTTCGGATACAGTTATTTTGTAGTTACATTATCCGTCGACACGTGATACATTATCGGATATAAATGTTACTACACTATCAGTCAATTTTTGCTACATTATCGGTTAGTGATACAATATCGGTCAATTTGTGATACACTATCGGTTGGTGATACGTTATTCGTTGGTTACTACATTATCAGTTGTAACAAAGCACTTGACTTTTGCTTGTAAACGTGTAGCATGCACAGTACTGTCCGAAGCTTGAGAACAATCGAAGCTTGCAGCACTGTTGGAGATGGACTTGGATTCGCGAAAAGCTGACTCCATTTGTTGACTCACTGTCAATGCAGATGACAAAGTCAATTTGGACTCAAGCAGCAATCTCTCACGGATCCTTGAGGAGCATGTTTTCTCCACCAGCTGGTCACGAATCATCTCATCAACGAGTGATCCGAAGTCGCATGTCACCGCCAGTTGACGTAAGGCAATGACATACTGTTCCACAGGCTCATCAGTCCGTTGAGCCCGCTGCCGAAATCGGTAACGCTCGGCGACCACATTCACCGTCGGCTGGAAATGAGCCTGTAATCGGGCGAATGTGTCAGCGTACGTTACGTAGGCTGTGTTGGAGTGGTTCCATCCGTACTGGATGACGGTGAATTCGTAGCCGAAGTAGTAGTAGGCAAAGTTCCAAAAATCCGCTGACCTTCAGGTCCGCTAGCGATACTGTATGTTTCGAACAAACCGTACGCCACTGTTTCCACGGCAAAGGCGGTGTTTCTGGGGAATTAAGGAACGGTGGAGGTGGATGCAGTTGGGCCATATTCTCGTCGCCAAAATATGTGGTATTTTCCCCGTAAATTGTATGAAAAAGTACTCACATAATCGAAAGAAAAACGACACAACTTTGTAGTAACATACAACTTGTTTTCTCTACGTTCCACGCAACTCCCTTTTACATTTACAACACTGGAAAGCGCTATATCACAAATGCATGTTGACAAAACATCCCTGGAAAAAAATCTGGATTCACCTTGCTAGCCCCCCCCCCCAAAAAAAATATTGGCTCTAGAACCACGCCTGATGTAACATAAATTACTACACGTCATATGAATTACTACACGTCGTAAATATTCATGATCAAATCGGAGCGCGTCATTGGCCGCTGACGTGCCTATTTTTTTTCTGAAACCCGCCATGTAGACATATGTAATCTTTACAAAACCAGTCAGTTGTTGTCAGTTAATGGTAAAAAACATATTAAACAGTGTTGACAACAGACTATTTCATGTATGCTGTGACGAAGAACTTGAATTGTGCTGTAAAAAGACACAAAATCTACGAAGGCCGTTATCGACAAGGCAGTGAGGCTACTATTAGACAGTGAGGCTACAATATTTATGTGGTGTATACAAACAAATACAGCATGGTTTATTTCTAGAAAATAGTTGGAATTACTGGTCCCTCGGTGTAGATCAGCTTCACTACCTCCCGACGCGAAGCTTCCCCTCAAACCCTGTTGTATTTGTATACCAGTCATGTTTTATTTTAACAAAGTAAAAAGAACACTGTTTAGGTCTTTTAGATTGTTTACGCGTAGAGAGGATTGCTACTGCATGCATATATCAACTGTTCTGCATTCCCCACAAAATAGATCCTTACAAATTGAAAGGTTGTCGGTCTGGCAATCAAAATTTGTAGATTTATTTAGTCCATCACTAAACGTCGGTTGGTCGATTTTAATAAGTCAATGTCTTCTTCTCAGTGAATAACTTTTTAAAATGGAAAATAGCTTGAACTCTAAAAGGTCCGGGTCGCTTTGCTCTATCCAGCAGTTAGCCAGGGGATTCCGCACACTTCCCGAACTCGGCCGTGGAGCGACACAAGGTTGAATGCAATTCGGCAAAAACAAAGTGTTCATCAGAATAATTGAAAGTTAACATACTGTTACCGCATCAATCTGCACCATCCATGCATTGTATATAGGCCAATGCAGAAATGCGATTTCTTGGTGTCAAGCCTCAAATAAGTTTTGCGTGGGTCATTTTTTAAATTTTATATTTGAAGCTTAAAACTAATAAAAGCTCAGGGCGAGTGAAGCTGGTTCGACAAAATATGTCTTAAAAGCAAAGATGCAGTAAAATGGCAGCATTGTTTGAAGGTCACAACAACTTCATTTAGGACTTCAACTAGAACTTTCAGTTGCTAATGCATATGGGTTTAATTGTATTTCAAATTGCAGTCCGTTAAGCAAAATCATTTGAACTTTTTATTAAAAGTCGTAATTTGCAAACCAGCCCGTAGGCTCTATTTGTAATTACCCTATAGAGTTCTGAAGAGAACCATTGCTATCTAGACTGGCTGAGACGACGGTAAGGTAAAGCGGGTTTCAGTTATCCTCGCAATGTCTGGGTTCAGAAAGTCATTTTTTCGTTTTAGTCCCCCTACATTTATTGGTTCGGACTTTGGTATCTAGGCTTTATCTATGTCTTCCCCGTTTTAACCTATTAGACTTGGATCCCGAACGAAGCATTATTATACCAATTTAAAAAAAATGATATCTTTTTGAGACTTTGGTTACAAAGCTCGTATCAGGAGCTTGTGACACCATCACGGTTTCTTTATCAACTGGTGTTCTTTTATTTTCCAACATTTCGTTTATTAGGTTTAGTCGGAGGCAGGTTTAGGGAACGTGCTCGAAACATCGGAGAAATCAGCAAGCCGTGGTTGCACAAAGAAAATTTCAAAGATTTGACGTCTAAATTGTGTGTGGGTGACAGGCTGGAATTCCGTAGATCGATTGTCTACATGCACTGGGGCATCTTCTTCGGCCAACTGGAAGACACGTTGCTGGTTTATCACTTTTCCACCCAAGAAACTGGAAGAGCATTTCCGATCAATCTGATCTCCGGTCTCTTGGCGGAGGATCCACCAACCTACCGCATTGACTCTGTTGAGAAACCTCTCAGTGACCATGAGATGAGGATCAACAACTGCAAAGACCTTCAATGCAATCCGTTGGCACTGGATCAAATCATTGAAAACATCACCACACAACTGGCTGAGCAAAGTTGCAAAAGGTCACTGGGGTACAGTGTTTACGTACACAACTGCGAGCATGTAGTCAACAAAGTTCGGTACAACCTGCCCCAATCTGATCAATTACGTATGAAACCAATCATAGGTAAGTGGACTATAGTATTTTACAAAGGGAAAGTTGGGAGAGCCAAGGGCATTTAAACATCCTGCGTTCTTTGCGCCGCACACAATTCGGGCGATTCACAATGCACTAAGAGTTTGCCACGAAGAGTTGTTTTTTCTGAGTGCATTGTTGGAGATGGTCGACAAATTCGCAGCGCGGGACACTAGAAGTTGTTAGTTTTCCCGGTCAGTAGTTTTGCAAGCGAATGATAGGAGTATATGTTTGCCCTTTCCCCCTTTTTATCAACATTTTTTTTTGTAAGGCGGCAGAACGCTATGTTCCAATCTACAACATAATAGCTCAAGTTGTCTATTGACACTCATTCAAATGGGCCATGTTTTGTCGACCGTAAACTTGAAAAATGGACTCTCTATGACAAACTCTTGGTGGCGCACTGCATTGTGAATCACCCGAACATAGCTACCAACTCATGCGATTCTTGTTCAACCGCTTGCTAACCTCAGCATTCTTCACTCCCTCTAAGCCTTTCGAAGGGGGTCACAGAGCGCCATCTACTGTTCATTTGCGAATTCCAGAACCCAACATACAAATGACATAATTTCGTTGTCCCCCAAAAAATTATTATTATTTTTATTTTTATGTAAATCGATGTTTTAATGAGTGAAGGAAATCGATAATGTTTACGTAAAATGTTTTTTTCTTGTTTTTCTTTCATTGTTAAAAAAAACCCACCCTATCAAAGACTGCCTTCGCGCACTGAATTCCTTTAATTACAGAATTTGCGAGAATTCTTGCATCTAATCACCTTTGGTTTTATTTAGAACGTGCCGGGCCGTGCACTTTTTTGAAAATATTTTGTCTTTCCACTTGCATAATGTCAAGCCGATTTTCTTTGTGACAAATCGGTTACGTCTGTATAAGCTCATTGCAGCCGTATGGTTGCGAAGGAATATTTCTAAAGGTTACGTGACACTTTATTTCGAATGAAACGACATGCACACAAAACAGACATGTTCACACAGGCGGCCGAATCTTTGAAATTTAGTTTTTCTCGTTTGGAAGACCGTATCTTAATGAAATTTTTCAGGGTTTATTTCCCTTTTAATTATCCAAGTATGTGCCAAAAATTGTTGAAATATCTGTATTACTTTTCTTTGAAATTGGGAAAATAGGCCTGGCTACGTGCATTTTGGAAAGTTGTAATACATGGCGTTTGCAATATCCGTCAATCTTTTCAAGCCTCACGAATATTACTAAGGTTCCTATTCATTATGGTGTACAGTAAACATTTGGAGAAAAGCCTCCTTCACAAGTAGTTGATCGATAAATATCACTCTTTTTGCCGGCTTCCGAGACCCACGCCAAATTACGCCGAGTGACGCTATTGAATATGCATTTGTCAGTGTGGTGACGGGCCGAAATCGGTCAACCTGTAGCGCCTACGGTGCTTTGCTGAACCATACAAGTGGGTCGGGTCAGCCAAATATCCTCGTTGAAATTTTCCTTGGAAATTTTTCAAGGTGTAACACTAGCTTTTAAAACAACATATTAAACAAAAATTCTGAATTTTCTTAGATGATATAAGTGTCCAACTAATAGTGAAATAACAACTTGGAGAAATTCCTAGAAATGAATATAAATACATAGATTAGAGGACTTTTCGAACAATTTTCTTCTCGAGTTTAAGGTCAGCTTTACCAGTGCCCTGTATTAACGCTTCGGCATCGATGACGGCGATTTTGTCACTGATATAAAGTTTAGAATTTCTTTTCCCGTTATAATTTAACAATTTAATCATACTGAGCATATTTTCTGAGAAACACAACGTTTAAAAGGTCATGTTTTTTGGGTGCATAAATTTCACTGCTCTGTTATAGGGTCCGAGTGCGTAATCGGATTAGCGTTGCTTATCAACGGCAGACGCTTTGCCTTCGTAACCATACGGCTGATAAGTGCATTTTGTTTCGTTAAAGAGCGATGACGAGTACCTACACTTTCACTGTTCCCTAGTGTTGAAGAAAAAACACACATTAATTCCGTTGAATGCTTTGGCAAATATCCTGACAATATTTTTGTTTTGTTTTTGTGTTTAATAGGCCCCGTTATAAACAGAATGCAGAGGACACGACTTAAGCCTTTAATAAGGATGGCCGGTGCTTTTAGAGTATCCACACCAACGTTGTCCTGATCACAAGATTTCCGAAGCTTTTGGCTGGTCTCAGAGGATCAAAACCCTAGTGCTTTTGCACCAGACTGGCTAACTCCCATACTGCCACTTGAGAGGAAGACTTAACTATCGGCCTTTTTATGCCCAGGACCGTACTACGGTATCTGACGTAATAATAGGGATGAAAAATTCCCCGAGCCATTTGTTGTCTGTCTAATATAGGTTGTAATGTGTTCAAAAGAGGAGGGACGATCTAAAGTTGGGAGGCTCGTGCCCCCTCATCCGGTTACACCACTTTTAATACCACAAGTAATGAGATAGAGGATTTGTTGGAAGAGGGTCGAAAATGTTTTTTATGGTTCCATACATTCGATTTGTAAGTTGAGTTGGGCATCTTACGTTGTACAGTCTCATTCTGTTAATTTAACAGTTATATATCCAAACGATTGGATTTAAAGGGGCACTGCCTCCTGGAAGGCGTCCAATTGGGCTACAAAACTAGATTTAAGCGAAATTATATCAACTGCAAAGAACACATTAGACATTTGTATAAAGGCTTCCACAGAACTATCCTAAACATTTGCCGTTTTTTTTTGGGCGTTATTCTAGGGTGACCAATAATTTTTGTTAGACTTTCCAATTTGTTAGAATTCAGTCAGTGTTCCTTTGGGGTTCATTTTTAGAACTTGTTTTCTTTTAGTTATAGTTTGCATTTTGCTGTAAATGTTGCTTCCTTCATTTGTTATAATTCACCAAGTCAGTTCCCCTTTGGGGTTCATTTGAGAACTTGTTTGTGTTAGTTATATGTGCATTTTGCTGTAAATGTTGTTTCCTTTACTATTTACTATTTACTATTTTATTTCTCGGGAAAATATCAACAAATACATGTAAACAAATGACTAAAGTTACATCACAAAACAACAAAAGCTTTAGATACATAAACAAACAAACAAAAACAAAATACCATTCAGCTCCCGAAGGATTGCCCAGAAGAAACATTGCTTCTGTCTAGGGGTTCTTCAAACTGAATGGCATACGTGAAAACAACAAGCAATAAATATAAAAAGAAGTTTTAACTATACAAACAAAAGTTAAATAAAGTTACATTAAGTCAAGAACAAAGTTGGTAAATTATATAATTATTAGACAAACAAATCAAAAGCAAAAAAAAAAAAAAAAAATCAATTACATTTGTACTAGGTAAATTAAATGAATAAACAAATCAAATTAATATATACATTGTACTTCAACTACTACCACTACTACATGTACTACTACTACTACTTCTATTAATAGATAAATAAATAATTAGACAAGTTGGTAAGTTAGCCTAATTAATTAATTAATTAAATAAATGAGTAAATATTGCATTCTTAATTCTTTAAATAAATAGTTATTCATAAACAAAAAAATAAATACAGTTTTACAATAAAAATAAAAAAGATTCATAAATAAAAAAAAGAAGTTTTAATTATATGAAGGGGTTGAAAAAGGTTAGATAAATAAGTTCAATAAAGTGTACAGTGTAAAGCAAAGCTTGTGATTATTAATTGTATTAATGAAATTTGAATACTGTAAAAAAATCGCTGAAATCAAATCAATATTCATCACCAAGCTTCCTTGAGTGTTTACCTAAGTTCCCCAATACCCATGTTCCCCAATACCCTGAAAATATGCAATAAATGGCTAAATTTTCTGCAAGTTTGACCATATTGACTGGAAAATTATTACTCTTGTTTCAAATACATAAACGTGAACATGTATGTGCACGTGATTACAATACAGACTGCATAATGTAAACTGGTTTGAAAACTCAGTTGGAAACCCATTAATATTTTACGCGCTGAGAGCTAGAATAGGATGCTTCTGGTGGATGGGCCTGGTTCATCTGCAGCTATGCTACTAGTTGGCGGGCCTTTTTGCCCATTTGCAGTCTCAGTACTGGTTGACGGGCCAGACTGAGTGCCGAGGCCATAGCTTGACGGATCTTAAGGGCCTGTCACATTATATGCGATCTCATAAGAGAACTTACGGCGACCAAAAATATTTCGTAAATTTAACAATCGCAGCAAGGACGCAAGAAAATGACAACTTTCTGTCTCAAAAAGAAACTCAAGCTACGCTCATACTGTGCTCTTCCTGCGCTGACGATGCTCTCAACTCGCTCTCTATGCGCCCCTGTCAAGCTCAATTACTCGATCTAGTCGCTGCCGCTGCGCTGTCACTGCGCCCACTATACGCTCTTCTCGCTGTTGATACGTCCCAGTAGCTCGCGTCGCGCTCTCTCTTCGACCGAAATACGCTCATGTGACGTCACTTGCGCTGTATAAATACCACGACAAAACGGTCAATACACAGTCCAGTTTCAAAATTATTCTACAAGTTCATCTCAGTCAAGTTACTTTTTCATATAGACGACGTCGACTGCCTTGCGCCTATAAGCTGCCTCACTGCACTTCAATGTCGCACAATTCACGCTCGCACAGCGCCCGAGATGCGTCATTACGGTGCCCTGGCCAGAGCGCAGAGGTGTTGCGATTGTTTTGAGCATGTTCATCGTTCATCCTTGGCGCTCATCGGAGACCATTAAGACCGCAAACCTTTATTCTGATTCAAAGCATCCTCTTGAATATTCATTTTCATTGACCAATCACTTTCGCCGTTACCACAATAGAGATTCGGAATACGGGGCGCGGCCCGCGTTAGCGCCATTCCAATGCTAACCGGAGCCGAGGGAACACGTTGTCCTAAACTGAGCTTCCCTTTCCCGTATTTTCATCTTTCAGGTAATTATTTTATTTAATTATATTATTCACTTGCTATGGTTGCTTTAGTAAGATTCAATCTTCACGTAATCATGTTGTATTTTTCGTCTTAAAGATTAAAGGTTTAAATATTGTCATGTTTAGACGATAATGTGGACGAGGTTTAGACGAATGTTTCCCATAAAGCCACTATTTCATTTTCTCTTTATCTGAGAGGACCTAGGATGTTTATATTATAAGACTTTACTTATTTACCTTGAAGGCAGTCGTTTCAAGACTTGTGTTCGTTAATTTCCTTAAGTTTCGTATGCTTTTGTTCACATTTTATGACATTTCCAAGATGGCAGCCGTTAGGTAGATTTTGGCGGGAAATTGCCGCCATCTTTCCAATCTGACTTGTTGATTATTTACTATATTAATTATTTGGCTTACTGTTAAGATTCCTATTGATTGTAATTTTGTAAATATTTTAAGTGGATTCCAATGCTAACCGGAGCCGAGGGAACACCTTGTCCTAAACTGAGCTTCCCTTTCCCGTATTTTCATCTTTCAGTGTGAGAATAAATCACCACATCAGAACTGAGAAGCCGAGTCCTCTTCCCCTTTATTACTGACTCTAATAATACCAAGGGTCACATATTTAAACGCAACGGGCATACCAAATGAAAACTAATTAACATTTAATAGCAAAAAAAACCTTTAGTCTCGAAGTAAATTTACTGTAACCTATTTTTTTACATGTTTCACTTCGTAAACAATTATCATAGTCAGATACATTATGATTAAATAAATACGAATTCAGATAGCGACTATAGTCATGCAAGCAAGTATGGGTTATCCTACCTTGTCAAATTTTCTTGTTTTACGTTATTGGTTTACATCAACACAATGATCAACAGTACCAGCTAAAAGGGTTACTTTACATCAGTAAAAATACACTTAGGCCTACATAACAAAATTTGCACATAAGGTCATAATTAAAACGTGATAAAAGTAAAAATAAAAAGGGTTATTTAAACACAAATACAAATACTACAGATGGGCGAAACATGCTGTATAAAATAAATGAAAAATAAGACAGTTCTATAATAAACATTTAAACAAAATACTTAATTATAACTAGATATGCAAAGCACCATAGTCTGGGACAAACAAGGAGTAGGGAAAGGGAGACAGATAATTTGTTTTTAAGGATTTTGTCTAAGTTGTGGAACAGTTGATTAACTGTAACTCTCTGTGTTGCATTTAATCGTGTTTAAATCAGACATGTAACGCAAGACTCTTGAATTGGTATCATAATTTGGAGGGTTGAAGCAACTCTCTTGACGGTTTAATGTCAAAACGTTCAGTTCCAAAATAGTGTTTTTAGACGGGGTTATGATCGAGAATAAGCTTTATGTGGCCTCTCTGGACTCTGGACTCTGGACATTGCACTAAGTTTAGTTGGGCACCATTTGCAGTCATCAGCCGACAAGCAAAAAAGTCAGGTAAAAAAAAAAAAAAAGCCGCGTCGCCGCACCACTTTTTAGACAAGCTCCATACCAGAAACCGGAGACTAATTTTTTTTGGCCTAAAGTTCTTCTCTTTGAAAATGCGACCTCCCAACTTCCTGGCAAGTGGCCCTGAAACACAAAGACACAAACAACAGTGGGATAAATATTATATATAGGCTAAATTCCCTTCCATTCAACAGTGAAAATGGGACTCATAACCATTTTCTTTTACTTATAAACAAGCAAATGCGTAATAAATATACAGTTGACGAAACCCATTTATTCACAAAGAATACAGGCTTGAAATCTAACAGACAATATTTTTCAACAATTTGAACACCCTTGCACGTTTTAGATTTTTAACAGAGATGATCAGATTGGTATTCTCTCAAATTCTGTAATAAAAACAATCTGTCAAGTCAGAGGGCAATGGTTTTGTATTGTTGGGTTGGGCTGGAATTAACGTTTTGTGCAAACATGATGACAACATTAACATAACAATTGAGGTAGACATTGATAGAAAAAAAAGAGGAAAACACGATCTTTCTGAATAAAAAAAAACAGCTACATAAACAAAACTGATAAAACGGTTTTCATTTTGACAATGACATGGGTTCGGGGCAATGAATGAAATGTCAATTGTCTTGGTTTTGCACTTGCCATCATAATTTCATTCATTTACCTAAAATTGGTGGTTCGCAATGCTGCTTGGAGTACCGAAGTTTCTGGCCAAATGCTTGCAGGTGAAATCAGATTCTTATTAAGTTCTAGCTTTGGCAGGAGCTTGCACATGTCACTTCGTAGTCGGTCGGTCTGTCTGTCTCCACAAAATTGACCAAAATAAGGCCCCCCAAGTTTCCCATAAAATATATCTACCACATTGTAATTTTCAAAAAGAGTAAACAAAACAAATCACACACTTCAGAAACAATTTGGAAAGATGTTGATGACAAGTTTGTAAATGGAGGCAAAATATGTGCAGTAATGTTATATATAGTCACTAACAGGGCTGATAGTAGGGGGGCCAATGTACTAGATTTGGGTTCCCGTTGAAATTTCATGTTAATTTATGGCAACCATTATAAATGTAATCTTATGAGTCCTGAGAACAAGAAAATTGATGTTGCCATTTTTTTCCATTGACCTTTAGTGACCTTGACCTGAGGTCAAAGTTCATGGGTAATTTTCACCTAAAATTTGCCTTTCGGAAGGGTTTGCAAAGATTTTCGAGGCAAGTGAGCACATATTGTAATTGGTTGAGAGTTTCTCCATTATAATAAATGTTATTATTAATGTATTTATGGGTTTTGCTGAAGAAAACATGGGAAAATATCACTTTTGCCCGAAAAGGGCCGGATTGTTTTGACCATCTCGCGCAAATTCCGCCCCCCCCCCCCAATGACCTCGGCCATCGAGTGACGAAAAATTATGAAACTCGGTACATGCATAGAACAACATAACATGAACAAGCCCAAGAAATTTCATGACTATGGGTTAAAGGGTTTTGGAATTACGGCTAATTAATTATTCATAAGCACGTATGGTAATTCAAATGTGTACACTACGTATATGGGGAAATTCAGTTTTGACGGAGGGTAGCGCCAAAAATATTTCGCTGCGCGGCAACCTGTGGTTCAAATTTTATGTTTTTGGTATCAAAAGATGTGCAAGACTCGAGGCTAAAAAGTCAGGACAGCTCAGGCCGTGAAATAAATAATTTTTCAAGAGTATCGCGGAAAAAGTTGAAAGAGGGAAAATCCGCCCCCTATTAGGGCCAAAATATGACCAACCCTTTAGTTCCTGGCATCTAAATATGAAATGTAAAGTGTCCTCTGCAGTACCGCACTCACACAGGGTGTTTGTAGGTTGAGGAAAATCACCACTTCTTTTGGTGCGAGCCACTCCAGAGCGGAGGTGATTTAAGCACCTCCAGGTCTTGCATACTGCATTGGATCCTGTAGGTAAGGCTTCTGCAGGCTTGATTGGCATCTCATGTAGTGGGGGAGACGCCACCAGCCTGGCCAACCCAGGAGGCACACACTTGGGTCTTAATAGCAGGGTTGATCGCTTTCAGGTGACTCACAGTGTAGCACTAATGTGACTGGTCAAGAGCATCGGTCAACGTCTTCCCTTAGGGACCGTTCCTTTGAAGACGTACTCTACTCTGCCTTTGAATACATGTACTACAAAGAAACGATGGTTCTTCAGTAGAACACCAATAAACTGGGTAAGGGTTAGGTCTGCCGTCATGTCCAGGATCTTCTGAAGGAGTCAGCAACGGTTAACACTATCAAAAGCAGCTGTAAGATCAACAAAGACAGCGCCGTTGATCTATTTTTTTTCTGATGGAAGCAGTCCTAAATGAACTGAGTGAGGTTTAGAAGCTGTCCCGTTGTAGATTTGCCGGGACGGAAGCCTGCCTGCCTGTTCCTGTATCAGTTGTTTCTCAATGAAGAGGCAAGAAGGTTGAGGAGGAAATTTATTCCAGCAACTTGAATGTGTGACTTAGAAGGGATTTGGGACAATAAGTTTTGACATGCATTGGGTCTTTCCCGGGTTTTAGGAGGGCGATGACCTTCGACTTTTGCCACACTTTAGGTATTGTTTGTGTAGCGAGGGAGGTGTTGATGAGCTGGAGTAACCAATTTGAGACGTTTGGTCCAAGATGTTTCAGTTCTTTGGTGAAAATGTTATCCAGTTTGGTTGATTTCCTGTTCTTTATTTTTGCCAGTCGCAAGTTCATTAGCAGAGAAGGATTTGATGAAGCCAATTAGGTCGATGGCGGGGTCTTTCTGGCGGAGCTTGGGTTTCGGTCGCTTATTAGGAGAACGTGGCACTTTACCATTTAAGTAGCAGTTGTTGTGGGCTATTTGGTTGGCGGTGATGTTACAATGCTGTTCACTTGGCTGAGTTTTTTTTTATATTATACTTCAGGCTTGGAGGCCATATTGGCTTCTTGGCCATATTGGTGGTTACCACAAGGGTTTGCCACAAGCTTTGAAGCTGTTCTGATATGGCTGTTATTAATTCCTCCCCAGATGAGATGGTATCGACAGCAAGAGAGTCGTTTTCATACATATGCGTTTCTATTTCCTGTAAAGTTCAGCACTACGGGATGCTAAGCCTGGGGTGTAATCAGTGCGGCAGCTCGTAGGGATGTTCTTGCACCACCACATCAACAAACTGGTGTCATAGTTATCAGGGGTTGGATCAATGTCAGCTAGATGGTGTTTGAGCTCATTGGTGAAGCCTTCACAGTTGGCCTTACTAAGTTGAAACAGCGGTGGAATGGAATTGTTGCGAAGAGACAGCAGCAGTCACTTTGATTCCAATAGGGCGATGTCGGGTCTTTGGAATGGGGTCAAGGACCATCTTGTTGGTAAGTGAGGCGATGTTGTGGCTCACAAGGGCTAGAGCAGGGTTGAAACTTTATCTCCAGCCTCCACTGTGGAAAAACTTCGACAGTTTCTCATTGTGAATAAGGCTCAGTTGACTTGCTTCGGCCAGCGATTCAAAAGCGTCGATGTCTGTGCTGGAATGATAGCCAATGATGCTGCTGTGGCTATAAAATCCCCGATAATTATGCATGGCTTGGGCTGTTTTGTGGATTGTGGCATTAGGATGGAAGACTTGGATTTGCTTAAATCACCTCCACTCTGGAGTGGCTCGCACCAAAAGCACCATGAAGAAGTGGGGATTTTCCTCAACCAACAACACCCTGTGTGAGTGCGGTACTGCAGAGGACACTTCACAATGCACATGTATTTCATATTTAAATGCCAGGCACTAAAGGGTTGGTCATATTTTGGCCCTAAAAGGGGGCGGATTTCCCCCCCCTTCCAACTTTTTTTGCGATACTCTTAAAAAGTTATTAATTTCGCGGCCTGAGCTGTCCTGACTTTTTAGCCTCGTGTCTTGCACATCTTTTGATACCAAAAACATAAAATTCGAACCACAGGTTGCCGCGCAGCGAAATATTTTCGGCGCTACCCTCCGTCAAAACTGAATTTCCCCATATACGTAGTGTACACATTTGAATTACCATACGTGCTTATGAATAATTAATTAGACTTAATTCCAAAACCCTTTAACCCATAGTCATGAAATTTCTTGGGCTTGTTCATGTTATGTTGTTCTATGCATGTACCGAGATTCAGAATTTTTCGTCACTCGATGGCCGAGGTCATGGGGGGGGGGGCGGAATTTGCGCGAGATGGTCAAAACAATCCGGCCCTTTTCGGGCAAAAGTGATATTTTCCCATGTTTTTTTCAGCAAAACCCATAAATACATTAATAATAACATTTATTATAATGGAGAAACTCTCAACCAAATACAATATGTGCTCACTTGCCTCAAAAATCTTCGCAAACCCTTCCGAAAGGCAAATTTTAGGTGAAAATGACCCGTGAACTTTGACCTCAGGTCAAGGTCACTAAAGGTCAATGGAAAAAATGGCAACATCAATTTTCTTGTTCTCAGGACTCATAAGATTACATTTATAATGGTTGCCATAAATTAACATGACATGCCAACGGAAGTACATTGGCCCCCCACTATGATTGTGTGTTGAATTTTCGGGGACAGACCAGCGCAGCGTGATTTTCATGTGGGACTGCGGCCCGGGCTTGTACGCACAATCTCCGGTCAACATTACCGTCCGTTGCACGGTGAAATCATTTGTTCGGACGTGGATGGTACCCCGAAGCACACACGGTTATTTCTTTGGCACAGGCACGGAAAGAAACCCGCGCGTCGCATTTATGGTCGTCGCATTATTAAGCTCTGGCAGGTTGCATACGGTTGGAATCGTGACCGACTGGTCCAAAGCACCAAACTTGGCAGATAGATTATAATAGCCCTAGAGAAGATATTTAGAAGGGGTGACACCTGAAATTCTTTTGGGAAGAGTGCCTAATTTGCATGAAGCGTTAATCCCTGTCGTGTAATATATTTATTTACCATATTTGGGTAGATTTTTTTTATTTTTGAAAAGTATATTTTGGGAATTTACTTACATATCCTTACTTAAATAACATTTTCTAAAGAATATCGGAGACTTGAAGATTATGAGGACATAATAAAGATCCATTTCCTTTTCCCTCAGATATTATCAAGTAGCTTGCCAAACCTCAGTATTGATGAACTTCAAATTCACAAAGTTACTTAATGACACAGTTATCCTAACAAAAATAAATGGGAAATCATGTGAAAAATTATATCATCTTGATATTTAGCCCACAAAAACAAAGAGGGGGAAAATGAGATGTCCGTAAATTGGGCTAAATATAACTTGAAGCCTGACGTGGAGGACTTGATCAAGCTCCCCGTTTTTCGTGTTCTGGGCTTAATATCACAATATTGTTGTCCACATGATTTTCCATCAAGTCTTAATCGAGTAACTGTGCCAGTAAGCAACTTAGTGAATTTGAAGCTCATCAATACTATTTGGGAAGACTACTTGATTTTATCTAGAGACAAGGTTAATGAGCGCAACTTTAGAGTATAATAGTAGCCATTTTGAATCCAGTCAGTCTTAAATGTTTTAGAACATGTTATTGAAGTAAGGATGTGTAAGTGGAATCCCCAAAATACACTTTAAAAAAGAAGAAGAAATTACTCAAATGTGGGAATAAATGTATTACACGGTAGGGATTAATGATTTAAGCAAATTAGGCACTCTTCAAAACAAATTCAGGGTCACCCCTTCAAAATATCTTCTCTAGGGCTATAACAAAATATTTGCCACGTTTGGTGCTTTGGACCAGTTGGTCACGATCTTATCAAAAATTGGGTTTAAGCCACCTGACCATCATGAGGGGAAAAGAATAGGCAGGAAAGTCGAAAATACAGACGCACACTTTGACACATGCTTAGCTTTGGAGAGTCCCAGACGGTGTATAATCTGTGCTCGCTCGGTCCAATATTTGAACATAATTTTGTAAGTTTGGAAGAGAAATCGGTCCTCGGATAGGGCAATCTCACCCGATGAATAGTACATGGAAGCGCACATTATTAGAAACTGTGCATACTTTGGTGACAGCATTGTCTTGGTTCTCCAAGAAGAAAGCGAGGTAAAAGACAATACATACATTCATAAATCGTAAAACATGTTTGCGTTTATATTCACGTAGTATAAGTATACCGGGCATAAATGATTTTAATAATAAATGGCATAAAGCTAATAAAAAATACTATATTTGTCAAGTTTTGATATTGTTTATCAATTTATACTAACAAAAAATGGTCCCAGGTTATTTTGAACCGGGTACATGTGCTAGCAATGTAAATGCGGAGCCAGGGAAGTACCGAGCCTAGAGACAAAAATATGCCATTACATCGTTACATAATTATATTAACCAATTGTACGGAAGTGTATTTAGGACATGACCGAAAATATTTTTTAGGCCCACTACTTCGCCCGGGCGGATAACTATTTCGCCCGGGCGGATTAGCATTTCGCCCGGGTGGATTACTATTCCGCCCGGGCGGATTACTATTCCGTCCGGGTGGATTACTAATTCGCCCGGGCAGACTACTAATTCGCCCGGGCAGATTACTAATTCTCCCGGCCGGGCAGACTACTAATCCGCCCGGGCGAATTAGTAATCCGCCCGGGCGAAATAGTAATCCGCCCGGGCGAAATAGTAATCCGCCCGGGCGAATTAGAGGGCCGGAAATTTTTTTTTGGTCATGTCCTAAATACACTTCTGTACAATTGTGACCGCTTCTCATTAACTGACGCAAACCTCGGCAGCACAAACCGACAACGTTGTGCCTCCCGATCACTGCGCAAATATCGTTTCAACTGGTGTGGGTCGTTATTCTACGAAAGTGTATTTAGGACATGACCAAAAAAAATTCCGGCCCTCTATTTCGCCCGGGCGGATTACTAATTCGCCCGGGCGAATAAGTAGTCTGCCCGGCCGGGAGGATTAGTAATCTGCGCTGGCGAATTAGTAGTCTGCCCGGGTGAATTAGTAATCCGCCTGGGCGAAATAGTAATCCGCCTGGGCGAAATGCTAATCCGCCCGGGCGAAATACTTATCCGCCCAGGCGAAATAGTAATCCGCCCTGGCGAAATAGTACGGAAGCGTATTTAGGACATGACCCAAAATATTTTTTTCGCCCGGGCGGATTACTATTCCGGCCATTCCGCCCGGGCGGACTACTAATTCGCCCGTGCAGATTACTAATTCTCCGCGGCCGGGCAGACTATTAATTCGCCTGTGCGAATTAGTAATCCGTCTGGGCGAAATAGTAATTCGCCCGGGCGAATTAGTAAACCGCCCGGGCGAAATAGTAATCCGCCCGGGAGAAATTGTAATCCGCCCGGGCGAAATAGTAATTCTCCCGGGCGAAATATTAATCCGCTGTGGCAGGGATGAACCGTGAGGAGAAGCAGAAGCGGTAAGGTAAAGGAGAATTAAGTTATCCTCTCGAGTTTGGACATAAAAGGTCGCCTGTTTTTGTTTGTCCCGCCCACCCTCCTCAGCAAGGTTGCTTGTTCGGACTCTGGTTTCTACGCTCGAATCTTTCTTCCCCATAGGCAGGGTGGGCATGGACTTATAAAAAGCCTATAGGGTCATTTGCTTTTCATGCATATTAGTTGCTTCCAATAATACAACGGGTAACACCACTCAAATTCTGTTGAAGTTTCAGCTCAGTGGATAGTACACTTTTCGAGAAAACAAAAACAATACACATGACTGCGACACACAATTTCGTCAATAGCACTCTTTTTTTTTCAAAAGTCAGTTAATATTAACTGATCGTTGGGATTCACCTACAATAAAATTCACGGGGTGTACTGTACTAGTCTATAATCCAAGACTAAAGCCCCTGTCACACTTTTGCGTATCCTAATTCCTTATGAGTTCCTTATCAATTTTTTTTAATACGCAGCCGTACGCTCAATTAACGTCGAAATGACTTGTTTTGATCACTTTGACTTACGTGCGACGCACATCTAGCGTACAAGTAACGAATTCAGCGCATCCATTGCGTATGAGTTGCGCATGCAGTGCACAACATTATTTTAAATAATAAATGCAAAAGATATATGCCTTTAACAAACGATATTGGTAATATACGAGACATTTCGATGAACGGTTCTTTATCACGGATAATTAAGAGGGGGAAAAAGACAAATGGAGAGGACCAAGTGTGGGTAAAATAAACGGAATAAGTTTTGATGTGTTTGATGTTTCCCCTTAAATTCTTTTTGTGTCATTACTGACCTCTTTGCGGCTGGCCTTGTATGAGAAAACAAAACTGTAGAAAGAACCAAGTGTGGGTTAAATAAACGGAAATAAGTTTTGATGTGTTTGATGTTTCCCCTTAAATTCGGTTTGTGTCATTACTGACCTCTTGGCGGCTGGCTTTGTATGAGAAAACAAAACTGTAGAAAGAATCAAGTGTGGATTAAATAAACGGAAATAGGTTTTGATGTGTTTGATGTTTCCTCTTAAATTCTGTTTGTGTCCTTAATGACCTCTTTGCGGCTGGTTTTGTATGAGAAAACAAAACTGTAGAAAGGACCAAGGGTGGGTTAAATAACGTAAATAAGTTTTGATGTGTTTGATGTTTCCCCTTAAATTATGTTTGTGTCAATACTGACCTCTTGGCGGCTGGCTTTGCATGAGAAAACAAAACTGTAAAAAGGTCCAAGTGCATGGGTAAAATAATCGATACATGTCACTTGCCTCATTATCATCATCATTGAATTATGTCAACACATACGAGGAAGGCAAGTGAAAACAAAATATATGTATATATGGACCAACGTCATTATGTACAGTGGCGTAGCCGGGGTGGGGGCAGCCCCATGAAACCTTGTCGCCCCCACTGAGAATTTGAGTTTCTAAAAAAATATCATTGATCTACATGACCCCCCCATGATATGTTCCAGCCCCCAGCAGCGGCCCCCCCCCACCTTCATGAAAAATTCCTGGCTACGCCACTGATTATGTATTACACATTAGGGATTAACGATTTATGCAAATTAGGCACCCTTCCCAAAAGAATTTCAGGTGTCACCCCTTCAAAATATCTGCTCTGAGGCAATAACAAAACATTTGCTAAGTTTGGTGCTTTGGACCAGTTGGTTACGATCTTGTCAAATATTGGGCCTAAGCCACCCGACTATTTCATGCAAGACATATTTTGCACTCGCACATGTTTTTGACAAAAAAAAGACAAACAAAAACCAGAAAATTAATGCACAAATATACAAGACTGTTAGACAGACGCTTACTAAACATGACAACTCTCACCTCAATGAAAACCAAAGTAAATAAATTCTCTTCTCACATGTATGTTGTCGCGCAAGACATTTAAGAAGTCTAATGATTTTCTCAAAACATTAAAAATAAAGATGAAAATAAGTAACATGCTGGAGTTGAAAGAGCTGTTCATTTAACTAATGAAAATATTGTTATGGCGCATGATTAAACTGTCACAGACAATAGGCATGAATTGCAGCTCAAATATTTCCCATGTACCACCCAAAGCACCTTGCCTGTAATTCCTTTTACTGCCCCAAACTGCTCACACAATTGTTCTTATGAGTTCATATGGGAAAATGCAGTGCTATTCAATAGATTAAAACTTCGCCGAGAATCACAAACATTTCAGGGTTTTGCCTCCAAAATCCACGATAGTTTCTACAACTGCACCAAAATGTTTATAGATTTCGCCTCTTTTACACATTAAGGCCACGCCCACAAAATTGGTGGAAAATAACAGGTGTAAAAATGCTTGAATATTGTTTGATCGATCTGGCAATAAACTGCTCTGGCCATATGTAAACAAAGTTATGCTACAAAAGACTGAATTCTGTACCAGCTGTCTTGTCGTATGGGGTAATATGTAACAAATTGACAAAACATTAAAAACGATGTTAAAATATTAACATCGAGTACACAGAGCAGAATTACCATTCCTTCATATGAATAATTAATTAGCCATAATTCCAAAACCCTTCGACCTATAGTCGTGAAATTTCTTGGGTATGTTTATGATGAGTTGCACTATTCATGTAAAGAGTTTCATTTTTTTCGTCACTCGATGGTCAAGATAAGCCGGCCCTTTTGAGGTTAAAAATATTAAATCAAATCCGGTTTCCAAATCGCCCAGATCCAAGGTGGGTCCACCTCTTCAAATGATTTTGCCTAGCTACCTATGCTTTACCTCGGTCCAAAAGTGTCGATCAGTACACCCCACGGCCCTTTTTTGTCTAAGAGAACACAGTGATTTGAGTAGTACATGTTTTGTCGCTGAGAAGCATATTCTGACAGTGTTGAAAGTAATACTCATGTCATTAAAAAAAACCCGTCATTTATCATTGCAAAGGTTTCTCCATTGTGTAGTTGTGCTTCCACTGACGATAAACTGAGCACTTAAATTTATGTGTTGCTTTTCACCGTCAGTTTGATGGTAAAAACAAAACAAAACAGGAAAACAGAAAGATCTCCATGTGCTCCCATTCACGGGTAAAACTTCTTATTTATAGCACTAAACACGATCGTCATTTCTAGTTCTAAATTAACGATCAAGACAAGCTATATATTTGTCTGTTTTAATGCCCATCATTAATATTTTGGAATATCCACACACACACACGCACGCTTACATAGACATAAAGGTGGGGTACTTCCTTTGTTCTCGTGTACTAAAAATTTTGCGACGTCGCACAATTATGTCAAAATGCTTTTATTTTAACTATAGTTAATATCCTTGGCTGAAATTCGGACTTTATACCCCGTTTCTAAAACTCTTCCATTTGCGACGGATCAACCGATCGTGGAAATTCCTAGTTTTTGAGTGAAATCCATATATCTTCTTCGTGAAATACTTGTGGGGTACCAAAACGGTAGCCCGCAAGTCGGTGGGCATTCCTTGCGGGGTACCTCCCATTGTTCCGGTATCCCACGAGGCAGTGGTTGTACGCGCACGCGCACGAACATTCTTTGCAAACACCTTCAATCATGGACCCAGTATGATTCCCTCATTTGCCTAATTTTTTTTTGTTAGAAAGACCTTCCATATGTTTTGTTTACACACATCAAAAGTGAACCTATGGGTCTTATTCACGAATCGGCCATACTGAATTAAAAGTGAGGTAAAACCTTAATTTTTGGAACTTCCGAAGAGAAATGACAGCAAGTTAATTCCTAATTAATTCCAGTCTGCTTCAATGAATAATTTTAATTTGTAATTAAAAAATCATTGTGCCTGCATGAACACCATTCCTTTGAACAGTTAACACCTAATGAAATACGTTTAGTGAACTCGACAAAAATGGCCAACTGTGAATAAGGCACGTTGTTCACATTATACATGGACTTTGTACACCCACACCCAATGGAATTACCAATTAGCTGGGTCATATTGGATGCTTTGTTTATTGACCATTAATCATTAAACAACAGGGCTCTGTCAACCCGCATTATATTTCCATCGCCGCTCAAATAGGGGGCGCCCGATAGTCCCAATGCACAATAAGGCTCGTTATTCCGCACATTTGATGCAATTAGTCCGTAGGTTCATTAATCTGAAGGTTCATTAGTCTGAAGGTTCATTAATCCGAAGGTGCATTAGTCCGAAGGTTCGATAGTCCGAATTTAGAAAAAAGGTAAATCAGTCCGAAGGCTCAATAGTCCGAAATGAAAACAATGTTCTATAGTCCGAAGGTTCATTATTCTGAATTGACAATAAGGTCCAATAGTCCGAATCGACAATAAGGTCCGATAGTCCGAATCAACAGTAAGGTCCGATAGTCTAAAGTGTCATACTGACGAACTGTATTGCCCCTTCGGACTATCAAACCTTCGGATTTTCGAAATTTCGGACTATCGAGCCTTCGGACTAATGACCCTTCAGACTAAAGAACCTTCGGACTATTGGGCTGTAACCATTCAAATAGACCGCAAAATAAACTTTGATTCGTATAAAAATAGTGAATCCGTGTACATCAGCATGCATTAATTGTGCTATACATATTAAAATAACCACTGTACTAGAAACATAGTATTCTTAAACAAACGGACATATATACCAATGAAACCAAAACGGACATTTAAAGCGAAAATGCCCTTCGGTATCAAATTAGAATAACTTGTTTTGCACATGTTTACATTTGCGGACAATATTATATAGTCAGATAAAGATAAAATACAAGTTCAGGTACCGACAACATGACCAGATGTAAGCAAGTATGGTTTATCCCACCGTGTCCGGTTATATTTTTGTCATCGCACAAACTAAAAGACACGAATGAGTCACTGCGAAAATGCCATATGGTTAACAGTTTATCTGTAAATAAATAACCTTTGAATATGATTTAGTAATTGCAGGAAGACCTTAACATAGTGGGTGTACACAGTCATTGACGAAGTCCATTTTAACATATACAAATTCATAGGTAGGTGGCGATTAAAAACGTTTGAAATTTGAACAAAGAAATTGTTCAACTTAAAACACAACTTAAAACAAATAAGTTAAACCACCATATTGCTATAGTGATAGCGATAACGATTTTTTTTTTCGACGAATGCCCAAATTTTCCCCTTGACGGAACAACCTACAGGCGGTACTAACCTGATGCCTGATTAGTCTCCACTGCTCCATTCAGTATGTCATCACTCTTACATGTCCATTCATTATTCGTAGCAAAAAAGTGTTAAATGTTTGAGAATATTTGATATAGCTGCATTTTATTTATTGAATGACTCGGACTACATATTGGGGGACTGAGACACGGACTCCGATATTTCCTGACTGGGACTCGGCCCGGATTTTTCAGAACCCGGTTTGTTAGATTCGGATTTTTCACACAATGATTTCTCGGATTCAGATTTATCAGACCCGGATTCAGATGTGGTATACTCGACTCCAACACTGTCCTTTACGTTCTTCTCTTTGAAAATGCGGCCTCCCAACTTCCTGGCAAGTGGCCATGAAACACAAAGACACAAACAACAGTGGGATTAATATTATATACAGGCTAAATTCCCTTTCATTCAACAGTGAAAATGGGACTCATAACTACTTTCTTTTTCCTATAAACAAGCAAATGCGTAATAAATAAACAGTTGACGAAACCAATTTCTTCACAAAGAATACAGGCTTGAAATCTAAGTCCAGTGGACAGACAATATTTTTCAACAATTTGAACACCCTTGCACGTTTTAGATTTTTAACAGAGATGATCAGATTGGTATTCTCCCAAATTCTGTAATAAAAACAATCCGTCAAGTCAGAGGGCAATGGTTTTGTATTGTTGGGTTGGGCAGGAATTAACGTTTTGTGCAAACATGATGACAAAATTAACACAACAATTGAGGTAGACATTGATAGAAAAAAAACAACAGGAAAATACGATCTTTCTGAATTAAAACAAAAACTACATAAACTTAACTCATAAAACGGTTTTCATTTTGACAATGACATCGGTTCGGGGCAATGAAGGAAATGTCAATTATCGTGGTTTTGCACTTTGAAAGCCCCTTAGCATAGCCGTCATAACTTCATTCATTTACCTACGATTGGTGGTTCGCAATGGTGCTTGGAGTACCGAAGTTCGCTGACCAAATGCTCGCAGTTGAAATCAGATTCTTTTTAAGCTCTAGCTTTGGCAGGAGCTTGCACTTGTCACTTCGTAGTCGGTCGGTCTGTCTGTCTCCACAAAATTGACCAAAATAGGGCACCCTAAGTTTCCCATAAAATATATCTACCAAATTTTAATTTTCAAAAAGAGCAAACAAAATAAATCACACACTTCAGAAACAATTTGGAAAGATGTTGATGACAAGTTTGTAAATGAAGGCAAAATATGTCCAGTAATGTTATATATAGTCACTAACGGGGCTGATTGTGTGTTCAATTTTCGGGGACAGACCAGCGCAGCGTGATTTTCACGGAGGACTGCGGCCCGGGCTTGTACGCACAGTCTCCGGTCAACATTCCGTCCGTTGCACGGTGAAATCATTTGCACGGACGTGGATGGTACCCCGAAACACACGGTTATTTTTTTGGCACAGGCGCGGAAAGAAGGCCGCGCGTCGCATTTATGGTCGTCGCATTTTTAAGCTCTGGCAGGGTTTGATACATTTCATGCAAGACATATTTTGCACTTGCACTTTTTTTTGACAAAAAGAAGACAAACAAGAACCAGAAAATTAATGCACAAATATCCAAGACTGTTAGACAGACGCTTACTAAACATGACAACTCTCACCACAATGATAACCAAGGTAAAGAAATTCTCTTCTCATATGTATGTTGTCGCGAAAGACATTTAAGAAGTCTAATGATTTTCTCAAAACATTAAAAATAGAGATCAAAATAAGTAACATGCTGGAGTTGAAAGAGCTGTTCACTTAACTAATGAAAATATTTTTATGGCGCATGATTAAACTGTCACAGACAATAGGCATAAATTGCAGCTTAATATATTTCCTATGTACCACCCAAAGCACCTTGCCCGTTATCCCTTTACTGCCACAAACTGCCCACACAATTGTTTTTGATGAGTTCATATGGGGAAATGCAGTGCTATTCAATAGATAAAAATTTCGCTGAGAATCACCAAAATTTCAGGGTTTTGCCTCCAAAATCCACGATAGTTTCTACAACTGCACAAAAAAGTTTATAGGTTTCGCCTCTTTTACACATTAAGGGCACGCCCACAAAATTGGTGGAAAATAGCAGGTGTAAAAATGCTTGAATATTGTTTGATCGATCTGGCAATAAACTGCTCTGGCCATGTGTAAACAAAGTTATGCTATAAAAGTCTGAATTCTGTACCAGCTGTCTTGTCGCATGGGGTATATGTAACTAATTGACAAAATATTAAAACCGATGTTAAAATATTAACATCGAGTACGCAGAGCAGAATTACCATTCCTTCATATGAATAATTAATTAGCCATTTTTCCAAAACCCTTTGACCTATAGTCAAGAAATTTCTTGGGTATGTTTATGATGAGTTGCACTATCTATGTAACGAGTGTCAAGTTTTTTCGTCACTCGATGGCCGAGATCTTTGGGGCGGAATCAGCCCCCATCCCCCCCCCCCCCCGCCCGGCTGCGCTGAGAGATGGTCAAAATAATCCGGCCCTTTTGAGGTTAAAAATATTAAATCAAATCCGGTTTCCAAACCGGCCAGATCCAAGGTGGGTCCACCTCTTCAAATGATTTTGCCTACCTACCTATGTCTACCTTGGGCCAATAGTGCCGATCAGTACACCCCCACGGCCCTTTTCAATTCAATACTTTTTGTGTCTAGGAGAACACAGTGACTCGGGTAGTACATGTTTTGTCGCTGAGAAGCATATTCTGACAGTGTTGAAAGTAACACTCTTGTCATTAAAAAACCCGTCATTTATCATTGCAAAGGTTTCTCCATTGTGTAGTTGTGCTTCCACTGACGATAAACTGAGCACTTAAATGTATGTGTTGCTTTTCACCGTCAGTTTGATGGTAAAAACAAAACAAAACAGGAAAACAGAAAGATCTCCATGTGCTCCCATTCACGGGTAAAACTTCTTATTTATAGCACTAAACACGATCGTCATTTCTAGTTCTGAATAAACGATCAAGACAAGTTATATATTTGTCTGTTTTAATGCCCATCATTAATATCTTGGAATATCCACACACACACGCACGCTTACATAGACATAAAGGTGGGGTGCTTCCTTTGTTCTCGTGTACTAAAAATTTTGCGACGTCGCACAATTATGTCAAAATGCTTTTAGTTTAACTATAGTTAATATCCTTGGCTGAAATTCGGACTTTATACCCCGTTTCTAAAACTCTTCCATTTGCGACGGATCAACCGATCGTGGAAATTCCTAGTTTTTGAGTGAAATCCATATATCTGCTTCGTGAAATACTTGTAGGGTACCAAAACGGTAGCCCGCAAGTCGGTGGGCATTCCTTGCGGGGTACCTCCCATTGTTCCGGTATCCCACGAGGCAGTGGTTGTACGCGCACGCGCACGAACATTCTTTGCAAACACCTTCAATCATGGACCCATGCAGTATGATTCCCTCATTTGCCTAATTTTTTTTTGTTAGAATGACCTTCCATATGTTTTGTTTACACACATCAAAAGTGAACCTATGGGTCTTATTCACGAATCGGCCATACTGAATTAAAAGTGAGGTAAAACCTTAATTTTTGGAACTTCCGAAGAGAAATGACAGCAAGTTAAATCCTAATTAATTCCAGTCTGCTTCAATGAATAATTTTAATTTGTAATTAAAAAATCATTGTGCCTGCATGAACGCCATTCCTTTGAACAGTTAACACCTAATGAAATACGTTTAGTGAACTCGACAGAAATGGCCAACTGTGAATAAGGCACGTTGTTCACATTATACATGGACTTTGTACACCCACACCCAATGGAATTTCCAATTAGCTGGGTCATGTTGGATGCTCTGTTTATTGACCATTAATCATTAAACAACAGGGCTCTGTCAACCCGCATTATATTTCCATCGCCGCTCAAATAGGGGGCGCCCGATAGGCCCAATGCACAATAAGGCTCGTTATTCCGCACATTTGATGCAATTAGTCCGTAGGTTCATTAATCTGAAGGTTCATTAGTCTGAAGGTTCATTAATCCGAAGGTGCATTAGTCCGAAGGTTCGATAGTCCGAATTTAGAAAAAAGGTTAATCAGTCCGAAGGCTCAATAGTTCGAAATGAAAACAATGTTCTATAGTCCGAAGGTTCATTATTCTGAATTGACAATAAGGTCCAATAGTCCGAATCGACAATAAGGTCCGATAGTCCGAATCAACAGTAAGGTCCGATAGTCCAAAGTGTCAGTACTGACGAACCGTATTGCCCCTTCGGACTATCAAACCTTCGGATTTTCGAACTTTCGGACTATCGAACCTTCGGACTAATGACCCTTCAGACTAAAGAACCTTCGGACTATCGGGCTGTAACCATTCAAATACACCGCAAAATAAACTTTGATCCGTAAACAAATAGTGAATCCGTGTCCATCAGCATGCATTAATTGTGCTATACATATTAAAATATCCACTGTACAAGAAACATAGTATTCTTAAACAAACGGACATACCATTGAAACTAAAACGGACATTTAAAGCGAAAATGCCCTTCGGTATCAAATTAGAAGAACTTGTTTTGCACATGTTTACATTTGCGGACAATATTAGATAGTCAGATAAAGATAAAATACTTCAAGTTCAGGTACCGACAACATAACCAGATGTAAGCAAGAATGGTTTATCCCACCGTATCCAAATATATATTTTTTATCGCATAAACTAAAAGACACGAATCAGTCACTGCGAAAATGCCATATGGTTAACAGTTTATCTGTAAATAAAAACCCTTGTACATTATATAGTAATTGCAGGAAGACCTTAACATAGTGGGTGTACACAGTCATTGACGAAGTCCATTTTGACTTATACAAATTCATAGGTAGGTGGCGATTAAAAACGTTTGAAATTTGAACACAGAAATTGTTCAACTTAAAACACAACTTAAAAAAATAAGTTAAACCACCATATTGCTATAGTGATAGCGATAACGATTTTTTTTTTCCGACGAATGCCCAAATTTCCCCCTTGACAGACCAACCTACAGGCGGTACTTACCTGATGCCTGATTATTCTCCACTGCTCCATACAGTATGTCATCACTCTTACATGTCCATTCATTATTTGTAGCAAGAAAGTGTTAAATGTATGAGAATACTTGATATAGCTGCATTTTATTGAAGGACTCGGACTACATATTGGGGGAATGAGACACGGACTCCGATATTTCCTGACTGGGTCTCGGTCCGGATTTTTCAGAACCTGGTTTTTTAGATTCGGATTTTTCACACAATGATTTCTCGGACTCAGATTTATCAGACCCGGATTCAGATGTGGTATACTCGACTCCAACACTGTCCTTTACGTTCTTCTCTTTGAAAATGCGGCCTCCCAACTTCATGGCAAGTGGCCCTGAAACACAAAGACACAAACAACAGTGGTATAAATATTATATACAGGCTAAATTCCCTTCCATTCAACTGTAAAAATGGACTCATAACTATTTTCTTTTACCTATAAACAAGCAAATGCGTAATAAATAAACAGTTGACGAAACCAATTTATTCACAAAGAATACAGGCTTGAAATCTAAGTCCAGTGGACAGACAATATTTTTCAACAATTTGAACACCCTTGCACGTTTTAGATTTTTAACAGAGATGATCAGATTGGTATTCTCCCAAATTCTGTAATAAAAACAATCTGTCAAGTCAGAGGGCAATGGTTTTGTATTGTTGGGTTGGGCAGGAATTAACGTTTTGTGCAAACATGATGACAAAATTAACATAACAATTGAGGTAGAAAAAAACCCCAGGAAAATACGACCTTTCTGAATTAAAACAAAAACTACATAAACTAAACTCATAAAACGGTTTTCATTTTGTCAATGACACCGGTTCGGGGGCAATGAATGAAATGTCAATTGTCGTGGTTTTGCACTTTGAAAGCCCCTTATAGCATAGCCGTCATAATTTCATTCATTTACCTACGATTGGTGGTTCGCAATGGTGCTTGGAGTACCGAAGTTCGCTGACCAAATGCTCGCAAATGAAATCAGATTCTTTTTAAGCTCTAGCTTTGGCAGGAGCTTGCACATGTCACTTCGTAGTCAGTCGGTCTGTCTGTCTCCACATAATTTACCAAAATAAGCCCCCCCCCCCCCTAAGTTTCCCATAAAATATATCTACCAAATTGTAATTTTCAAAAAGAGCAAACATAATGAATCACACACTTCAGAAACAATTTGGAAAGATGTTGATGACAAGTTTGTAAATGGAGGCAAAATATGTGCAGTAATGTTATATATAGTCACTAACGGGGCTGACATATATAGTCACTAACGGGGACAGACGAGCGCAGCGTAAATTTCACGTGGGACTGCGGCCCGGACTTGTACGCGCAATCTCCAGTCAACATTACCGTCCGTTGCACGGTGAAATCATTTGCTCGGACGTGGATGGTACCCCGAAGCGCACGGTTATTTTTTTGGCACAGGCACGGAAAGAAACCCGCGCGTCGCATTTATGGTCGTCGCATTATTAAGCTCTGGCAGGATTTGATACATTTTAGTCAGGTTGCATACGGTTGGAATCGTGACCGACTGGTCCAAAGCACCAAACTTGGCAGATAAATTATAATAGCCTCAGAGAAGATATTTAGAAGGGGTGACACCTGAAATTCTCTTGGGAAGAGTGCCAAAAGTCGTGTAATATATTTATTTACCATATTTGGGTAGATTTGTTTATTTTTGAAAAGTATATTTTGGGAATTGACTTACATATCCTTACTTAAATAACATTTTCTAAAGAATATCGGAGATTTGAAGATTATGAGGACATTATAAAGATCCATTTCCTTTTCCCTCAGATATTATCAAGTAGTTTGCCAAACCTCAGTATTGATGAACTTCAAATTCACAAAGTTACTTAATGACACAGTTATCCTAACAAAAATAAATGGGAAATCATGTGAAAAATTATATCATCTTGATATTTAGCCCACAAAAACAAAAAGGGGGAAAATGAGATGTCCGTAAATTGGGCTAAATATAACTTGAAGCCTGACGTGGAGGACTTGATCAAGCTCCCCGTTTTTCGTGTTCTGGGCTTAATATCACAATGTTGTTGTCCACATGATTTCCCATGAAGTCTTAATCGAGTAACTGTGCCAGTAAGCAACTTAGTGAATTTGAAGCTCATCAATACTATTTGGGAAGACTACTTGATTTTATCTAGAGACAAGGTTAATGAGCGCACATTTAGAGTATAATAGTAGCCATTTTGAATCCAGTCAGTCTTAAATGTTTTATGACATGTTATTGAAGTAAGGATGTGTAAGTGGAATCCCCAAAATACACTAAAAAAGAAGAAGAAGAAATTACTCAAATGTGGGAATAAATGTATTACACGGTAGGGATTAATGATTTAGGCAAATTAGGCACTCTTCAAAACAAATTCAGGGTCACCCCTTCAAAATATCTTCTCTAGGGCTATAACAAAATATTTGCCAAGTTTGGTGCTTTGGACCAGATGGTCCGATCTTATCAAAAATTGGGTTTAAGCCACCTGACTATCATGAGGGGAAAAGAATAGGCAGGAAAGTCGAAAATACAGACGCACACTTTGACACATGCTTAGCGTTGGAGAGTAATAGTAAAACATAATGTTGTAAGTTTAGAAGAGAAATCGGTCCTCGGATAGGGCAATCATCACCCGATGAATAGTACATGGAAGCGCACATTATTAGAAACTGTGCATACTTTGGTGACAGCATTGTGTTGGCTCTCCAAGAAGAAAGCGAGGTAAAAGACAAAACATACATTCATAAATCGTAAAACATGTTTGCGTTTATACTCACGTAGTATTAGTATACCGGGCATAAATGATTTTAATAATAAATGGCATAAAGCTAATAAAAATTTACTATATTTGTAAAGTTTTGATATTGTTTATCAATTTATAATAACAAAAAAATGGTCCCAGGTTATTTTGAACCGGGTACATGTGCTAGCAATGTAAATGCGGAGCCAGGGAAGTACCGAGCCTAGAGACAACTATATGCCATTACATCGTTACATAATTATATTAACCAATTGTGACCGCTTCTCATTAACCGACGCAAACCTCGGCAGCACAAACCGACAACGTTGTGCCTCCCGATCACTGCGCAAATATCGTTTCAACTGGTGTGGGTCGTTATTCTACGAAAGAGTATTAAGGACATGACCCAAAAAAAATTCCGGCCCTCTATTTCGCCCGGGCGGATTACTAATTCGCCCGGGCGAATAAGTTGTCTGCCCAGCCGGGAGGATTAGTAATCTACGCTGGCGAATTAGTAGTCTGCCCGGGTGAATTAGTAATCCGCCCTCGCGAAATAGTTATCCGCCTGGTCGAAATGCTAATCCGCCCGGGCGGAATACTTATCCGCCCAGGCGAAATAGTAATCCGCCCTGGCGAAATAGTACGGAAGCGTATTTAGGACATGACCCAAAATATTTTTTGGCCCACTACTTTGCCCGGGCGGATTACTATTTCGCCCGGGCGGATTACTATTTCGACCGGGCGGATTAGCATTTCGTCCGGGCGGATTACTATTCCGGCCATTCCGCCCAGGCGGACTAGTAATTCGCCCGTGCAGATTACTAATTCTCCGCGGCCGGGCAGACTATTAATTCGCCCGTGCGAATTAGTAATCCGTCTGGGCGAAATAATAATTCGCCCGGGCGAATTAGTTAACCGCCCCGGGCGAAATAGTAATCCGCCCGGGCGAAATTGTAATCCGCCCGGGCGAAATAGTAAATCTCCCGGGCGAAATATCAATCCGCTGTGGCAGGGATGAACCGTGAGGAGAAGCAGAAGCGGTAAGGTAAAGGAGAATTAAGTTATCCTCTCGAGTTTGGACATAAAAGGTCGCCTGTTTTTGTTTGTCCCGCCCTCAGCAAGGTTGCTTGTTCGGACTCTGGTTCCTACGCTCGAATCTTTCTTCCCCATAGGCAGCGTGTGCATGGACTTATAATAAGCCTATGGGGTCATTTGCTTTTCATGCATATTAGTTGCTTCCAATAATACAACGGGTAACACCACTCAAATTCTGTTGAAGTTTCAGCTCAGTGGATAGTACACTTTTCGAGAAAACAAAAACAATACACATGACTGCGACGCACAATTTCGTCAATAGCACTCTTTTTTTCAATAGTCAGTTAATATTAACTGATCGTTGGGATTCACCTACAATAAAATTCACGGAGTGTACGGTACCAGTCTATAATCCAAGACTAAAGCCCCTGTCACACTTTTGCGTATCCTAATTCCTTATGAGTTCCTTATCAATTTTTTTTTAATACGCAGCCGCACGCTCAATTAACGTCGAAATGACTTGTTTTGATCACTTTGACTTACGTGTGACGCACATCTAGCGTACAAGTAACGAATTCAGCGCATCCATTGCGTATGAGATGCGTATGAGTTGCGTATGCAGTGCATAACATTATTTTAAATAATAAATGCAAATGATATATGCCTTTAACAAACGATTTTGGTAATATACGAGACATTTCGATGAACCGTACTTTATCACGGATAATTATGAGGGGGAAAAAAAGACATATGGAGAGGACCAAGTGTGGGTAAAATAAACGGAAATAAGTTTTGATGTGTTTGATGTTTCCCCTCAAATTCTTTTTGTGTCATTACTGACCTCTTTGCGGCTGGCTTTGTATGAGAAAACAAAACTGTATAAAGAACCAAGTGTGGGTTAAATAAACGGAAATAAGTTTTGATGTGTTTGATGTTTCCCCTTAAATTCTGTTTGTGTAATTACTGACCTCTTGGCGGCTGGCTTTGTATGAGAAAACAAAACTGTATAAAGAACCAAGTGTGGGTTAAATAAACGGAAATAAGTTTTGATGTGTTTGATGTTTCCCCTTAAATTCTGTTTGTGTCATTACTGACCTCTTGGCGGCTGGCTTTGTATGAGAAAACAAAACTGTAGAAAGAATCAAGTGTGGATTAAATAAACGGAAATAGGTTTTGATGTGTTTGATGTTTCCTCTTACATTCTGTTTGTGTACTTAATGACCTCTTTGCGGCTGGCTTTGTATGAGAAAACAAAACTGTAAAAAGGTCCAAGTGAATGGGTAAAATAATCGATACATGTCACATGCCTCCCCTCAACCTTGAAGTGGTATCATCATCATTGAATTATGTCAACCTATACGAGGAAAGCAAGTGAAAACAAAATATCTATATGTGCCAACTTGCACATACTAGGGTGGACCAACTTCATTATGTACAGTGGCGTAGCTGGGGGCGTGGAGACAGCCCCCATGAAACCTTGTCGCCCCCAGTCGCCCCCCCCCCACTGAGATTTTGAGTTTCTAAAAAAATATCATTGATCTACATGACCCCCCCCCATGATATGTTCCAGCCCCCAGCGCCCCAGCGGCCCCCCCATGAAAAGTTCCTGGCTACGCCACTGATTATGTATTACACATTAGGGATTAACGATTTATGCAAATTAGGCACCCTTCCCAAATAATTTCAGGTGTCACCCCTTCAAAATATCTTCTCTAAGGCTATAACAACATATTTGCTAAGTTTGGTGCTTTGGACCAGTTGGTCACGATCTTGTAAAATATTGGGTCTAAGCCACCTGACTATTTCATGCAAGACATATTTTGCACTCGCACTTGTTTTTGACAAAAAGAAGACAAACAAAAACCAGAAAATTAATGCACAAATATACAAGACTGTCAGACAGACGCTTACTAAACATGACAACTCTCACCGCAATGATAATTAACCAAGGTAAAGAAATTCTCTTCTCACATGTATGTTGTCGCGCAAGACATTTAAGAAGTCTAATGATTTTCTCAAAACATTAAAAATAGAGATCAAAATAAGTAACATGCTGGAGTTGAAAGAGCTGTTCATTTAACCAATGAAAAATATTTTATGGCGCATGATTAAACTGTCACACACAATAGGCATAAATTGCAGCTAAAATATTTCCCATGTACCACCCAAAGCACCTTGCCTGTTATTCCTTTTACTGCCCCAAACTGCCCACACAATTGTTTTTATGAATTCATATGGGAAAATGCAGTGCCATTCAATATAATAAAATTTCGCTGAGAATCACAATAATTTCAGAGTTAATTCAAAAATCAGCCCCCACCCCCCTTTCCCCACCCGGCTGAGAGATGGTCAAAATAAGCCGGCCCTTTTGGGGTTAAAAATATTAAATTAAGTCCGGTTTCCAAATCGGCCAGATCCAAGGTGGGTCTACCTTTTCAAATGATTTTGCCTACCTACCTATGCCTTACCTCGGTCCAATAGTGTCGATCAGCACACCCCCACGGCCCTTTTAAATTCAATACTTTTTTTGTCTAAGAGAACACAGTGATTTGACAAAAACTACATAAACTACACTCATAAAACGGTTTTCATTTTGACAGTGACATCGGTTCGGGGCAATGACGGCAATGTCAATTGTCGTGGTTTTGCACTTTGAAAGCCCCTGAGCATAGCCATCATAATTTCATTCATTTACCTACGATTGGTGGTTCGCAATGCTGCTTGGAGTACCGACGTTCGCTGACCAAATGCTCGCAGTTGAAATCAGATTCTTTTTAAGTTCTAGATTTGGCAGGAGCTTGTCGGTCGGTCTGTCTGTCTCCACAAAATTGACCAAAAGAAGGCCCCTCTAAGTTTCCCATAAAATATATCTACCAAATTTTAATTTTCAAAAACAAAATAAATCATACACTTCAGAAACAATTTGGAAATATGTTGATGACAAGTTTGTAAATGGAGGCAAAATATGTGCAGTAATGTTATATATAGTCACTAACGGGGCTGATTGTGTGTTCAATTTTCGGGGACAGACCAGCGCAGCGTGATTTTCACGGAGGACTGCGGCCCGGGCTTGTACGCACAGTCTCCGGTCAACATTCCGTCCGTTGCACGGTGAAATCATTTGCACGGACGTGGATGGTACCCCGATACACACGGTTATTTTTTGGCACAGGCGCGGAAAGAAGCCCGTGCGTCGCATTTATGGTCGTCGCATTTTTCAAAAGTATCTTGAAGAGTTGTTATTTGAAGCCGCCTATTGTGCCAAAGATTGTTTCCTTTTTCTTTTTGATTGCTCTATCCACTCCATCCAAACCACCTATAAACCCCAGATACGGAAATAATTATACGAAACGAAATATTAACAAAAGGTTATTAAACCAATTTCTAATACATTAAGTTTTACATTTCTGACATATTGTGAAACGAGAAAGGAAAAAAATTAATACTTTGTAGACATAGAGTCACAAACACACACAAAACTGTATGAACCTGTCCCTGCAAGCTTTTACTTCCTAATTGACAACACTAAAATATTAAACAGCTGGTGTCAGAATACGTACACGGAACAAAAAAACAAATGAAACACACAAAACATATTAAGAGAATACACTTAAACACTTTTGAGTACATCGATCCGTGATGGATTGGACAAACACTGCACATTAAACACATTACATTATGGATAATGAGTGAAATTGGGCTGCAATTTCACCCTCCCCGGAGACATGTCTTATTTACACAAAACGTTGCCTTCAATATTTTTTTTTCAACTTCCTTTTATAACACTATCGAGTTGAATTTACTCTTGGAGTGTTAAATGCATTTTTTAACCAACTTTTTAATAACAAAAAAAAATTGGATGCAGATGTTGCATTGTTTAAAAAAACACTGGTCGGCCGACCAGCGTTGGAAAAAACTGGCTTTTTTTCAAATATTCAAAATTCTCCAATGTATGTAAACTGCTCTGTTTCTTCTTATATGGAGTCAGGGAACTAGACTACAGGAAAATGATTGTTTTTCTTGGTTTTTATAGCATTTTCGAACCCAAAACCTCAAAAAAGTCAGTGTAACTATATTTGCTATATATTTCCAACCCCCCCCTCCAATTCCATCCATTTCTGAAAATTACAGCAAAAGCAAATGATGTATATTCCCTTTAAGCCCGCCGCACACGTTTTCGATTTTAGGGGCTCGCCGGATCACCTGATCATCGGTGCGGTTTTCAGCGTTGCGAAGATTGCAGCGTTATACCGCTCACACGCTCGAGTCCGTTCTATTATCGGTCACATTATGATCAGTCACATGATGAACAAACGTATGATGACCAAATGGCAGTCGTAAATTTTGAATCATGTGACCTCTTTCGTTAAACTGATTGGTTAACATAAATACTGCGTCCGGTGAAATTGGAAAGTTGCCGCACATCTTTCCGATGACATCGGATCCGGGGAAATCTGGCGCGAAAAAAATCAAACATGCTTGATTTCATCCGATCACCCGGTGTACGATCAGACCCGTACGATGTTTCAGCGCACACTTCTCCGATCTGTCGCAATGATCCGGTGAACAGATAAAGTCTGAAAAGGTGCTTGGTGGGCTTTAGAAACGAGAATGCAAACCTGCGACATACCCATTTAGCTTAGCACGCCACAATAAAGCCATGCTATCTATCGTGAAATATAAACAATGATCTTCTTTAAAAGGAGATAAATGAATAGAAACTATAAGATGCTATGTCAATCATGTGGCATATATTATTCAAGCATGTGATATGTGTAATGCATGCGCATTATGGTAATTAACTTTACTTGGCTGCAGAAACAAAGTGCCAACGGATCTTCGTGCATAAAGAGTGATAAGCCATCTATTGTGGATACAATAAAATTGTAACTTTGTTTTCTATGTTGTTTTGTTTTTGAAAAAGTATTTTTGCAAGTGTTTTTTTTATACTTAGGCAATCACATGTTGAGCAATCAAATTTACCAAGACTGCAAATAGTCCCGGCCAAAGCAAAGTGCATCGAATCTTAACTCAAAGCACAATAGTTTGCTTCAATGGAAGAAACAAAGCACATCCAACAAACAAACAAAAACAACCACATATTTCATTTTTTTAAATCTCACAAATCGAACATAATTTAAATGAGCCAGACATTACATTGATTGAAACCTTGATGAAATTTGCCGGGAAAACCTTTAATAATTTAAAATTTGGAAATTATTCATCTTCGTCATCCACAAAAACCGTACCTCCACTCTAAGTGACTCCTAAAGTTTGTAATTAGGGTATTATGATAACTTAGCAATAAAGCATGGAGCACAAAGCATAAGAGTGGTTACATCACTGTGTCAAAATTGAACAAGTTGTTTTTAGGAAAAGGATGTCTTTTTTTTTTAATTAAGCCGTTCCACAATCCCAGAATGCCAGTTACCCTTTTTTCCCCACAAATTTGGCACAGTGCAGGTTTTGACCCCTGACAGAATAACAACAAATTCTCAGTCATCCGTGGTCACAGGCACACAATCATGGTGTCATTAGAAAGAGGAAACATTGGCGTTGTATATGATTTTTTAACTTATTTGAAAATATTTATTAGATTTTTTTTTATAATTTACATTTACATTTGGGTTTACTTTTTTGATACATCCTGATAATGCCCATTTAGAAGCAGCTGTACCGTTTGCTTCACGGCTCATAGGAACTTTGACAATTCATCTTAAAACAAATTTAAAAGGAAAAGAAAACCAGCAAATAACCTGTAAGTTTGTTCCGACTGATATAGGGGTTCTGCACTTTTTACGTGTATTAGCAACATAATCCAGTCTTTTCAAAAGTCTATATTGAAGCTACCGAGCTTACACTTCCATACTTTATTTGTTTTGCAGCCTGCTAAATATTATGCGCATTCATGTTGATTCAAACGAACAGGACAGTGCAAGACTTAATAAGTGGGGGCCGCTGTACAAAAAGATATTGTCACACGCTCCAAAAAATATATATTCACACTCATTGAGTATTCACACTCATTGGGTATTCACACTCATTGAGGTACACTTGTTCCTATTATGCGTGTGAATGCTGTGCTCAACTCCCCCACCGGTCATGCCACTGTACCTGGTACCACTTCCCAGGAACCAGTAATGACGTAAAGGCTATAAATGGTCTTTGCTGATTATTTGTAACTTTGGAGAATTTGCAGAAAGCAGAAAAGGGCCCGATTACAATTTTACAGCATGCACGCTGTAATTATTTCCTGCATGTTAAATTGTTATGTAGTACATGCATCTGTCGTCTTGCGGTCCTGTAGATTGTGGATGGAATTTCAGACTTGAATAATTTTATGATCCAAAGTCCAGTTATATGGACCTGCTAAGCAACCAATTCTACAAATATTATTGCCCCTACCAAAGGCCCATTCCCAATTTTACGGTTCCTTAAGAGCACTTGAATTTATGCTAGGGGACCTTTGCTCGTTGTAAAGAAACTGTAGGCAGTAGACTCAGCAAGACTCACGCTAATGTCAGTGGTAGAATTTAATAAGTTCTTGTGTACTGATGTGGCCTTAGCGCTGCAGTGTATAGTCTTTAGGGGCTAGACTTGATTATGGTTTAATGTGCGATAATACCGGTTTAATATGGATAAAACACCTCCGCGAGATGGTGCTATCACGATCAACCAATCGCCCACAAACTTGTTAACAGCAACGTCAAGGCCAAATCCTCCCCCCCCCCCAAAAAAAGGGTAAACTAGTGCGCATGCGCGACTTCGGCCGAAATCTTTTGTTCATTTTCAGTCATACACATACCACACACTATAAAAAAAAAAGCTGACAGTAATGTTGCACAAACGTCTTGCTGCATCTTGCATATTTCACAGGTGAATATCTCGCTGTATGCTTCATGCCGTTTGCTTCACGGCTCATAGGAACTTTGACAATTAATCGTAAAACAATTTAAAAGGGAAAAGAACACCAGAAAATAGCCTGTTAGATTGTTCCGACTGATATAGGGGTTCCGCACTTTTTAAGTGTATTAGCAACAGAATCCAGTCTTCTCAAAAGTCGTCTATATTGTAGCTACCAAGCTTACACCTCCATACGTTATTCGTTTTGCAGCCTGCTAAATATTATGCGCATTTATGTTGCTTCAAACGAAAAGGACAGCGCACGAGGATCACACTTGTACCTATTATACATGTTAATTCTGCGCTCAACTCCTCCACCGGTCACGCCACTGTACCTGGTACCGCTACCCATGGACCAGTAATGACGTAAAGGCTATTAATGGTCGTTGCTGATTATTTGTAACTTTGGGGAATTTCACCCATGCATGTGTTTTGTTGCACTAGTTGCATTCTATTGATACATATCCCCAGGTTTGTTGATTTAATCGATAAACTAATGAACTCTATCTCCATACAATCGTTTCTTTTTGGACTTAGTACCTTTCTAAGGAGTTGTCATGGTCGCATTAACCATACTTTGGAACTTTTTTGGTTTTATTGGAAATGTCTTTGACTCAAATTTGACTGACAAACATTGAATAGTTTAAATCTTATTTCCAACATTATATCTTTCATGACATAAAAGGAGCAAATACAAATGAAATAAAACAAAATGATAATAATTTGTATGGAGTCAGAAACATAGCATAGTTGGGTGTACTCCACTGTGATGCCACTTGAGTTTTGTGAACATATGCAATGTGCTTATACATGTACTTGTATTAATTTATCATTCTCATACGTTGGATAAAGTATATTTTGTTACAATTGATGGTTGTATTGTAATTTAAGGGCTGGCTGAACATTTTACAAATTTTAAACCTGAATTTTAATCCTGGCAGTTGATTCATTTAAAATATCGAATGATGGAATTTCCTTGTTTTTTTGAGAAATAAATCATTTTATGAGATAAATCGAACTGATGTGTTTGCTTCAAATTATTTCTATGGATTTCTCGTGTTAGGGCAGGGGATCTCCTCATGCTTGACAGGTTGACAGGTTTTAAGCATTGATGTGATCAAATTATTTTATTAAACAGACATTTTGATTATTGATCTGAAAAAAAAAAAAAACAATTGCAATTTAAACACAATCGACCTTTTCAGTACATCATATATAAAATCTGTAACACCATATATTTGAAAACTCGCTTAAAAGAGTTAGGATAGTTAAAAAACGAACACATTATTCTCAAATGTCAACTTTCTTGTGTAACTTTAGGAATTATCGGTAGTTCATACCGTCACTGTTTTTTTTGCTTGGATTTGCCTAATTGTAATCATATCATCGTTATATTTTGCATGAAAACTTTGAATAGTTGTATTTTCAATAAAAACAAAATACTTCCGGGACTCCGCATGTACATGTCGATACCTAAACTTGTTTAGTTCTTTATCTTGATCTTACTGTTGCCCAAATACAAACAATTTGCTATGTGTTTTCATGTAACATTGTCCATCTAATTATTTAATCAATTGTCTCTCTTTAGCTGGACTTCTTTTATAAAACAAAGCAAAAAAGGGCCCGATTACAATTCACAGCATGCACGCGGTAAATATTCCCTGCATGTTAAAGAGTAATCTAGTATATGCATCTGTCTTGTAGTCCTGCAGATTGTGGAATGAATTTCTGGTCTAATTAAAGAATTTTATGATCCACGGTACAGTTATATGGACCTGCTAAGCAAACAATTCTACTTAGCAAAATATTATTGCCACTACACAAAGGCCCATTCCCAATTTTATGGCACCTTAAGAGCACCAGAATTTATGCTAGAGGACCTTTGCTCGTTGTAAAGAAACTGTAGGCAGTAGATTCAGCAAGACTCACGCTAATGTCAGTGGTAGAAATTAAATAAGTTCTTGTGTACTGATGTGGCCTTAGCGCCGCAGTGTATAGTCTTTAGGGATAAGACGTTATTATGGTTTAATGTGCGATAATACCGTTTTAATATGGATAAAACACATCCGCGAGAGGGCGCTATCACGATCAACCAATCGCCCATAAACTTGTCAACAGCAACGTCTAGGCCAACTCCTCCCCCCTCCCCCCCAAAAAAAATAAAATAAAAAATGGGTAAGCTAGTGCGCATGCGCGACTTCGGCCGAAATCTTTTGTTACAATTTTCAGTCATACACATACCACACACTATAAAAAAAAAAAGCTGACAGTAATGTTGCACAAACGTCTTGCTGCATCTTGCATATTTCACAGGTGAATATCTCGCTGTATGCTTCATGCCGTTTGCTTCACGGCTCATAGGAACTTTGACAATTAATCGTAAAACAATTTAAAAGGGAAAAGAACACCAGAAAATAGCCTGTTAGATTGTTCCGACTGATATAGGGGTTCCGCACTTTTTAAGTGTATTAGCAACAGAATCCAGTCTTCTCAAAAGTCGTCTATATTGTAGCTACCAAGCTTACACCTCCATACGTTATTCGTTTTGCAGCCTGCTAAATATTATGCGCATTTATGTTGCTTCAAACGAAAAGGACAGCGCACGAGGATCACACTTGTACCTATTATACATGTTAATTCTGCGCTCAACTCCTCCACCGGTCACGCCACTGTACCTGGTACCGCTACCCATGGACCAGTAATGACGTAAAGGCTATTAATGGTCGTTGCTGATTATTTGTAACTTTGGGGAATTTCACCCATGCATGTGTTTTGTTGCACTAGTCGCATTCTATTAATACATATCCCCAGGTTTGTTGATTTCATCGATAAACTAATGAACTCTATCTCCATACAATCGTTTCTTTTTGGACTTAGTACCTTTCTAAGGAGTTGTCATGGTCGAATTAATCATACTTCATTTTCAGTCATACACATACCACACACAATAAAAAAAAAAGCTGACAGTGATGTTGCACAAACGTCTTGCTGCATCTTGCATATTTCACAGGTGAATATTTCGCTGTATGCTTCATGCCGTTTGCTTCACGGCTCATAGGAACTTTGACAATTAATCGTAAAACAATTTAAAAGGCCAAAGAAAACCAGAAAATAGCCTGTAAGATTGTTCCGACTGATATAGGGGTTCCGCACTTTTTAAGTGTATTAACAACAGAATCCAGTCTTCTCAAAAGTCGTCTATATTGTAGCTACCAAGCTTACACCTCCATACGTTATTCGTTTTGCAGCCTGCTAAATATTATGCGCATTTATGTTGCTTCAAACGAAAAGGACAGCGCACGAGGATCACACTCGTACCTATTATACATGTTAATTCTGCGCTCAACTCCCCCACCGGTCACGCCACTGTACCTGGTACCGCTACCCACGGACCAGTAATGACGTAAAGGCTATTAATGGTCGTTGCTGATTATTTGTAACTTTGGGGAATTTCACCCATGCATGTGTTTTGTCGCACGAGTCGCATTCTATTGATACATATCCCCAGGTTTGTTGATTTAATCGATAAACTAATGAACTCTATCTCCATACAATCGTTTCTTTTTGGACTTAGTACCTTTCTAAGGAGTTGTCATGGTCGAATTAATCATACTTTGGAACTTTTTTGGTTTTATTGGAAATGTCTTTGACTCACATTTGACTGACAACAATTGAACAGTTTAAAGTCATATTTCCAACATTATATTTTTCATGACATAAAAGGAGCAAATACAAATGAAATAAAACAAAATGATAATAATTTGTATGGAGTCAGAAACATAGCATAGTTGGGTGTACTCCACTGTGATGCCACTTGAGTTTTGTGAACATATGCAATGTGCTTATAGATGTACTTGTATTAATTTATCATTCTCATACGTTGGATAAAGTATATTTTGTTACAATTGATGGTTGTATTGTAATTTAAGGGCTGGCTGAACATTTTACAAATTTTAAACCTGAATTTTAATCCTGGCAGTTGATTCATTTAAAATATCGAATGATGGAATTTCCTTGTTTTTTGGAGAAATAAATCATTTTATGAGATAAATTGAACTGATGTGTTTGCTTCAAATTATTTCTATGGATTTCTCGTGTTAGGGCAGGGGATCTCCTCATGCTTGACAGGTTGACAGGTTTTAAGCATTGATGTGATCAAATTATTTTATTAAACAGACATTTTGATTATTGATCTGAAAAAAAAAACAATTGCAATTTAAACAAAATCGACCTTTTCAGTACATCATATATAAAATCTGTAACACCATATATTGGAAAACTCGCTTAAAAGAGTTAGGATGGTTAAAAAACGAACACATTATTCTCAAATGTTAACTTTATTGTGTAACTTTAGGAATTATCGGTATGAACACCCTCACTGTTTTTTTGCTTGGATTTGCCTAATTGTAATCACTTCATCGTTATATTTTGCACGAAAACTTTGAATAGGTGTATTTTCAATAAAAACAAAATAGTTCCGGGACTCCGCATGTACATGTCGATACCTAAACTTGTTTAGTTTTTTATCTTGATCTTACTGTTGCCCAAATACAAACAATTTGCTATGTGTTTTCATGTTACATTGTCCATCTAATTATTTAATCAATTGTCTCTCTTTAGCTGGACTTCTTTTATAAAACAAAGCAAAAAAGGGCCCGATTACAATTCACAGCATGCACGCAGTAAATATTCCCTGCATGTTAAATAGTAATCTAGTTTATGCATCTGTCTTGTAGTCCTGCAGATTGTGGAATGAATTTCTGACCTAATTAAAGAATTTTATGATCCACGGTACAGTTATATGGACCTGCTAAGCAAACAATTCTACTTAGCAAAATATTATTGCCACTACACAAAGGCCCATTCCCAATTTTATGGCACCTTAAGAGCACCAGAATTTATGCTAGAGGACCTTTGCTCGTTGTAAAGAAACTGTAGGCAGTAGATTCAGCAAGACTCACGCTAATGTCAGTGGTAGAAATTAAATAAGTTCTTGTGTACTTATGTGGCCTTAGCGCCGCAGTGTATAGTCTTTAGGGGTAAGACGTTATTATGGTTTAATGTGCGATAATACCGATTTAATATGAATAAAACACATCCGCGAGAGGGCGCTATCACGATCAACCAATCGCCCACAAAATTGTCAACAGCAACGTCTAAGCCAACTCCTCCCCCCCCCCAAATGGGTAAGCTAGTGCGCATGCGCGACTTCGGCCAAAATCTTTTGTTCATTTTCAGTCATACACATACCACACACAATAAAAAAAAGAAAAGCTGACAGTGAAGTTGCACAAACGTCTTGCTGCATCTTGCATATTTCACAGGTGAATATTTCGCTGTATACTTCATGCCGTTTGCTTCACGGCTCATAGGAACTTTGACAATTAATCGTAAAACAATTTAAAAGGGAAAAGAAAACCAGAAAAAAGCCTGTTAGATTGTTCCGACTGATAAAGAGGTTCCGCACTTTTTAAGTGTATTAGCAACAGAATCCAGTCTTCTCAAAAGTCGTCTAATAAGGTAGCTACCAAGCTTACACCTCCATACGTTCTTCGTTTTGCAGCCGGCTAAATATTATGCGCATTTTTGTTGCTTCAAACGAAAAGGACAGCGCACGAGGATCACACTCGTACCTATTATACATGTTAATTCTGCGCTCAACTCCCCCACCGGTCACGCCACTGTACCTGGTACCGCTACCCACGGACCAGTAATGACGTAAAGGCTATTAATGGTCGTTGCTGATTATTTGTAACTTTGGGGAATTTCACCCATGCATGTGTTTTGTCGCACGAGTCGCATTCTATTGATACATATCCCCAGGTTTGTTGATTTAATCGATAAATTAATGAACTCTATCTCCATACAATCGTTTCTTTTTGGACTTAGTACCTTTCTAAGGAGTTGTCATGGTCGAATTAACCATACTTTGGAACTATTTTGGTTTTATTGGAAATGTCTTTGACTCACATTTGACTGACAAAATTTGAACAGTTTAAAGTCTTATTTCCAACATTATATTTTTTTCATGACATAAAAGGAGCAAATACAAATGAAATAAAAAAAAGGATAATTATTTGTATGGAGTCAGAAGCATACCATAGTTGGGTGTACTCCACTGTGATGCCACTTGAGTTTTGTGAACATATGCAATGTGCTTATACATGTACTTGTATTAATTTATCATTGTCATACGTTGGATAAAATATATTTTGTTACAATTGATGGTTGTATTGTAATTTAAGGGCTAGCTGAACATTTTACAGATTTTAAGCCTGAAATCCTGACAATTGATTCATTTAAAATATCGAATGATGGAATTTCCTTGTTTCTTTGAGAAATAAATCAGTTTATAAGATAAATTGAACTGGTGTGTTTGCTTTAAAATATCACAATGGATTTCTTGTGTTTAGGCAGGGGATTTGCTCATTCTTGACAGGTTGACAGGTTGACAGGTTTTAAGCATCGATGTGATCAAATTATTTTATCAAACAGACATTTTTATTCTTGATCTAAAAAAAAACCCATCGCAATTTAAACAAAATCGACCTTTTCAGTACATCATTTAAAAAATCTGTAACACCATATATTGGAAAACTCGCTTAAAAGAGTTTGGATGGTTAAAAAACGAACACATTATTCTCAAATGTTAACTTTATTGTGAAACTTTAGGAACTATCGGTATGGACAACCTCAATTGTTTTTTTACTTCTTGGAAATTGCCTAATTGTAGTCACATAATCGTTATATATTTTGCATGAAAAAGATGAATAGGTGTATTTTCAATGAAACCAAAATAGTTCCAATTGTGTTGCAGTTTCACAGCATGCACAGGTTAACTATTTCCTGCATGTTAAATTGTTTTGTAGAATATGCATCTGTCTTGCAGTCCGGTAGATTGTGGATGAAATTTCTGACTTATAGAATTTTTTGATCCACGGTCCAGTTATATGGACCTGCTAAGCAAATAATTCTACTGAGCAAAATATTATTGCCCTTGCACAAAGGCCCATTCCCAATTTTATGGCACGTTGAGCACCCGAATTTATGCTAAGGGCCCTTTGCTCGTTTGACAGAGACTGTAGACAGTAAACTCAGCAAGACCCACGCTAGTGTCAGTGGTAGAATTAAATAAGTTCTTGTTTACCGATGTGGTCTTAGCATTGCAGTGTATAGTCGTTAGGGGATAGTATACACATATTGAATGCTTCGAGTGGTGCAGTAAAATAGCCTCCTGTCCGAGGTGAAGCCGAGGGAAAATAGAATGCTCCATGGATCACCGAGGGAGGGTAGTTTTACTTCACCACGAGATAAGCATTCAATATTTGTTTTATAACATTTTACCCACAGATTCTGCTTGGTTTTAATATTTTTAATTATTTTAATCTGAACACAGTTTAAATAAACTTCAATTAATTTCAATACAAAATTGGTAGCAAATGTATTTCTCTCTCAAACTACCCCTTCGCAAAATGTTTGAACCTAACTCTGTGGCGCACTCTCTTTGGAACAAAACGTGCTAGAATATTTTAAGTTTCGTTCAATAGAGGGCGCGCCACATAAATAGTGGTCTCAACCATAGACATAAAGAACCTGTAGACGGACAGCGCCTATGGAAATCAACGTCAGGGTACCGTAATTTTGACGGCGCCCGACTAGGTATGAAACCATGGGCGGAAGTTTTGAATAAATGTGCATGACTCTATGGAATAACAGCGGAAGGAATGATACAAATCGACAATTTCGGTTGAAAACGCATAGATGGTGACTGAAAACCCTGTGAAACGTTCACTTCATAATGCTGTACAGCTATGTATTTGTGTGTGTTATTTCAAAATAAATTAATTAGGCCTACAACCGCCGCGAAACGCGGCATGCTGGGTGCTGGGTGCAACTTGAGCCGTAAACTATACGGTGGGCCCTAAATATTGAATAATTATTGCCAGCTTAGAGTAGGTTTAATATAATAGTATTAAAGTTCATTTAATTAGGTGATTTAACTATTTGTTCATGTTTGCTTCATTAGATTCTTCTTAGCGTAGGTTAAACTTCTATTGAGATAATTTGGTTAATTTAAATAGATTTGGTTGATTATAAGTTCTATACTTCAAGCTTTGACTTTTCTGCATTTAATTCATTGATCCATTTGCTTTACCTAAGGTTAGTTTTATACTCATCTCTGGTATTGATCTACACTATTTATTGGGTTACTATCGCCTCATTCTATAAATAATATTCGTAAGGATTTGTGTACATAATATTTGTAAAGATTATTCGTAGCCTATAAATATACAGTTTGTGCATATTAAATAATTTGTAAATATACAGAACGTCTCAGAGGATTATTATTGGTGTTTGCACGAAGTTGTGGGTGGGAAAACCAGTCCCGAAAATTCCACTGCACTAATTTCTGGGGGCAGTTGTGACATGCCTAACCCGTCAGGCACATGTATTTTTTAAAATTTGTACTAAGGGAGCCCAGTCAAAGAAGGAGGGGGGGGGGTGGATTTCTGACCCCCAAACCCTCCCTCTGGATCTGCGCCTGGTTGCTACGTACAAACTCTGTGTTATCTGCGTACAAATTCGGAAAGGTATGTACAAATGTAACTAGTTTTAGAATTTAAGGTCCAAAAATCGCACTGTGACGTTCTGCTTGGAGGACCTCACCAGACAGCCGTGTATTGTGTGCGCTTTATGTGTGACGTGCCGAACAAGTTTGCCCATGATTTTTAAAAATGGCGGCTTCACTGAAATTACGGTCTTGCGCCCCCTGTTGTCCGTCTATAGGTTCTTTATGTCTATGGTCTCAACAACGCATCAACACGAATGCTGCAAAATTGAACAAAAAGAAGAAACTCGTTTCCGATGAACTACTCAAGAAATACGAAATGGATTCAATTGAAATTTTGTGCAATTCGTTTTCACGATGTATAGCAGAAGTAGTTTGAATGGTGTGAGAAACCGTGTAGCTATAAATATAATATGATCGTAACAATCTAGTGTTTGAAAAGCTAAAATTCCACGTTGACTTCCATTAGGATTGTATTTGTCGAGAATGAAACCCTGAAATGTTACGGTCAATATAGCTTGATTGTTTGACTTTTTCTTCTGAAATTAAATCTTTTCATGTCAAACATCATGACAAATGAGTGCACAAAAATTCATTTCAATGTAACCTGTATTTTTTGAGGTGTTACCCCAAAACGAGTTTGTTCTGTATTTCAAAATTGAATATTCAGTGATTTGTCATGATGACTGTGTTACATTATGAGATTTAATTCCTTGAGAAACCATCAAACAATGAAAAAGAGCATACCCGGAACAAATATAGTCTTTTATACTTGAAAAATACAAACCAAATGAAATATGAAAAGTCAACGTCTATGGAAAAATAATAATACACTCGTTGTTTGAGCAATAACCCTAGCTCATTAGGCCAAGCTTTATTAAGTTGTAAGTTCAGCAAGTGATCGGTCTTGATGTCTTACACGAGGTGATAAAATTTCGTGAGAAACCGTCCAACATCTAAAGAAATTAATTCGAGAAAGTTCGCGCTGAATAAAACTAGTGGTCTCGCACCGCCAAGACATTCATCGGCAAGCCGTAGAATATTATACAAATATTGAATGCTTCGAGTGGTGTAGTAAAACTAGCCTCCCGAGGTGATCCATGGACATTCTATTTTCCCGAGGCGAAGCCCAGGGAAAATAGAATGATCCATGGATCACCGAGGGAGGCTAGTTTTACTTCACCACGAGATAAAGCATTCAATATTTGTTTTATAACACTTCACCCACAGATTCTGCTTTATTTTAATATTCTAAATTATTTAAATCTGAACACAGCTGAAATAAACTTCAATTTCAATACAAAATTTGTGGAAAATGTATTTCTCTTTTAAAAATTACCCCGCCGTGGAAATAGTACCTTGGTTGCTCATGGTATAGTACTTTGGTTGCTATGCGCATAGTACTTTTGACCGTGCACAGAAAGATAGCAAAATTAGAAAGTAACATGTGACTCGCTCTCGGCCAATCAAGACACAGAATCTGTGGGTGAGGTGTTATAATTTAATTTAGTAGTAGCTACGGGCAACGCGCAACGCGCACACCAGTATGCATTTACACACAAATTCCGCGCCGTGGAAATAGTACTTTGGTTGCTATTGGTATAGTAATTTGGTTGCTACGGGTATAGTACTTTTGGCCGTGCACAGAAAGATAGCAAAAATAGAAAGTATCATGAGACTCGCTCTCGGCCAATCAAGACACAAAATCTGTGGGTGAGGTGTTATAAACGTTGTTATGGTTTAATTCGTGATAATACCGGTTTAATATGGATGAACCGCCTCCACAGAGGGCGCTATTACGATGAACCAATCACCCACAAACTTGTCAGTAGCAACGTCAAGGCCAACTCCCAACCCCCCCCCCCCAAAAAAAATGGTAAACTAGTGCGCATGCGCGACTCAGCCGAAAACAATACCACGCACAATAAAAAAGCTGACAGTGAAGTTGCACAAACGTCTTGCTGCATCTTGCACATTTCACAGGTGTATATTTCTCTGTATTTATTTGCTTCACGGCTCATAGGAACTTAAACTTTTAATCGGAAAACAAATTAAAAAGGCCAAAGAAAACCAGAAAATAGCCTGTAAGATTGTTCCGACTGATATAGGGGTTCCGCACTTTTTAAGTGTATTAGCAACAGAATCCAGTCTTCTCAAAAGTAGTCTATATAGTAGTTACCGAGCTTACAAAATCCATTATTGTTTTGCAGCCTATGTTGCTTCTAACGAAAAGGACAGTGCACGAAGATCACACTTGTACCTATTATGCGTGTAAATGCTGTGCTCAACTCCCCCACCGGTCACGCCACTGTACCTGGTACCGCTACCCACGGACCAGTAATGTCCTAATGGCTATTTATGGTCTTTGCTGATTATTTGTAACTTTAGGGAATTTCACCTGTGAATGTGTTTTGTTGCACGAGTCGCATTCTATTAATACATATCCCCAGGTTCGTTAATTTAATCGATAAACTTATGAACTCTATCTTCATACAATCGTTTCTTTTTTGACCTTTCTAAGGAGTTTACATGGTAGAATTAACCATACTTTGGAACTATTTTGGTTTTATTGGAAATGTCTTTGACTCACATTTGACTGAAAAAATTGAACAGTTTAAAGTCTTACTTCCAACATTATATTTTACATGACATAAAAAGAGCCAATACAAATGAAATAAAACAAATAATAATAATTATTATCGAGTCAGAGGCATAGTGTAGTTGCATGTACCCCACTGTGATTCCACTTGAGTCTTGTGAACATATGCAATGTGCTTATACAGGTACTTGTATTAATTTATCATTCTCATACGTTGGATAAAATATACTTTGTTACAATTGATGGTTGTATTGTAATTTAAGGGCTAGCTGAAAATTTTACAGATTTTAAACCTGAAATCCTGACAATTGATTCATTTAAAATATCGAATGATGGAATTTCCTTGTTTCTTTGAGAGATAAATCATTTTATGAGATACATGGAACTGTTGTGTTTGCTTCAAATTATTTCTTTGGATTTCTTTTTGTTTAGGCAGGGGATTTCCTCATACATGACAGGTTTCCTCATACTTATGTTTTGACCGGGTTTTAAGCATTGATGTGATCAAATTATTTTATCAAACAGACATTTTGATTATTGAGATGAAAAAAAAATTCAACGTAATTTAAAATCGACCTTTTCAGTATATTGTGGCGGAAAGTGTTTAGCTGTGACGTCATACCATAGCGCTAGCGCTTAATCACTTGTGTGCAGTGACCGGGCGGAGCTTACGAGCTCCGTGGGCTGCCGCGCGTACGTGATTGGTTAATATTTCCCATAGGTTTAGCGCACCACAGTCAGTACACGCATATGGTTCGTAAACGTGACTTAGCGTACCTGGTATATAGGGCGTGCCTGGTCAAACGCGAACGGATCTTCGTGCAGAAAGAGCGATAAGCAATCTATTGTGGTTAAAACAAAATTGTCGCTTTGCTTCTTTGCTATTTTTTTTTAAAGTAATTTTGCATGCCTGCTTAATATATAGGCTATCCAATGCTGGCAATCGGCAATCAAATTTATCGGCAATCAAATTTACAAAGACCGCAAATAGAACCGCAAAAAGCAAAGCGCATTTTAACTAAGAGTTTGCTTCGTTGGAGCATATCATGCACATATTAAACAAGCAGAAACATATACATGTTTTATTAATTTTTATTTCATGAATCGAGCATAATGCAAATTAGCCAGGCGTTAAATTAAGTGAAAACTTGGTGCAATTTGCCGGGAAAACATATATTAAAATTTGGGAATAATTCATCTTCGTCATCCACAGAAAAACTGATCCTCCACATTGACCCCCGAAAGATTGTAACTGGGGTATTATGATAATTTGTAAACTCTTAGCAATAAAGCAGGTCAATGATAAAAATTGTGTAAACTAATTGTCCAACAATAAATATATGTACATGTATATACATTAATTTATTTTCTACATTGAACACTGTAAATAACATGTCATAAAATATTACGTTACTGTAACAGTACACTATGCACCTCACACCAAACTGTACACCTAAATTATTGTACGATTATTTGATATCGTGAATTAAATATTACAGCACAATACCACAGTTGAATAACATGCTTACACAGTTAAAATAAAGGCCACATTTAACACCGGTTCATGCTCGGCACGAAAGCGAATGCGAATGCAAATTTGTGAAGTCATGTCGAGTTTTTGCGCTGCGAAATCGCAGCACATTTCAACTCCAACATTCCGCAGCAAATGTTTCCCGAGGTCACATGCGCTCCCAATACGGGCGATTCACAATAGTGCGCCTCCAAGAGTTTGCAACGCGTTGGCCAATCACAATGCGCGAAATCAGTCGACCTTTTCCAAACGCGCATTGGGTCGACCGATTTCGCGCATTGTGATTGGCCAACGCATTGCAAACTCTTGGAGGCGCACTATTGTGAATCGCCCGTATTGAAGTACGACCGGTCTTTACTCAAAAAGTTGTATCCCAACAAAATATTGATTTGCGAATATGTTCAACCACAATTCATTTTGATTTGTTTAGTTGATTTGTTTTGTCAATATTATGATCACTTGTTTTTATCATTTAAAGAGAGTTATTTGCTTCAAACACTGTTTGGAAACGATATAACGGCGACTTACGATGACAGCACACTGAAAAGCTTAATCAAACAGTTCTGTTAACAAAGTACCGCATTAGTTTCTATTTAGAACAAAAATTGGCCTAAGTTTGAAAAAAAAAGGCCAAAAACAAACTGTTTCTGTCAGATAGGCGTATATGAACAAATTTTTGATTTTTTTTGGAAATTGTTTTCCATGAAGGAATGTTGAAGAGACGATAATAGGTTGATAACATTCTAAACCTTACCAAAATGTGTTTCCCGTGACAAACCGTTTAGTTAAAGACACAAATTCACCCACGAGCCTGCAGTGAACATTTCAAATCTTCAGTTTGTTCTTGATATCTGCTTCTTTCCTCCTACCAAATATGGTATTTACAATCCATCTTAATATATATATGCAGTTTGCAATTATTTTGGTATTGAATGAAAGTTTGTCAACGCTGTCCTGTAGAATCACCTGAACACTTATTGAATTAATCACGGCGACATCCAAGCAGCTCCAATCGCAGATTATACCAAGTCTGATATTCAGTAGGCTCAATGCGAACTTCCGTGGCCACCACACTCTCACCAAACATATTAGTTACCGGGGTGTCGCTATCAGTGTTACCCATGAAAATCTGAAATGAAAACGTATACATTGCGCGGGATCAATAATATTCGTCAAAGAGGAGAATTGTTAACAGTTACAGAATGTTATCCTTAACTATTGAACTTGAACAAACTGCACATACATCTAGCCTGAGTTCAGAGATAGGGACTCAATTAAGTTCATACTATGAATTATATTGGGCTCCTTGGGTTTCACTTTCAACTAGAAATACGTTTTCTTGTTGATAAAAGCTCGTTGTATTTCAACAAAAGCAAATTTCAAGTTTACCCTTTTCAGCAGAAAATGTATCACGACATATTATTATGCTTCGGCTGATTGTTTATAATAAGGAGCAACTTCCGAAAGGTTCCATAACGTACCTTGCATTATAATGGAGAACCAAAAAAGTCGAAGTTTAAGACTACTAAGTTAAATTACTATCTGGAATGTTGAAGATAAGAAACAACCTGTAAAAATGTAACATTGATAATGACCTTGATGTTTCCGTTTCCATCTGTCACGTGTTCATAGTGAGATGGGGGATGCTTCTGATAAGCCACCATGTACCGCTTCACGTACAGAGAGTCCGCTGGTTTCAGCCAGCCTTGTGTGATGACGCCGGTCACCACTGTACTCACAACAAGGTTCACCTCAATCCAGGGCTTGTCACCGGCTCTGTACGCAGAATGATAAGAGGATGAGGATAAGGAGCAATGAAATATCAATTCCTCACAAATCCGGTTGGGTATACCCAGGAAAACATTTACAACATTTCAATGTTTCAAGATGATGCAGAGTAAAAGATTGCAAGATTTAATTACAGCAAGACTCGAGAAGCTCCAAGATTTCAAGAGGATTCAGGAAAACTCAGGACATTTCAATATTTACAGAGAAGGCCCTACCCAGGAAAACATTGACAAGATTTTAGGATTTCAAGATGATGCATAGTGGAAGATTGCATGATTTAATGAGCCAGACTCAAGAAGTTCCAAGATTTCAAGAGGATTCAGGATAACTTTAGAATACCCCAAAACGAAAACGAATATGACAATCTTTGGTGCCTACAATGTAATGCCCCCAGAATGAAAAAGTAACTTCAATTTGATCACATGTGAAAAAAAAAAAAAACGCGCATTGGAATGGCTCATAAAGAAAATGATTAGAGAAAAAAAATCAGAAATGGGTCTGGAAAACCGACAGAAAAAATGAAAATCGATGCAAAACAAAATAAAATTGGTTTTGATTCGAGTTAATAAAGATATGAGAGTGAAGTGTCAGGCGTAGTTTTTCCCTTTGATACCCACCTATCAGGTGCCCATCTGTAATTATTGTTGAGGCGTGCAGCACTGGCAGGGCAACAGTCGTAACTACTAGACGCCGTAATGTCATCATCTTGGATTATCCCGTCCTCCATACCAAGGGGTTGCGGACTTGAACACTCTGTAAGTAACAACCGAGTAAACAAACGAAAAAGTTACTTATAGATATTATATTTTTCAAAAGCTACTTTTCTCCTGGATTTGTTTTAGGTTAGAATGCAGAATCATGACGGTACATTTCACACTAATAACCTCAATGATAGTAAGTTGTTGCAAATATGAAAAAAAGACGCCCGATACATTTTGAATCTGGGAGAACAATTAGCTGGAATATGACCATGCACCAACGTATTTCTCCGGGAAGGTTATCCTATTTCATTTCATTTAAGGAGTTGCTCATAACCACTTGAAAATTTCCTTCATGGTTTTTTTTCTAGGTTTTTGAATTAAGAGGAGTTGGGTAATATTGTTAGAAACTGAAAAAACCCAACCCATTCAAAAGAATGAACATAAAACCTAAACAGGCTGATTAAAGCATTGCAACCATATCGTTGCAAGAAGGTGTGGTCTTTTACATAAACAAGGAACCCTCCAGGCGCTTGACAAGCAGATACATTTTAACTTGCCCATTAGCTGTCGTCGAGCTTCCTGGCAACCTCTCGATGAACGTTGATATTTCGTAAAAACGAGGCTTTGCATCTCCGGCCATTCGAAAAAGCTTCGCCGCCTGTCGACCGCTTCGCGGACGACTTGCTCATTTTGAATCCCCGTTTGCGGTAATTAATTGCTACGTAGGCGATCAACCGCATCACCCGACCACACTGACACCCCCCCCCCCCAGTCCTCATGCTTATGTTGTACCTAGGGTATGGTAGATCATATGACGACTTACCAGCTGAGGTAGGCTGCCTCCTTCCCGGGCAACGCTTCCGTATCTCTTGTATGACTTGCTTCGTCCAGTCATCCGGATTATCAGGATCAGGTTCCGGTGAGGAACCGAAGTAACACACCCTCTGTCCGCTCTCCACCTCAACCAAGAGCACTTTGGAGTAAGTAAGGAAAAACCCGACTGAAGGGAATTCATACCCTTGAAGATTGCTCTATATATTCATGATATATTTCATGAATGCACTATTCATGAAACATATATTGCATTGCTATACAGATCCGGGTAGTATATAGAAGTCCTTCAAATAGACCTTTATCATTCTGCCACCATTCCAGTCATGTTCCTTTTTTTTCTAATAACAGTAGCCTTTACTCAATGATAAGGTTTTCTGTTCAAAAACGACGAGACTATTTTTTTCCTTCCAGCCTCGCTTTGGTTACGTTGATTTAAATGGGGAAAAAAATCAAGATGGCCGCAACATGATAATGCCTGTCTATACCCTGGTCTTGGTAGCAGTGGCGTACCAACAGAGTTGTAATGGGTTATTAGCCCCTCCCAATATTTCACAACTGCCCCGCGTTCTTTCTATGACACGCCAATTGTGTTGGCTAAGGACTTCGATCGTCGAGAACAACTGCAAGGACCTCTTCGCCTTTATACTCAGAATAGATGATAAATTGAGGAACATTTATGCGCACCGTATGTCTCTTTGAGTTTAACTTTTTACATTTCCTCAATTCAAACATGATCTTGCCACGCGCCTAGATAGAGTTAATCACACAATATTCTTTACCTCTTTAATGTTACCAAGTCTATTATCACATGAAAATAATTGTTGTATCAGTTAACACAAGAGCATAAACATCCACAAGTCATTTCCTGTCAAACCTCACCAACTTCAATACCGATGAACTGTTTAATCGGGTTATGTTTGAAAATAAATGAGAGAGATACATGGTGTCACCGATGGCTGAGCTTATCTCTAGTTGCTCACCAACCATTCAAAGATTCGAGAAGGTTATGGATTTGTAAATCTTACCTGCCACTGCTGACAGCATCAGCACCAAAGCTGCTATTCCGTCCATTCTCCAAGATGCAGTGAAATCTGAGCATGAATCCGCTGGGTGTATTTATGATGGACTCACACGCCCAGACAAATTAAAAGGCAACTACGCACGTAGACCACTGAACAACAATCACGAAAGAGCCTCAGCTTGAAAGCTTGCATGAAAATTTTCTCCGCTTATCGCAAGGATCGACAATCCGTTAACTGTTGTTTGTGTTAATCAGCGACTCAAACACCACATCACCAATGCGACTTAAGCGGGAGCTCTAAACGATGATTACAAAGTAGCTCACTTAAACTGTAGCTCAAACCGTGTTTGACGCAATGATGGAGAATCTGTGATCGTATAATATATCACCGAGTACACAAACCAACATGCAGCTCACCTCACTACGGAAACCACGTAGACCACGGAAAAGGCTGACGTTATAGAAAGCCTATCCAATCAGGAACGAGCCTTACCAAGGCAGAGACGGTCGCATCGCCACTTTCTGATTTAATTGAGTTTAAACTTGGGCGGAGCTAAAGCTGGAAGCACTAAACATGACAGCCAATGGAAACTGTCTTGTTAATTATTGCAGTTTCTGGCTTTACAGATTTTTTTTCATTGAAATTGAACAATAAAGCCTGCTGCAGTTTCATACGGTCAGAAATCGATATCAAGCGACCTGGCATCACCAACGAACCGAAAGGTCTTCCGGTCACAAACGCAGAGCCCTCTGTATACAACACGCCTGGTCCAAATATAGCAACGCTTTCATAATGAACCTTTACAAAATTTAAGGAAGCGAGAGCACAGATATAGTAACAAAGAAACTTTGTCCCTGTTATTCACAGTGTTTATAGAATATGCCGAGCAAAAGATTACATGCAATTTACCCATAAAATATGGCAGAGAGGCCCTTCTTTTTTTCCCAGTGGCTCCGCAAGCTATACAGATGAAATCAAACTAAGCCTTAGGGGGGGGGGAGGGGTTTGCAAAGCCCCCATTCATCCGCGCCTTTTAGGGGGCACCATATATTGGAACTTTGAACAACTTCCTTTATGAATATAGTACAAAGTTATCCCTGCAGTCAGTGCGCTGCACGCGCGAAATCTCCTTTTCATTCTGCACCCCAAAGTAAGACAATCGTATAGATCGGTCTGTGCTCGAAAACTAACCTTTTTACGTGGGAAGACCAGACTTTGTAGTGTCTGTACATTCTCATTTCATTGTGTCACTTTACCTGCCCCTGCTGGTTGAAGTTTTAGTTTAAAGTATGTCGCCAAAAGGAGTGATTTTGAGGTGAATTTGTATAATCTCTTAATCCGAAAAGTTTCACGTGCCAATCTCATGTAGGTTATTGCTTTTCAACTGTTTTATGTTGTGTAAACGTGGCGACTGTTGTTTGTTTTACATTTGGGTTTCAATCGTTGCCTCAAATAATACTATACCTTACCTGGTGTAATCTAATTGATTACAGACTGGCTAAGCATATGGAACGAATGACAAACTAAACAACTGTTAGTTGCGGCTATTAAACCAATGTATGTTTTAACTGAATATATTTTTATTTCACAAGCACAAGCATATTCTAAAAGAGAAAACAGCATCTGAATTTAATTAGAACAATATTGTCAGGTTATTATTTTATTGATATGAAGATGACTGTCCCTCAGTTTCTCGTTTTTGCAAATCGACATGAAGTGAATGCCACACCGAACTACTAATATTTGGGAAATATTCATGTTTTGGTCACACATTCCTGCATTCTCATTTTCCATATAGAAACACTGACCTACAATCTAGTTGACTCCGGAAAGTTAGTCATTAGGGAATTCCGATAAAGCTTTACAGCCTACGCAATAAAGCATCGCTAAATAAAATTGTTTAAAATAGTCGTCAATCACTGTAACATTATCACACATAAATGTATATATTTGTATATCTTGAACTATTTTCTAAATAAAACGTCAGTAAGATATGGAATTACAGGAACCACAGTACACTATACACCTCAATCCAACCTATACACCAAAATTAGTTTTTGATATCGTGAATTATATTTTCTTATATTTACAGCAAATTATCACAGTGAATACAATTTACGTTAGGCCAAAATAAAAAAAAAGTCTCCGGTTTCTGGTTTGCGCGCGCGTCGCCGTAGCCATTCGCGTCGGCAAAATGCAATTTTTTTTTCAATGAAAGATGATGTCTCAAAACCGTCAAACTCACTGGTTTGACGGGAATCCTGCTGCTGCACAATTTTAAAGTGTTTTTAGATTGGGTTATGGTCGAAAATAAGCTTTATGTGACCTCTCTGGACTCCCATATATTTGCACTAAGTTTAGTCGGGCACCATTTGCAGTCATCAGCCGACATTTGAAGCAAAAAATCAGCCCAAAAAAAAAAGCCGCGTCGCCGCACCACTTTTTGGGCAAGCTTCATACCAGAAACCGGATACTTTTTTTTGGCCTTATACAGTTAAAAAGCCCACAATCATTTTACACCAGTTAACACACTGGGCACGAAAGCGAACGCTAATGCGAATTCGTCACTTCGCGTCAAGATTTTTTTGATGCGAATTCGCAAGAGTTGAGTACATTTCCTGACTCCAATTGCGTTCCAGAATCACATTCGCATGGAATATGAACCGTCCTACTCAACTGTTGAGTTACTAATCAAAATCCCGAAATGTTTTGAAACAATTCAGTTAGTTGATAATTTTCTGTCAATTTTGTTTAACATGCTAACGTTTCATATTTATATTTTTTAACACACTACATGGAAACAATCAATTGAAGATTAACGAGAACAGCAAACTGTTCAATAATAAATATATATTTGTTAACTATAAAGTACCGCCCGCCCATGCCGCTCTTAGGCTGAGCGTCGACGCACTAGGGGGACTCCAGCCTGACAGTGCCTGGAAGAGACCCAGGGGCCGACCTCGCAACACCTGGGTGCGCCAGCTAGAAGCTGACCACAAGACACGTGCACATCAGCTGTGGCAGTCTGCATCTGATCGCTTGGTCTGGGCGGCTCAACGTCCCCCATGATAGATACGGAGAATGATGATGATGACGATAAAGTACCACAGTAGTTCCTATTTAGAGAAAAAACACTTTTGAAAAGAAAGAAGGCGCCACACGAACAATACACAATGGGCCAATTTTTTTAACAAAATTCGCTTTCATTTTTCGTGAGATGAATTTTTTTGTTATAGTTCGAGCCAATAGGTTGTATAATGTTGGTATATGTCGTACACATTAATCCATGCGTTTTCCCAAACATACCGTTTAGTTAAATTCACAAAATATACGCAAAAGCCTGTAGTGCTTATTGGAAATCTTCAGCCTGTTTTTACTTTTTGATAAATTTTCCTCATACCAAAAACGGCATTCAATCTTGATCCCTATGTCATAGTTTACTTTTGTATTGAATGAAATTTTGTCAACGCTGTCGAACAGAATCACCTGAATGTTTCAGCTGAATTAATCCAGGCGACATCCAAGCAGCTCCAATCGTAAAGCAGCATCACCATTCCATCCAGTTGGCTCAATGCGCACTACCGTCGCCACCACACTCTCATCGAAAAGGTTGGTTACCGGGGTGCTGGCATCAGTGTTACCGCTGAATATCTGAAACGAAAACGTGTGCAATCAACGCTCGAGTGTAACAAGAACAGTTTAATTAAAATAACGCTTGAACCGAGATACCCAAAACCGGGAAATCTTAACAGCCCGGGCCTTTTCTCGAAACAGACGTTTTTCAAATTATAAATACTAGAAATCCTAACTGTATGACCACGGTGCGTAGATAATTTTTAAGTTCAACCTTATGTCATAAAATGCCATATTTAACTGTGCTCCTTGAATTTCTACTTAAAAATTTGCGAATCTTTGATATAACAACATGGCGTTACATCCTTTCATTAGTATATCCATCGGTGGCGATGTATTACCTTATAGCATTGTACAGACTCAAGAACCAGTTGAGATTTAAGTCAAAATGTCTCAAACTACCTTTATGTTGTCGTTTCCATCTGCCAGGTGTTCATAGTCAGATGAGGGCTGCTTCTGATAGGACACCTTGTACTGCGCCACAAAATAAGCGCCGCCGGAGCCTTGTGTGATAACGCCCGACACCACTGTACTCTCAACTAGGTCCATCTCGATCCAGGGGTTGGCGTCGTTTCTGTACACAGAGTGAAGAGAGGATGAGGAACAATGAAGTAGCAATACCCCACATATCCGGTTATGTAATATGATTTGAAACACGTTAGAGTGTGCAATTCATTTGCCCATCTGGGCTGGGCTTCGGTTGGGGATGATGGATTAAGCTACAATTTGAAAAAGAGGGGATAAATACAAAATAAAACAAGCGACAAGAAATTAAAGTAAAACAAAACATTACAAAAATCAGAAAATCACACTCACACTTTGAACTGTGTAATAAGATATTTATTAATTTGGGTGATTCACAATGTAGGGCGCCACCAAGAGTTTGCCATGGAGAGTCCATATTTCAAGCTTACGGTCGACAAAGTGGTGTCAATCGACAACTTAAGTTTGAGCTTATTTGTTATAGATTGCGGCATAGTGTTCTGCCGCCTTACAAAAAAAATATCGATACAAGCAAAAGAAAAAGGGCAAACATATCCTCTAATCATACGCTCACGAAAAACTAACAGTTTCAAATGTCCTAAAAAAAACAAGCTGTGAATTCGTCGACTATTTCCCACAATTCACTGGGAAAATTTAATTCTTCATGGCAAAATTTTGGTGGCGCACACCATTGTGAATCGGTCGAATTAAACCCATTACGGAGCGGTTTGTTGTTGTTGGTAATGTACTATGGAGAGTGTATAACGAAATGGGAGTGGAATTTCTCTTTGAAACCCACCTCGAGGGTATCCATTTATTATTAGTATTTAGGCGTGCATCAATGGCAGGGCAACAGTTTAAAGTGCTGGACGCCTTGAGGCGATCATCTTGGATTGTCCCGTCCTCCATGCCAAGGGGTTGCGGATTTGAACAATCTGTTGGTAACATCCAATTATACAACGAATTGATAATGCTATTGAAACTGATATTTACTGATGTGGTTTGAAAGCTAATTAGTATGATCGTGGACTTTGTTTTGGGGTGTTATGCAAAATCATGACGGCACGTTTGACCATTAAAACCTCAAAGTAAGTAAATTATTGCAAACATGAAAAAGCCCCCTTTCCGGTACTGGCAAACATAATAAATTTGGTAGAATATTCTTGTAAGGAGCTGCCTCTTACCATCTGAAATCATCCTTCGGGGTAATTTCTTATTTTGAATAAAAAGGTGGCTAACATTTTGGAAGCAAAAAACACCCCTTAAAACAAAATGTAAAGCAGGTACAATCTTTCTCGTTATATGGCGTCGAGCGTCCTTTGTAGCCCTCAACGAACCTTAATATTTAGTGAAAATAAAAGTTTCAATCTCATTGCACTTAAACTTTGTGATATAATAAATATATAATAATGAACGTACGATATGTGATATCATATGACGGCTTACAAGCTACGGTAGGTATCGCCTTACCAGCAGGGGTAGGTTCCTTTCCCATGGTAGTATGACCAGCTGGGGTAGGATCCTTTCCCATGGTAGTATGACCAGCTGGGGTAGGTTCGTTTCCCATGGTAGTATGGCCAGCTGGGGTAGGTTCCTTTTCCGTGGTAGTATGGCCAGATGGGGTAGGTTCCTTTCCCAATGTAGTATGACCAGCTAGGGTAGGTTCCTTTCCTATGATATGACCGGCTGAGGTAGGTTCCTTTACCGTGGTAGTATGACCAGCTTCGGTAGGTTGCCTCCTTCCCGGGCAACGCTTCCGTATCTCTTGCATGACTTGCTTCATCCAGTCATCCGGATTATCAGGATCAGGTTCCGGTGGGGGACCGGAGTAACACACCCTCGCCTTACTCTCCACACCAACCAAGAACACTTTGGAATCAATAAAAAATAAATTCAAAACAAAACCACGGAAGGCATATAATACGCCAGATGGCTCTGTGAAATGGCTTGTTGAATAAATAAACTTGGTGTTTGTTTTGTATAATAAAGAAAACCCATGTTTCAGGAACACTGCATTACATTGATAGCGTTGCCTTATTAAATAAAACTCTCTCTGTCAAAACAAATATGAAAACTTTTAAAATTAACAAAAATGAAACATCAATAAAAAATAGGACATGACACCATCACGACGTTAGTTTTATTTTATGTTTTACACACAGGTGAGTGTTTTTTTTTCAAGTTTCAACCCTATTTGCGTTGTAGAACTCTAGACATTTAAATAACACACATTTCACATGACGTCACATAATAACGTGAGTAATAATTACGTCATCATGATGTAACTTTGTAAAAACCAACTGTAGAATTGGGTATTGTATGGTCTGTGAGTGTTCATCTGATTGTACTTCATGTAAAAGTTTGCAATTAGAAAAAAAAATCAAGTTTTACGAATCATCATGTCTTCACTTCAGATTTTGAATACTTTTATCATTATCTACCTACCCATCATATTTCATAGCTATCGGACATTCCCTTATAAGTGTTAAAAAAATTAATCACATTTTGATGACGTCATAATGAGGCACACGTTTTACGACATTTTTCGACATTTTAAACATTGTGCAAATATAACCTAACAAACATAATACAAAATAATTTTGAATGTAGCATGTTTTGTTCTTGAGATATGCAGATGAGATGAAAAATCAATAAAAAAGTCACACGAGGACGTTGTCATTTAATCACTTTTTATGTTCATCTATATCACATCCCTGACTTTGTACGAACCAATATTAAATCCAATCAACCTGGTAGTTCTCTAGAAATAGGCCGTTGAAAAATGACTTGTGATGACGTCATAATGACGTCACTCATCCATGAACGAGTTCACTGCTGGTTCTGAGTTTATGCCAAGTTTCATTAAATATTGAAGTGTGTTGTAGGTCAAAAGTCGCACTAAGAATGAAACATGTACAGAGTCTATGGGAATTGTAGAAACAAAAAGAAAAAGAAGTAGTATTTGAAGAAGAAGAAAAAGTTGTAAGAGAAGTAGAAGTAGTAAAAGTAGTAGAATGAAAAAAAATAGAACAGAAACAAAGGCGTTTCTGCAAAGATTTCAGAAATGCAAAACAAAAATCAGAACAGGAACGAAGGCTTTTCTGCGAAGATTGCAGAAAAGACAATGACATTATAGGTAAAGCGCACTCTTTAGTGATGGCTTTTACTGCCAAAAGTTGATTAGATAAATGCCGCGAGAATGTTTGTACCGAATTGAAAGGATTTAAATCAAAATGTCGAAATCGGACCAACATTTTCCAAAAAAGGTCAAACTAATAGGAACGTGTCCTCATGAGTTCAAGGCAGCACATCCAAATGATACAGACTACTTGCCAATGCTCCTTCTAATTTTTTTTTTCAGTCTCGATAGCAGAAGCTTACCAACCGAGGAGTAAGGGGGGCTTACCCCCCTCCCAATATTTCACGACTGCCCCACACCCTTTCGAAGTCTCGCCAATTCAACGTGTTTGCGAACGACTTCGATCGATGACATATCAACAGCATGGACTGCTTGGCCTTATTGGGAATGAAATAATCAATAGAGGACAGTTTGTGCGCAGCGCATATCTCTTAGGCTTGCTTTTTAAATTCCCACAATATAAAACATGACCTTGCTACGCACCTATAGGGAGTTAATCATACTTTACAATATATAGCGGCCAACGTCAATATTTTTGCACCTTTCTTGTCACCACGTGGATTTTCACATGAAAATACATTTTGTTTAAGCATACACATGAGAGCACATCCACAAACCAACTCACCGTTCAAGATAGGATGAACATAACAAAAATTCGACTATTTCTATAGGTGGTTTTACGTTTGAAAGTATGTCGGAGACAGGCACATTGTGTAATTAATCCTGCTGTAGCTTGCCTGCTATTGCTCACAAACTAGTCAGAGATTCCAGGGCGTGCTATGGATGATATACATTAATTCTTACCTGCCATCGCCGACAGCATCAGAACCAAAGCTGCTGCTCCGTACATTTTACAAGGTGAAATCTGAGCACAAATCCGCTGGGACCTACGACTCACACGACAGCGCAAATGAACAGGCAGCTACGCACGTAGACTACTGAACAACAATCTGTCTCAGCTTGAATCTTGCCTGAACGCAATATGATCGAGAATTTGTAAGGCTGGTCGTTTACCACGAACCAACAAGCAGCGTGCCTCAGCAGCTCTGCAGCCGTAGACCGCGCAACAGGTTGACGTCATAGCGAGCCTAGCCAATCAGGAACAAGCCTGATGGGGGGATGGTCGCAATTGTCTGATTCTTTGAATTTTACAGCTTATGGGCGGAGCTAATGATTGAAGAATTAAACATGACAGCCAATAGGAACTGTCCAGTTGTTTCATATTTTTGGCTGTACATATATTTTTTTATGGAAATTGAACAGTAAAGCCTACGGCAATCGTATACAGCCCGAAATCGATATGAAGCGACCTGGCATCGCCAACGAACCGAAATGTCTTCCGGTCACGAACACAGAGCCCTCTGTATCCAACACGCTTGGTCCCAATATAGCAACACCTTCATAATGAACATTTAGAAAATTAAATTAAGCGCGAGCGCGACGATTGCAATAACTAAGAATTGTCCTTGATATTCACAGTGTTAATAGAATATGCCGAACCGTCAGAAAGACTTGAAAATGCAAAAATATTGAAAGCAAGTTAAAACCTCCGTTCACTCTCTGACATATACTATGATGTTAATAAATCGTGGCCAAACGGAATGCCTCTGGACCCCCTATAGGCCATCTTCCTGGGGGTTTGGTCAGTATCAAATCAGGGCATAAATGATTATAATGAGCATGCGCAAGGTATACCCCTCCTAGAGTGGTAACAATTAAGCATTTTGATGGACATTTTGAAAAAAAGGGTGATAACACCCAAAAAGCTGTCACCGCTGCAATGCTATCACATATTTTCCAACTCTGGAGGTGTATACCTTGCCAAAAATTTCCCTCATTTGATACCGGTGGCCAAAATGTTTGACCGAGGCTGATGGCCTACTAGCAGGGCGTGTATTCGGCATGCAATACTGAAACCAAGTAAGAGAACACTCACTTAATTTGAAAAAAAAAAAAAAAAACAAGGGAAAATGAAAGAACAGGTTTTCGCCAACATCTTGTGCCGTGAGTCCAAGTTGTGTACATTGAATGATCATCTGCTGTGCCGATATCTTTAGTTTCTCAGTTGCTTTGCTGCAACCAACTCTTGAATTTCAAGTAACTTAAATTGAAACTGTCCCAAAACAAAATCTGAAATTATGTAGATCTAAAATACATGCACAAAAATGATCTTGATGATAAAAATATATCCTTCCTTAAGCTTGTTGTCTGATTTCGTTTGTTAAGTTAAAAGTAATGTGTTGCGCTACTGACAAATAGTTTACAATTTGGCAATTTTAAAGTTTTGAGACTGCGACTGAAATTATATTTAGCTTGGCAAAAAGGTTGCTAAATGGCCTCATCTTCAAGACGATCGCTTGTTGGCGTCCTACAATTTTACGTCCAACGTTTTTATCGTTGTATACACCATAAACCATCCAGTATTTTCTTACTTTAAGACTTGGCTGGTGTCGCCTTTTTGCCCAAGACCATTGGTTTGCAATGAATATGTCTGCATTCGGGATGTGTGTATGCGCGCTCTTTAACCGTGATTTGTTAGGGTTGTATATTGCTTTATGAGAAACTCCACAGAATGAGATTTATTTAGAAATAACTACTATGATTACTTTTTTTCGTAACTATGACAATTAGAAATCACATTGTTGGTTATCAATCTTTGATTGTTACCTAACATCATTTGTTCCTGTCGATTTTTGACTTCATGGAGCGATAGTTTTGTGTCAGGTAGTTCTTTTCCGTCAATTAGGTAGGGTCATCTCATAGTTCAGTCGTATCGAGCCTGATACGCTCTCTTAAGACACTCACGTGGTCGTCGTGTGATTTTTCGCACATACTGTCCACACTGTCAATTAGCTTTATAGGTCGCAAATAATAAGAATATTATCAAAATATGTTTTTATTCAGATAAACACTGTTTAAATTAGAAATGGCGCTTTAGCTTTTTGTTTTCTCATGTAGAAGGGAAACAGGTGAGATCAACATTTTCCAACATATGAACTCACAATATAGTATTCGAAAAAGTATTGAGTAAAAAAAAAGGTTTATTACATAACAAATTACAACACCAGAATCATTTTTTTTGGGCTGATGGAAATTTGCCTGGCCCCTCAATCGCCTAAGTTTCAGGAAAGACGTAAAAAAAGACACTCTGGTATGTGAACTTATAGCAAGTGCACAAACATTTCGTAAGGCTAGTGACCGTTCTTGTTTGAATTTTCAAGTCAACTCCCTTTGATAAAAGTATATTTTCTTAAAGAATAACAATTCCATAACATGTCAACAATGATGGCAGGTGTTGCCATGGTGTTATTTTACATGTAGAGTCAAGACATATGCATTGCTGACATTGCGCCATTGCAGGGCGGCGCCCTCTGGCGCTACAAAGGAGGAGAAATGTTTTTCACATTGCAACCTGTCCCCATGGCCTCAAAACAGTACACTACCATTAACTGCTTCTCGATGCTGAAATAAGACCGTTGCATTGAGGTCGACTGGAATCTTTGTAAACGGAAAGAACGATGACTTCTTGTGTACATGCGATTTTTTTATTTTTTTTTTACTGACACCATCCAATTTGCCCTACCGCAATCGTACCCCCATCTCATTTTAACAAAGAGCGCAAAAACTGCTTTTTATAAGAGTTATGATTCGATGGAAGAAAAAGTAAGAAGAAGAGGTAAAAGAAAAAAGAGAAAACAATTATAACCAAATGCATGACCTGTTTATTGGCATTTTTATTTCACACTTAAGCACGAACACAAGACAAAGCGACAAAGCATTTGAACTAAAATTGAAGCCTACATTTTTTAGTTTTCCAATCAATGACATCCAGATCAAGCCTTTAAGCTTAATGGCAACTCGCACCGACATATTAATATTTGGGAACTATTATCACTTCCCGCATCCTCGTTATAAACCACAAATATAAAAACCAAATGGCTCTTCACTCTATTTGCCCCGTGAAAGTTTAAATGAATGTTTAATGTTTAACCTACATGTACAACCTTACCAATACAGCATGGAATGATCACAGTTTGAGAAATGGTTGTCCAAATCTGTACTAACATATTTATACATAAATATGTACGTGCAGCAAACATTAATATATTCAAAACAAAGTGCAAATGTTTTATTACGCTAAAAATATATTTACTGTACACCTAACACCAAACTGTACACCTAAATTATTGTAGGATTATTTAATATCGTGAATCAAATGTTCTTAGCATTACAGCAAAATACCACAATGAAAATGCTTTTACATTTAAAGCAGAGGCAACATTTCACACCAATAATCGACACGTATGCGAACGCGAACTTGTGTCAGAACCTCAACGTTTCGCGCTGCGAATTCGAAACAAATCGAATGTATTTTCTCTCCAGCGAATTGCGAAGCGAATGTTTCCCGACGTAAAATGTGCTTTGCATTCGTGTTCAGTGTGAACCAGACTAAACTCAACAACTTTTTAATTGCGAAGATTTGTTGTCACAATTTGTTATCAACTACGTACCACATTTTACGTTTCATAGAGTTAAATATTGTTCTTTTAAACACTACATCACACGGTATACATTGTGTTGAAGATTTACAAAAACAACGCTGAACAGCTGACTTAAATATATTTATTAACTATACAACTAAGCACTGTAATTTATTTTGAATTTCAAGAGAAATAAGTTTAAAAAAAAAACCCGAGGCGCCACAAAAAGTAACACAGGGCCAATATTGTTGGAAAAAATCCTTAAAATATTGTTTATGCAGCATAAGGCTAGGGCTCCGGCGGAGGGGCTCCGGCGGCGCGCACCCGACCTGGTTTTGGATCTGGCTGGCGCGGTTCTAAAAATAGGTTGCTTAAGTGGGTTTCTTTCTTTTGTTGGGGGACGCAGAAAAAGTTTGGTAAGATGCCGGGCTCATTTCAAGTTGTTACAATTGTATACATTTGTTCAGACAATGTGTATTTCTATGCTGGGAATCAGCAGTCGTGGTACTGGTAACAGTGTGGCAGGTTGACCACAGAGTTGTTGTGCTGAATAAATGAGAGTTTCTTCAGAAGTTGGACATTCTGTGTGGTTGTCCCCTTTTTCTTGCGTTTGACTGGACTCGGCGGGCAAGAGCCCAATAAGTACCCGCTACAATATTATCCATAGCTTTACCCAAATGCCTTTTCCAGAAAGGTACCATTTGCACGCAGTTAATGGCACAAATTCACGCAAGAGCCTGTAGTGAATATTTCAAATATTTAGTTTGTTCTAGCTATCAGATAAATATTCGTCTTACTAAATGTAGCATTTACAATCGAACAGCATCAACCTGAATGCTCGCTGAATTACTCACAGCGACATCCGAGCAGCTCCAATCGCAGATTACACCGAGTCTCACATTCAGTAGGCTCAATGCGCACTACCGTGGCCAGCACACTCTCATCAAATAGGTTAGTGACCGGGGTATAGTCATCAGTGTTACCGATGAAATCCTGAAACGAAAAGGAGTGTGCAAAATAAAGCGTGTGTCGTCTTTCAACAAATACAGCCCGAAATACAGGGAAATGGCGGGGCTTTTTTTCTCTTTTTTTTCCTTCTTTTAACAAAGCCAGAGGTTGAACTTAACGTACGCTACACCATCTGAAGACTATGTATTAGGCAATAGTCTGAAAAAGCCTCTGATCTGATGTCATCACACTTAGTTTATGTGTGTGTTTTGCTATTTAGGTTCGTTTAGCTTACCCGGGTCGACACGGGTAAAGGCAGACGGGTTAGCCACGACAGCCAGGCTGATCGAATGCTAACCCGTGGGCCATCACGATCCTCACGTGACGCCCTTAGCCGTGACCGTAGTCTTTGACAAAACGCCGGTTACGGATTGGGTCTTACTCTTAGTTTGAGATTTACTGCTTTTTAGTCAATTGCAAGACTCAAAAAAAGTTTGGCTGAAATTATAGCCTCAAAAACCGCAATGAATTCAATGAATGATTACCTTTAGACTTCAAATGGCTCCATAGGAAAGTGCACATGTAAACAAAGTGTGGCGTCATCAATACAGAGGCTAATTTTAATGGGGGATGGTCTGAATTTCAAAGTTGTTTATAGGATGGGATCCCCAGGTGTCTCTCTCAGTTGTAATACTTGTGGTTCTTGAATAAAAAAAAAAAAAAAATCATTGCTATTACAATGGGGCCAATTGATATTACCTTGGTGTGTCCGTATTCATCTGTCACGTTTTCAAGAGCAGATGAGGGCTGCTTCTTGTAGGACACTTTGTAATGTGTCACGTAACCAATGAATTCGTGGCCATGTGCTGTAACGCTGTAGCCTTGTGTGGTGACGCCACAAACCGCTGTACTCTCAACTAGGTCCACCTCGATCCACGGATTGGCATCGTCACTATACACAGAGCGAAGCGAAATTGGGATCAATGACAAATCTGCAAATCCGGTCGTGTTAATGGACTTGAAAACAACTACTGAAACTCGTTAAAGTATACAATTCAGATGCGCTTTGGGTTAAGGTTAGGTTAGTTTGGCTTTGGGATGGGGCTGATAGAGTTTTAAACGTATATATTTTTTAAAGAAGAAACATAAGGAAACGTTAAACAAAATAGATCATCTCAATATGAAACCAAAGAAAACAAAAAAATACCAGGTGTTGTATTTCCCTTTTGATACCTACGTTGAGGCTAACCATCTGTTGATATTGTTGAGGCGTGCCTTACTGGCAGGGCAGCATCCATGACTACTGGACGCCGTGATGTGATCATCTTGGATTGTCCCGTCCTCCATACCAAGGGGTTGTGGACTTGAACACTCTGTTGGTAACAAACGAGTAAACAAACAAAATTGGTTCAGACATTGATACTAAAAGATACTGATGTTGCTTGAAAGTTTATTTCAATCTGAGGTTTGTTTTGCGGTAGAATGCAACACCCTGAAGGTAACATTTACCTTCTAAGTCTCAATGATACAGTAATAGGCCATCAGCCTGGGGGTACAATCAATTTCAAATCAGGGCATAAAGATTATGGTGCGCATGCGCAAGGTATTCCGCCCCTAGAGTGGTAAAAAGCATTTTGATGGACATTTTGAAAAAAAAAGTGATAACACCCAAAACACCTCACATATTTTCCAACTCAGTTGGTGTATACCTTGCCAAAAATCGTTATGGCGATTATTCCCCTCATTTGATACCGGTGGCCAAAATTTTGAACCGAGGCTGATGGCCTATTGCAAATACACAGAACATCACTGAATAATTATTTCGCACTGAGAAGTATTTCAATATTAAAAAAAAAGGAGAATTATGTTTTCTCAAGATCGACCAAAATTACTTTAGGATGCTTTTTTTCCTTGTTTTGTAATAATGATACAAACGACGTGTTATCGTGATGCATTCCAAACATGCTTCTAACCTGCATGGTTCACTTCAGGCTCACAGTTGAAGTAAGCTTGAATTTCGTGGGAGTCCTCGCTCAGGAAAAGCTCGTCCAGGTAGTAGGGCGCCCCCTGGCGGTATGACAGGAATGCGCATCCCTCAGCAGGAGCAGGAATGCGCATCCCTCCAAGACGTATAGCGATGCATTTGCAGGGATCTTTATACGGTAAGAACCAACGGGGTGGGATACCAGATTGTGGGTTGTACTCCGATCCGATGAAGCAGACTTGATGGCACGACACCATCACTATAATGTTGGTGTGCAAGTAAAATATTGCCCAATTAGCTTCTTTAGATATGGTTGACCCGATGGAAAGGCGCTATTTGTTTTCGGTAAACTTGGCTAAACATTTGAACTAAAATGACGAAAGTATAACTAACATCTCCAAATCTGGGCAAATTGCACGTAGCGACGTGTTCTCCTGAGGTTACAATGGCGCAAAAATATAAAGTATTTTGAATGATTGGCCAACCACCATTACTGCTAATTCTTTAGGGACATTGGCTGAAGACTATAAAAAGTAACATGAGGTGCAATGTGATTCCCCCTTGTCCGGGGAGAACCCCAAATCCTGCTCTTGAATACAGCACCTAAGTTGACCTAGTGTTACAATTAATTTCATTCCACTATTTTGTTGTCATGTTTTTCTAATTTTGTTTCTCCACTGCGCCGATTAACACTTCAAAATCACGGTTTTTTTTTATATCGGTTGTCGCAGTGATCAAACAGATCCCTAAATCATGTTCTTGTCAAACTGATACACTGTTGAAGAAAGGATCAGCGAATTCAATTGCGATGTACATTTACAATGGCCATTTGAGACTTTACTTTTTAAATAAATAGGAGGGATGCACACTGTGTCCTCGATAAATAATATTCTGATATGCATGCCTAAGCTTGTCTATTTTTGTTCAAATACCATGCATGTGCCGAAGTTCGTAGATAGTAAATCCCACCTGTCATTGCTGATGATAGCATCAGAGCCCAAGCTGCTGCTCTGTCCATTCTCCAAGATTCAGGTGATTTCTGAGCGCGAATCCGATAGCATGTATTGTCAACGACCCGCACACCAACGAGAATTAAAAGGCAATTACGCACGTAGACCATTGAACAACAATAACGAAAGAGCTGCAACTTGAAGCCTGTCCAAAAATATATGTCTGATCGGCACGGTGTTCTAGAAGCCGTCCTTGTTTGTATTGAGTATCAACTCACACACACCATCAACAACGCAACCAAGCAGCTAGCTACGCATGTGGAGTACTGAACGACGGTCAGATAAAAAATATCTATCACACCTAGCTCAAAACAGAGTCTTACACAATGAACAAGCATCATTTAGGTTGATTGTATATATCACCGAGCACACAACCAGCATGTAGCTCGCCTCAACAGCTTCGCAGCGGTAGAGCACGGAACAGGGTGACGTCATAGCAAGCCTAGCCAATCAGGAAAGGGGCTAGACCAAGGGGAGACGGCCGTTTTTGCTGGTTCTGACTCGAACAAGTTGTTGTTGTAATTGAACAATAAAGACCCACTGCAGTCGTAAACAATCAAAAATCAATATGAAGCGACCTGGCATCGCCAACGCACCGAAATGTCTTCGCTAATAAACGAAGAACCTTTTGTAGCCAACACGCTTGTTCCCGATATAGAAACGCCTTCATTGTGAACCTCTACCAAAAGTAAATGAAGCGAAAGCGCAGGTATAGTAATAAATAAAATACAATGCAATACATTAACAACTTTATTATCCCATTGCGAAAAATTCCACGGCCTTTTTTACACGTAATTTGACTTAAGACACGTCGATTGTCATCGTGTGTTCATATAATATACTGACGGCGTCAGAAGGCTTTTGAAAGGCGAAATATTGAAACCGATTTACTTGTAAAATATAGCCAGGGACCCTTTCATTTCCTCTTTCATTTCCACTTCAATCTGATGCAATAGAACAAGGCGTCGGTGCAGTTTAATGTCTCCTTGTTTTAATTTGGCATTTTAACGATCTACACAATACACTGTTTATTCAATGCAAGTGATGGCGATACTTTAGTTCGAGAGGGACATTGGTGGGTGTATGAACTCAAACAGAATAAAAAAAAAACAACGCCATTATGTCAATCTATATGTACAATTATAACAAAGGGGACAATTTTGATGGGATTATTGCTCTCTTTCCACATGGTCTCTAGGTTTCAATTAAGCAGTGACCTAATGTATATTCCTAATATTTTAAAGTAACCCTATTGCAAATACACATACTCACACAATCCCTTACGACCTGTCCTTTGCAGTGGATGTAAAAATGATTGACACAAAATATGGTCATATATATTGTGGACTTTGCAATATCAGCCCTTGCCGACGTTCAGCAAATGTTAAGGAAGGATGCGAAATTTGTACTGGGCGCGGTGGCACCTCGGGGTCGGACCGCGAGGCCGAGGCCCCCACATCGAGGCTTTGACGAGGTCTGCACAGTTTTGTTTTAATGGGCATATACGGTCTTGTCACATTACTAAAACACCCGGCCGGACAACATGCTGTAGCAGTGCACACAATAGAGACACACGCGGCAAAGCCAATGTCCTGATAATCAACAGTGAGTGACTGTTTCCAGGCACCCAAAATACGTAATCACAAAGAAAATACATATGTAATCACAAAGAAAAGATTGCCTTTGAATTATAATTAAAGAATTTTTTTAAAGTGTTCCCCATGGGCGTCGCGAGGGGGGCACTTGCCCCCCCGGAACAGTAAAAAAAAAGAAAAAAAAGAAAAAGAGGCGCGAAGACAAAGTGGTATAAATTTAATGAGTTGGGGGGGGGGCAAAATGTCCCTGCCCCCCTCTAAAACTGATAAATCGAGAATGTGTTGAGAAATACAAGCATTTTTTTGGCAAATTTCTTTTGCCCCCCCCCCCCCTAGAAAAAATCCTGGCGACGCCCATGGTATTCCCCTCAATGAAATCAATAAAGCTGTCTCTTAGCGTAACGCTTGGCTTTTCAGCATTAAGTGAACATTTCCCGAAATTATTAAAAATAAGAATATCATGCATTTGTTACATTCCTGCATCCGTCTCATCCACAAAAGCTGCCCCGTCCATTGTCCAAGATGCAAGTGAATTCTGAGGACAAATTCGCTGGGTTGTAGGCTATCAACGACTCACACACCAAAGCGAATTAAAAGGTAACAAATCACGTAAACTACCAACCAGCAATCGGGAGAGAGCCCCAATTTAAAACCTTACTGGAAACGTTCTATAATTGGTGCAATGAACAAACTCACGCACCACACCAACGCGGCCATATAGGCAGCTAGCTACGCATGCCGAGCACTGACGACGATCAGGATAGAGCCTGACCAACTGAAACCAAACCTGATTGATGCAATGAGCGAGACTCCGTTGGTGCTGATCGTATATCACTGAGTAAAAAACGACACCAGCTCCTCTCAGCAGGAGCAAAGCCAATAGCGAGCAAAGCCAGGAACGAGCCTGAACTTGTTACGGCGGCAGACACTTTTTTTCAATTTTATAGTGTGGGCTGAGGTAACAATGAAAGCGGTCCATGTAACAGCCAATGGGTATCCATTTGTAATTACAGTTTCCAGTTTTAACAAAATAGCATCTTAAAATTAACAAAATATAGTCTTGAAATTGAACAATAAAGACCATAGCAGTGATAAACAGTCAGGAATCGATATGAAACGGTGCGGCACCGCGTACGAGCGGAGACGGCTTCCGGTAATAAACACAGAATCCTCAGCAGCAATCAAGGTGGTCTAGATAATTACACAACCGTGGATACAATGAACCATTAGAAAACGATACTCACCGAGAGGGCCAAAATATTACAGATATTGCAATTATGATATTTTGCCTTTGATTCTAAAAGATGTGTGCATAGAATACGCCAAAGTCAGTATGAAATATTACATCAATCCTTTTCTTTAAACTGGCGGGAATCCTCGATAGCCAATTATCCACATTGACTCCGCTGCGGTACAGATGAAACAAATCAAAGCGTCGATCTGATTTTAACACTTCTCGTTCGGTGAATGTGATATTGTAGCTGCTAACATATTTCTAGGCTCCAGCCTCAGGGTCTCATTGTCTTAAACTGATTCTTATTGGGTTAAAATGACTGGCTGAATAATATATGTGGAAAGAATGACAATATAAGAATTTGATTTCACAGTTACAAAATCGGTTATACTGTGTTATTTTGCAACCAATTTGTCCTGTTATCTCATCTCAACGCAAACAATGCATTACCGGCAGCTGCCTCAAAGTACTCGAGTGTTCTTCAAACTACTCGAATACACGTGATTTGTAATTCTGAAATCATTGATTATTAGTCACTTAATCGAATGATACAATTGTTTATGTTGCACGGTGCTTGTGAGTGTTATGGTAACTCAAAGCCTTTTTTTTGGGGGGGGGGATTTCAGGTGGTGCCCCTCCTAAACGCACGGGATGCGACACGCAGGCCCAGTGTACACCTTTTTGATTGCACCGGTTCATTGGATGATCAGCGGATGGAGGTGTTCCCTGAAAAATCTGACCGTGCACCGGGCGACCCGATACAATTAAACATGTTGGATTTTGTTCGCATCCAATTTCTCAGGATGAGATGTCACCGGAAGGATTTGCTGGCAGCACTGTGATTTCACCCCAATATTTAGGTTAATTTACCAATCAGATTCACGAAAGCAGTCACAAGATCCAAAGTTGACAGGTGTCATTTTGTCACTTTGTCACTGAACATAATATGACCAATAATACAGTGTGTATCAAAAACAATGCAACCAAATTATAACAGAATGCCAAACGTAGAAAGTGTAACCAGCATATGGTTTGAAAGATACATCTTTTCACTTGAAGCCCGGTTCATACTCTGCGCGAAACAAAAGCGAACGCGAATTTGTGACGTCGTGGCAAGTATTCGCGCTGCGAATTCGTAAAAGTTGACTGGCGAATTTCGCAGCGAATGTTTCATGACGTCAAATTCGCTTCGCATTCGCTTTCGCATGAAGTATGAACCGGGCTTTACAATGAAACATCAAACGTCCAAATCTGATAATTTTTGACAGAGTTATGAGTAAATTTTCCAAGAGAGGTCAAATTGACCATGGGACCAAATTTTCACTTTTAGGCATTGGGACAAAGATAACCTAATTGCCTTCGTGTGGAATTTTGCCTAGCCTACAAACAAAATGTGTTTAGAGAGTAAACAAAATTCTAAACACTTTCTTGCTATGAGTTTGTAAACATGTTTACATGCTAAACATTTTTAGCATGAGGTGATACGAAAGTGTTTAGAATTGTGTTTACTCGCTCAACACATAATTGTATAGGCAAGGCAAATATGTCCCAATGCCTAAAATGGGAAACTTGGTCCCATGGTCAGTTTGACCTCTTTTGAAAAATTACTCATAACTCTGTCAAAATTGTCAGATTTTGACGTTTGATGTCTCATTTTAAAGTGGAAAGGTGTATGGTTCAAACCATATCTATATTATTTATGTTGGTTAAACACTCTACGTCTGGCATTCCGTTATATTTTGTTTGCATTAAAAAAAATATATATACCCTGTAGAACGGAATCAGTCGTGTGTGCGGGCTTTCTTTGTGGTCTAACCGCAACGATGGAAAAAACCCGTACCGGTAATAAGATGATCCAGTGAAACGGTAAAATCTTAAATGTGAGCGATGGGCTTAAAGAATGACGGTTCTGAAGGTCAGACACCCCACCTGCTGACCTCAAACATGTTGTTCTCGATATTTTCATTTAACTTTTCTGGACTGTCGGACTATTAGGCCAAAAAAAAAAAAAAATAAGTCGGTCTCTGGTCAGCGCGCGCGTCGATTTTGATCATGCGCGTCAATCTCTTTTTTTTTCTCCAAAATGTTCCGCGGTAGATCCAACAGCGCCCTCTATTGCCGCACCTCCTTAATTTTTTTTTACCAAACAGCACCAAGGAATGGGAAATTGCACCACGGCAAATGATCGAGAGCACCAAGGGAAATTATGAAGGACACCAATGTACATGAGGACACCAAAAAAAGCAAAATAGTACCCCACCTTGTCTGTACAATCCAAGCTTGAAGAAAAAAGCCGCGTCGCCGCGTCAATTCTGGAATTTTGGTCTGACCAGAGACCGAATATTTTTTTTTGGCCTTATGGCAAGAGTCAGTTTTTATAGTCATGTGTTCGATTGTCATTCATGCGCGGTGCTGTCACCATCATTTTCAAAAATAAACAACCATACTGTGCAAGCGAAGAGCTGATCCAATCAATGACTTTAAATTGAAACTAACTAACGGTCCCCATATTTTATAGGGGGCGGGGATCAGTCTACAATCCAAGGGGATCTCAAAATTGGTATAAAGCGCCCTCTGTTATTCGCTCACGGAGCCCGTTTTGCAAGCACAACGTTCACATGAAATATCCTATATTGAACACACACAAAAGACATCAACACATTTTGTTGCTTAAAGACATCACCACATTTTGTTTTCGTGAAAACAGAAAACACGGATTCTAGGCATTTTGTCAAGTGTTTGTTTACGATAATTACAAAAGTAAACAATATTTCGCTTTGAAACTCAGCCAAATTCTTCCTTATGTCAAATGCAAAACTCAAAATCGAGATTTTGGAGGTTTTTGTCACTTCGTGAAAACATCGACGAAATGGGTCCCATTTGCACGAGAAAATGTAGGGATGCCGTTGGTAAATTTGGCAGCACGCAGGCTCAACCATTACCAGCACACTCTCGTAAAAAGTGGCCAGGCCACCATTCTATTCGTACGTAAACCTTATCAGTCAGCCGATCACACTCAATTGACTTCGGCAAAACCGCAAGTCCCATCATAAAGAATATGCTAACCGGACCATTTTTTTTTTACGAGAGTGTGTTTCTAAGTGTACATCTAACTGCTTGGGCCCGCCGCACATCTTTCCGATTTTGCCGTTCACCAGATCATTGGGACATCGTTCAGACCGTATCTGACCGTGTACCGGGCGACCGGATGAAAGCAAGCATGTTTGATATTTCCGCACCCAGTGTTGGAGATCTCGAGGCTGGCCTCAGTATTACATTCTACATACACAGTGCAGTCTGTAGACCAGTGGCTTATGGATGTCTTGCTCAGCATTGTGATTGGCTGTTCAGACTGATCCTCGGATGCGATTTTGTCATAGCCCGCTGTTCGACTTTTTACCTTGTTCGACTTGTTTGAGCATGGCAAGAGGAAACACAATGAAACCTGCCAATTTGGGAGTCAGGCACTCCAAAAATGAGTGAATTTATATAAAAAGATGTTAAAAAATTCCTAAAATCTTAACCTTGACCTTGTTTGAGTGATTAAGATTTTGTTACGTGTTTTATAGCTGGCCTCGGCCTTGGCCTCAGAGGTCGTGGCCTCGACCTAGGCATTGGCCTCGGAGGTTGTGGCCTCGGCCTTGTCCTCGGCCTCGGAGGTTGTGGCTTCGGCCTTGGCCTCGGAGGTTGTGGCCAAGGCCTTGGCCTCGGCCTCGGAGGTTTTGGCCTCGGCTTGGCCTCGGCATCGGAGGTTGTGGCCAAGGCCGAGGCCACAACCTCTGAGGTCGATTCGATGGAGCAAGCAAGTGAAGAAAAAAATAAAATAAAAATACAACCAAGTACAGGTAGAACTAAATGGAGGTTTTCTTTAGTGGCATTTTATTTAACAATTAAGCACGAACACGAACACAAAGCGAAACAGTTTTTTAATTACATATACTTAAAGGTTTCCCCCTCCATGAGATCAATGTGACTGTCTCGTAGCTTGAGGAGGCAAATAATATGGTTTAATTACTTACCCCTCCTACAAGTGTTCAGGGTTATCTGGCGCAGGTGCAGGCAGGTATCGTCTTAGAACACGGGGTGTACACCTTTTGGGTGGCGGTATACTACTGCCAACACCACGGTGGGCACGCCCGACGTTCAATATATGATAGGACTATACCAGCCTATTTAAATGTAGTTATATTTAGTAAGAATATCACTTCCTAAAACATTACGTAAAGCTACTTATTACTGTGCACAGGCTAAGTTTTATACTATGTACATTAAGATAATACAACTGGTGCTGGTAGAGATAATAAAAGACACTGTCCACTCCAGTGGTCTGTAGAGAGAGTCAACATGGCTGTGTGTGGGTGTGTGTGTGTGTGTGTGTTCATATCCAGGACCCTGCCCATTCGAGCATGGCCATAACAATAGTTAGGGATGCCCAGTTCTAAATACCTTCTTAAACTTCTAAGTATTTTTGTTTCATCCTCGTCATCTACAACAAGTGGCCCTTTGAAATTGAAAGTTTGAAATTTGGGTATTCTGATTAACCTGTTCACCCTTAACAAAAAGCATGACAGTAATCTACTTTTGTAAAACAATTGCCAAACACTGTACTATTACATTATACACATACATATATACTTGTAAACTCGTTTACATGCATTTATTTTGAATATGGAACATTAAGAATACTGTCAATAAAATGTTAGTTACGTTAACAATACACTCTACACCTAACACCAAGCTGCACACCTAAATTATTGTATGATGGTTTGATATCGTAATTATATTTTCTTACATTTTCAGCAAAATACCACATTGAATAAGAAAGTTACACACTTAAAGCAAAGGGCACATTTTTACGCCGTTTCAATTAACGCCGACACGAAATCGAATTCGCGCTGCGAATTCGCAAAAGTTGGGACATATTTTCAACTCGGGCGAATTTCGCAGCGAATGTTTCCTGACGCCCAATGTGCTTCCCTATCGCACTCGCGTAAACAATCAATCGGCCTTTACTCAAAAAGTCATTATCCCCCTGGAAAAAAAATAAATTATCAAAATTCAACTATTCAACATTGTACCGTAATATAGTTTCTATTTAGAGTGAAAGTGCATTTACAAAAAAAGACCAGAACAAATTTACAACAGATACACATTGCCGATGTTTTTACCACGATCCAGGCCTTCGTCGCTGTTGTGTTTCGTGAGTTTATTTTCCAATTAGATACATGAATGCCTTTTAAATTTCAGATATATTTGCTATCAAGGGAGATAGAAGAGGCGATAATAGGTTTATCAGTTTTAATATAAGTTTTCCCGGACAATTTCGGAAAATATGTACAAGAATTTGTAAAAGAAGCTTTCGTTTTCGTGCGAAATAGAATGAACGTTCCAAATCTCTGTTTAAATTTAACAAATGATAACTCTATTTCCATTAAGGTGCATTCAGTCGTTAATAAACAGCGTACGATTTCCCGAATGTGCACTGAATTTGGTACATTGACTTTTCATTTTAGCGCGAAATCGAAGGCACATCCTGGTCGAACATTGGAATTCATTTATGTGTTCATAAAATTAACATACGAGGAATAACTGAATCAATGATTGAATTTTTGAATATTCAGGATGATTGATTTAACCTAGTGGTGCAGTCTTTCAAAACATACCAACTATTGTAATAATAAAAACCTAAGATAAAGACAATCGTTCTTTTTTTTGCTTAGCATTTGCCACAATCGCATCATATAATCAAGCAATCGATTTGATAAAATTAGTGAGAAATACAGACACACATTAAAACAAAATTAAGACAACAAAAAAACAACAAAAAAGTTCCCCGGATCCCATGTAACATGACACGTGATGTTTCCCTTTACCGTCCCAATCATATGCCTACAAGATTATTTGGATTGATTTTATTTTGGTGGTATTTACATTTTTTTAACATTTCATTTTCCTATTTCAAATATGCCTTTGTGTACATAAGAACAAACGCATTAATGATCAATTAGGCCTACAGACAGTGATTAATCAATGGTTCAATCAAAGCTGTATCATGATTTGTATAGGCTGTAAACTGTATTCAAATTGAATGCATACTTTGCGCATTTAAATAATGACAAATGAAAAAGACTGTACATTTCAGCCCGTGTCACAATAACAAATTGATTTTCTGCGAATCGGATTGCACATTCGTAATAAACGGCAACTCATCCGTCGAACCGAAAGCCTAATTAATAATAATAATAATGAACAGTTTTTATATAGCGCAAAATTACAATGAAGTCTCAAAGCGCTTGTGGAAAGTTAAATAGTGAAACCAGGACTATTAAATACCCAAATTACAGAAAATACAGAAAAAACTACAAAATGCATACAATGAAAAAGAACAAGTTATTTAACAAAAACAAAAAGATGTGTCTTCAAATTAGACTTAAACTGTTCTAGAGAGGAGCTTTCTTTTATACTATTAGGGAGTGAATTCCAGAGTTCAGGAGATGCAACCTGAAAAGCCCTTTGCCCGTAAGCTTTGGTGGTGGCTGGAAAAGGAGTGAGAAGATTTTGTGAGCCAGAACGAAGATTTCTAGTAGGGCAATAGTCGTGGATTAATTCCATGAGATATTGAGGAGCTATACCATGTTTGCATTTGTATGTCGTAACTAAGAGTTGAAAATTATTCTCTGTTTAACTGGTAACCAATGTAAATTATGCAAAATTGGGGAAATGAATTCATGTGAACGAGTATATGTAACAAGTCTTGCAGCCGAGTTTTGAATTCGTTGAAGCTTAACAAGAAGAGAGTCGGGTAACCCAAACAACAGACCATTACAATTATCAATTCGACTCATTACAAAGGCGTGTATTAATTTTTCCGTTATGTTCTGATTCAAGAATTGTCTGATCTTTCCTATCTTGTACAAGCCATAAGAAGAAGCCCGACAAATATTATTGATATGTTGTGTCATTGTTAAATTGTCATCCAATACAACACCAAGATTTCTATCATACGTATTTGTAATCCTTTAAATGAAACGTTATGCACATTCATTTATTTGAATGATGCAAAATGAAATCGAATGGTGAGTTATTGCGAAAATGACACTCGGATATACGTTGTTCTCAAAATCAGCGCCAAATAGAATTTATGTTTATAAATTCAAATGTACATTTTCCAAAGTTGTCCAGGAAAACCTATATATATGTATATCGTACACATGAACCCGATGCCTTTTCCCGCGAGATACAGTTTACTTAAATACACAAATTGAAGCACGACCCTATATAGTGATTATTTAAAATATTCAGTATGTTCTTGCTTTCCTGATATTCCTGCTACTAAATGTAGTATCTTATAGTGATATTCAATAGTACCTCCATATGACCTTTTTTGTATCAAACAACATTTTGTCAGTGCTGTCAAACAGAATCACCTGAATGCTTCAGCTTAATTAATCACGGTGACATCCAAGCAGCTCCAATCGCAGAGAACACCATATCTGCCACTGAATAGGCTCAATGCGCACTACCGTCGCCACCAGACTCTCATCAAATAGGTTAGTGACTGGTGTGTTGCCATCAGTGTTGCCGATGAACACCTGATACGAAAAAGTTTACATTCCACGAACAGGATAAGTCAAAAAAGTGGAACCCAAACCCAAAAATGTATATGTCATATTCAAAAATCTACGTAAAAAGCCGTTTAATGTGTGCTCTGATTGTTTGGACAACAACAAAAATTACACAGAACACTTGTTTCAACAACTGTCAACAACTGTAGCACACAATATCTTTATTAACAACCCTGCTTAGGCAAATGTGATTTATACAATCAATTTGTTTTTCAAAAGATTGGGCTTCAAAAGGCTTTAATTGAATTTTTTTTAGACGAAAGAACTTTACGAGTACTTGTGTTTAAATGGCGATATTGTTTGAACGGATTGAGCAATTTAAGTATTTTTTTTTTCATCTAAAAGTAGATTATGAAATTGGCTTTCCATTTATTATTATTGTTGGTGCTACATTTGTTTTTCAAATATGAAATACGAGCCCAAAACCTCAAAAAAGTCAGTGTAACAATATTTGCTATATTTTACCAACCCACCAAATCCATCCATTTCTAAATTACAGCAAAAGCAAATAATTACATTCCCTTTGAGATTGATATTTACCTTGATGTTTCCGTTTCCATCTTTCACGTATTCATAGTCAGATGAGGAATGCTTCTGATAGGACACCTTGTACTGCGTCATAAACTGATTTTTGTAGCCTTGTGTGATGACACCTGTCACCACTGTACTCCCAACGAGGTCCACCTCGATCCAGCGATTGTCATCGGCACTGTACACAGAGTGAAGAGACGTACAATGAAATAATAATACTCTACAATTCCGCTTGCGAGAATGTATTCAAAAATCGATCAAATGTATTGAAACTGGTTACGGTTACAATCAAGTTGCGTATTCGAGTCGGGTTGCGGCCAGGAATACGTTTTCCCGTATTAATACGAAGAAAAAAAAAGGGAAGCCAAAAAAAACCCCACACCATTCATTTGCGATATTATATGTTCATTAATTAAACCCATTTTATTGGAGGGTGGGGGATATATAATTATAGAGATTGCATAACAACATGAGGATAGAGTGTGACGTGGTATTTCCCTTTGATACCTACTCATGGGGTATCCATCTTCTGTTGTTATTATTGAGGCGCGCCTCACTAGCTGGGCAACAATCAGTGTAGTGTTGACTGGACGCCTTGATGCGACCGTCAGGGATCGTCCTGTCTTCCATGCCCAAGGCGTGACTCACGCACTCTGTTGGTAACAAACATGGGGATAATACAGAAAACTAATTGACTTATAGAAATACTAAAATATACCAATTTTAAGATTATTTGATGATGGGGTTTGATTTGGAATAGAATGCAAAATATCGAAAACATATCGTAAACACTTTTCTTTTATAAATCTCAATAATAGTAAGATATTGCAAATATGTATTTTTTAAAGCTATATAGTCCATCATTTGCAGCTATCCGAAAAGTAACTGGCGTAGTTATTGTTGAAAAACATTCTTGGTTGAAAGATAGTAAGGGGACTAAACTCCATGTGAAATTAGTCTTTATTGCAAGCTGTCATTTTGAAGTAATCAACGAAAGAAGGCCTTTCCAACGATGCATCTCAAGACGCACTGTTTTTTTTATTCAGCGAAGCGCGCGCAAGCGTTGACACGGCGCACACGCGCGCGCGGTTGCTATAATTCGTCGGATCAGTGTGTGACATTGCGTAGCTGCAATCGGCTCAGTGAGAACGTGTTTCGGACGCTGAATTCAGGCCCAATTCAAAAAAAGATTCAGCAACTTTTGATTTGAAATTGAGCTTCTAGAATGCTATTTTTCTCGCAATATACAGCTAAAGCTGAGCTGAAACGTCATCAGGTTAGTTGTTCAGTACCGTTCTTTAGATTTGAACACTTTTGTTGCTTGAACCGAACAAAATGCACAAATTACAAATGATGGAAAATATCTTTAAATATATATATTTGGCGATGAAAACACATTTCCAACTTGAAAAGCCCGGTTCACACTCGGTGCAAAAGCGAAGCAGACGCAAATTTATGACGTCATGGCAAGTATTCGCGCTGCGAATTCGTAGAAATTGAACATATTTCAACTCGGGCGAATTTCGCAGCGAATGTTTTATGACGTCAAATTCGCTTTGCATTCGCGTTGAGTATGAACCAGGCTTAAGTGATATATCACACAAGCCCCTGTCACACCTTTGCGTATCCTAATTCCTTATGAGTTCCTCATCAACATTTTTCAATACGCAGCCGTACGCTCAATTAACGCCGAAATGTTTTGATCACTTTGACTTATGTGCGACGCACATCTAGCTTTCAATTAACGAATTCAGTGCATCCATTGCGTATGAGATGCGTATGAGTTCCGTATGCAGCGCACAACAATATTTTTCGGGCTGCGAATAGGTCAGTATGCAGTGCGCAAGCCGAGCGTATTCCGGACGCACCCGACTTATGCCGACCGCATGCTTGACGCACTTCTGAGCGTATTTCCGCCGCATTTCCGCCGCTCGCCGTCCAGCGTGCGTTGCATCTGCGCTGCAAGTACGCTATGTATACGTCCAATACAGGCGGCTCATATGCTGACGGGGTGCGTCAAGAACACATAGCATACTCGTAACGCACTCGACCGAGACCGAGGCGCTGCGTTTTTATAACTTTTGACCTGCGTAACAGCGTACGCAGCGTAGTTTTGTGATGCCCAAAAGTATCCTGCGTACTGGGCCGTACCATGCGTATATCTGCGTACATAAAACCTACACAAAACTATAGAGATGCATACGAGGTGCGTATTGTGCGTACGAGTGCGTATGAAAAAAATGTCAATGCGCAACTCATAAGGAATTAGAAGTGTGACAGGGCCCACAGGGAGTGTGCTATGACTTTGTGCGTACGGGACGTACCCGTACGCGTACGCGTACATTCCCATTTCACACGTACTACGCAGCGAACTTGCAGACTATCAGCTGTTCGATCACGCGACATGCGTGTGAGTTGACGTCGTGTCTGTCATGATTGTTGTGTTTACTGCTGTCTTTTGCGTGATTTATACATCAAAATCCAAAATATCCAAGACATAGGTTTAACAAAACAATTGTTGACTGGTGTGATGTGGGACGAGGGTGCTTTTCGCCCTCGGGTGTTAAAACGTCATATCCCACATCGTACCAGTCAACAATTGATAATAGTTGTCCCACCCTCCATACCTAGGCATTGCGGCCTGGAACACTCTGTTGGTAATATACCAGTAAACAAATTAAACTGTTACTTTTATTGATACTGATAAATACTGATATCGTTGGAAAGCTAATTCGATCATGAACTATTGGGGGGGGGGTAGAATGCAGTATCCTGACGGCACACTACATCTTATAAACCTCAGTGATAGAAAAATTATTGCAAACAATTATCAAACAAAACCCCTCCAAATTTGGCAGTGAGAAATATTTTTTTTTAATTTGGGAGAAACTTCTTGGAATATAATAATGCACCGATGTATTTTTCTAGGAAGGTTAATCAAATTGTGTAACCTTATTACCTTATATTCTGGAAAGTTACTCCTTACAACCTGATATTGTTCTTCAGATATTAGTGTCAATTCGTGGGAGTTTGCTGCCTTTTTTAAGGTGGGTGAGAACAACTCATAAAACAACGTTTATAAAAAAAAAACTAAATCATTTTTAACCACATCGTTTCTAGAGGGTGAGCTCTATGAACGGTGCGCCCAGAGGAAAAAAGCAGATCGCATCTTGCGAATTTGCCAAAGTAGCAAATGTTGAACGTCCTTTGCAGCCGTCGACGAACCTTGATAATTAGTTTAAATGAAATGTCAAATCCCAATGCAATATACATTTGTGATATAAATCCATATGCATATGTTGTACCTACGGCATGAGAGATCGCAAGACGGCTTACCAGCTGGGGTAGGTTCCCTCTTTCCCGGGCAACGCTTCCGTATCTCTTTCATGACTTGCTTCATCCAGTCATCCGGATTATCAGGATCAGGTTCCGGAGGGGGACCGGAGTAGCACACCCTCTGTTCGCTGTCCACACCAGCCAAGAGAACTTTGGAATAAATTTAATATAAATACAAATGAAACCAACAGTTCCCAGTGGCTAATAAATATAGAATAGGTATATTTCGCAACTAAGGATACTTTTATGGAAACAATCTTTGTTTCAGGTATACAGCATATCACGGGCGGCGATCTCGGTGGAGTGTGTCGGTGGGGTAGTATGGGGGACAGTTTTGCAGGGGGATGCCAATGGCGACGTCAACCACTAATTTATCTCAATGCGTATACATTTTAACGTAATGCAAGTAAATTTGCTCTGTGTCTTTCCCAAACGAGAGGGCGCTGTGATGACTGGCATATAGCATTTAAATCGACCTCTCCAATCTCCTTCAAATAAACTAAGTACAGAGCGGGATTCGCTGTTTTGGCGTCACCATCCGCACATTGGACCACATAGGTATTTTTGGGCCAGAGGATGGAATATAATGAGGTCGAATCGACGCAGAAACTCTTCAAAAACTGGTACATCAGAATCTGATTCTGCTAGCACTGGCAATCACAACACAACGTCTTCAAGAACCAGTGGTGCAAAGTCCACACAACAAAAGAGTTATGTATTAAACCCTGAACAACACCGAGCAGTCCCTCAGACCCGTTGTCACGGATGTCTGATCACAAAGACAACAGCGGCCCGCTCTATGACGAACAAGAACTCAGGGAACGGATTTCAAAGGTAATCACCACCGACCTTTCTCTTCTCCACTCTATCATCGTGCCAATTGCTACACTTGTGTCTGATAAGATCATCAGCACAAGTTATACCCATTTAATTGGGAATCGGCAATCAGTCTGGTGAAGAACAAACATTTAGTAACGTCCATTGCCTCCTCTGTGAAGGATGCAATTGCTCAGGAATTGTACAATGCCACTGCTATGGTCAACACCAAACAGAGCGAAGAGCTTGCTGCACTTTCACAGAAGTTCAAGGACATGTCAAACCTCAACAGAAATCTCACTGAAGACTTCGACGTAGGAACTTCCTCTTGCTTTATGGTATTAAAATGTCGTTGGATGAGAAGACGGATAAACTTGTCATACAAACCAGCAATGGCAAACTTTATCTTGACCTGCAAACAGCTGACATTGACCGATCACATAGCCTTGGACAACCAAGAGAACGTACCGACAAGAAGCCACGGCCGATAAAAAATATCAAGTTTGTAGGCTATGGCTCCAGGTCCACCGTCCTCAAGATCAAACGTCTCCTCAAAGGGTCTGGGATTGTCATATGATCACGGAATGAGCTTCTGAAGCTTAAAAGGCAACATCATCTGTGGAGGCAGCATGGTTCATTGATGGGAGGATTATCCTTCTGCTTAATAACAAGAATACGTTCATCTCCTCACTGAAGGAACTGGATAGACTCACATCCTAGTTGACCTTTTCCCCTTGTTTTTGTTACCAAATCACTCTGAGCATTTTGTTATATTGATGTCACACTGTGACTTCAGTTCTGTTTCCCTGTAGTTATTTAAACAATGTTTCTGTAATAACGAGATCAATGTATGACTTGTGATCCTCAAGTATTTTGTTTCTATTTTGTGTTCACATTTTGTGTTCATAATGTTCCCTTGTTGTCTTATTAATGTAAAATGTGTTTATTAATGACGATAATTTCATAGATAATGAAAGTGCATATTATGAAAGTAATGAGTATAATCTACTTGATCTTAATTCTGACTGGCAGTTTTCTGTGTTTTACATGAATTGCAGCAGTCTCTGTGGGCACTACCATGACATACAACATTGCTGTTGCTCTCTCAACCATATGGTCTGCATGCATTCTTCTTTATCGAACAACTTCTTTAACGATCTCTACAGGGTGGGGCAAAAAAGCGAAACCCAAATGTCGGGACTATTGTTTTAGTAAAGTTCTGCATGTCGCAATTTTAAAATCTAGGATATGAAAGCCCAATTCATAAGCTTAAATACAAGAATCATTTAAATCACTCGGAATTTTAAACACGACCACCGTTTTCAGTTCTGTCCACAGATCACAAAACAAGTGTGCGTTCTTTCTGCAAAACGAAAACAATTCACACACATCCCTATGTGGCCAAACTATAAAACGGTTGTTGTGTTTACGATTCCGTAACTCAAAAAGTACATGAGTGATTTGAATGATTTTTGTACTAAAACAAAACTTTTGAATGTGGCTTCTACATCCTAGATTTTCGAAAGTTCTTGCAAGCAAAACTGCAAAATATATGTAATATTACTTTTTCTACAGGATTTTGCTCGATTCAATACTTTCACAAAATGTAAAAGAAATGATGAATTTCCCTTGAAAATAGGTATAACGCCTTCTAGCGAACTACCAAAGATTGTTTGTTTGGATAAATATTAAACCACCCCCCAAAAAGGAAAAAAAAATATGTGCCTTATCATAAATGTTGAAATGCCTTAATTTATCAAAACTGGGTAAGCATGTAGTAAAGCTCTCTTGAGGTCACCGTAGCAGATCAAAAAGAAGTCATTATTATTTCAGATTATCCGCCGACGTGTTAGCGACGTTATGCCGCCGAAGTCAAGCGTTGCCCTGGTGATATGATGCGACTAAACATGTCTACACCAACCTGGCCTTACGTGGCAATACGCACGGTGCACACATTTTCATCAATTTTTCATCCGTTGGAAAATAAAAAAAACGAGACCGGTCACGTTCTGAGTGATAACTACAGTCAGCTACGAGCACTGTCCATTTTTCCAGGCTGATGTTTTCTAAATGTCTGAGATAATTCACATGACCATTTAATACGTTTGAGCAATATTGGCTAAACCATGACTGTCAATTCGTTACCGTTTAGCCAAAAAGAAAAAGAAAACTAGAGCTGTATGTCTGTTTGCAAACAGAACACAGGGCTTTTTTGCATTTTACAGATATTTATGTTTCGTTGGTTCTTTTGCAATCACTTTTCAGAGTGCATCATGCAGTTAAAGGTTGTTCAAAATGCTATAATGTTGTCACATGACGTCACATGCCTTGCAATGACGTCATCTTTGAAACCCTTCTCAATGCACATTTTGTCATTGTGGTCTTGGTTTGAACCAAGTTTAATGTCAATCCGATGAAAAAAAGTGTGCAATTTTTGGAAGCAGAATAAAATGATAAATATTTAAAAAATCATTAAAAAACGATGACGTCATCGTGACGTCACTTCCAACTTTGCATACTAGTACGATTAACTACCTAACCACCAAGTTTCATGACAATCGAACCTTTCCTTATATGTGTTTTGAAAAAACGGATTTTGATGACGTCATGATGACGTCACACATTTTCAATATTTTCTGCTAATACCTATTACCTAACAGACCAAATACAAAAAGAATTTTGAAATGTGCATGTTGCGTTCGTGAGATATGGCTAAAAGGTCAACAAATTCAAATATTTATATAAAATCTCAGGATGACGTCATCATAACGTCACTCATTGTTTTACCTACAACACATTCCGGTTTAGCAACATACCAAGATTCAACCCAATCGGACTTACAGTTCTGTAGATATAGGTTTTCAAAATATGCACGTAAATTTTCAAAAATCAAAAAAAAATTAGGTGATGACGTCATCATGACCGTCAAAAACGTCAAAGTCTTTGCATACTTTTTGTATGAGGGTCTTCCTTGGCTGTAACTTTGATGACGATTCCAGATCGCCAAGTTGTAAAAATGGTGGCTTGAAAACGTGTACAAAGTCAATGGGCTAAAAATCCCACTGCAGAAAAACTGCACCTTTATGTGATTTGCCTTTAAACTGAAACATTTTTATAAAATATTACTTGATATTCTGACTCTTGGGAATATTTTCAATCAAATGAAAGAGAATAAAAATACAATTTTGTTTTCCTTAATGCTGAGTATGATCATATCTCTTGCTCTATGGCATGGTTATAGACCCGTGAACTTGGCGGTATACACCGCCACGCGTTCATCTCATTGAACAGCTTTCGATCGGCAAACATCGGCGGGAATAGAATTTCCGTTTGAGTCCCGCAATTTAACGAGCACTTTTTATGACCAGAACTTACACAAAACCTTATCCGCGAACTTTGAGTTGTGTAGGATCTGTCATTCCAAAGAAACTTCGGGACTCAAACGAAAATTCTATTCCCGGTGATGCTGGCCGATCGAAAGCTGTTCAATGAGATGTACGCGTGGCGGTGTATACGTATACCGCCACGTTCACGGGTCTATCATATGGCATGGTGTAATTAATTAACAGTGGTTGTAAGGACAACTAGTAGAACGCCCTCTTATTTGTGTTAGTATGGTGCCTCAGAATTTCATACAGACTATACATGTCTACGAACGCGCTCTATTATCTTTGCTACGAACAAACGTACTGTACAAAATATAGTACCCATAACCATATATCAGCTTTCGAGGTACGACCTGCGATATACGAGCAGTTTTGTTACCGGAAAATTGAGTGATGTTAGCAGATTGTTTTGTTTAGTTTGTATTTGTAAATGTCTGTTGGATAATGAATACTGTTTTGTATGTAAACGTTTCAGATGAAGTGTTAGGCCTAACTGTATAATTGGTGATTTTTTGACGACTGATGACGATATGGTCACGTCACCATGGTCACGTGGATAATGTATGCAGAGCTGCATGGTGTATCACGTGGATATGTAATATCCATGCTCAAATACTCCATTTTTTACGTGTTGTTAACTATACTGGGGTGATATGGGGGGCATGTGTTTCACGAAAAGTTGACAAAATTGAGGTGAAGTCATCACGACATGAATATGATTGATGGGATTGTTGTGTTAACATCTTTCTATTGGAAGATATACACAAACTCACAGACTCACAGAGTGGTGTTTTGTAGGTCAAAAATAGTGAATGAAAAGAAATCGGAGTACTAGTGTAGGCATGGAGCCATAAAAGTGAAATTGTTCGGAGTATATGACCTGAGGCTGTCATAGCTGTTGTTAGTGCAATCTTTTGGATGAACTGACTGACTTACATTTCCTGCATAATAATCTATGTTTCCTACCTCCATGTTGCATGCATGTTTGCTATGAACTGACATGATCTATTTTGAATTGGATGATGTAGTCAGTGAAAATGTATTAATTGAAATTTCATGGAAGTGATTTTGTTGAACATCTTTTCTCCAGATGGTTTGATCGTATTGTGTTATCTTTGAGGAATGAGGTTACTTGGTAGGCCCTTGTCTTTCTTTAGCATTTCAGTTGACCCAATATAGTTACAGCGGCAAACAACTGTATTGAAATGCCCCAACGAGTATTAGGTGACTACAAAGTAGGCAGTATTGTTAAAGCAGTCTATGTTAATTATTAATTGTGTGGGTTGCTGTGGTCAATTTATACATATATGATGTGTTGCATTAAATGATCAATTTACAAAGTGGTGTATTAAATTCTTTGGTACATCATTTGTCAGACGTCAGACCCTTATGCTTATTGACGTTCAACATTTAGATATAGGATGACAACTAAAGTGTTACTAATGCAATGTTATTTTTCACAAATTAAGGATTGACTATTAACAAAATAAAAGTGCCCTTTACAAATAAAATAAAGTATTTACAATCTAACCTCCTTTAGCATGATGCCCAAAGTCTGAAGATATGTATGTTGTGTAAAGTTTGGCATGATCGCGTACGGATTCAGATGTGTATGCTGTATGCATTTTTCAACCTGCTTGACCTTTGTGTTCGACACATGTTTGCATGTGATATTTGCATGCGAGTGCGTGTGATCATGTGGAAGATAACATCAATTACATAACTATGGTGGGGGAAGGGGTGTGTATGCCCTCCACAGACAGATGTTCACGAGTCCTGAGTATGTTCTGGTACAAAATGGTTGAACAATACATTTATGGTTTGTCTTCAGTTCTTTCCCCTCCTTTTCAAAAATGTACATACTCCTGAAGCCCACATCGCCCCCCCCCCAGAGTGTGACTGTACATAATGTAGTTAAGTCATTTGAAAAAGGCAAATGTCTTTTGATTCTAGTTGATCATGTGTCTTTTAAAATCTTGAATATTACACAAATCTGCATGTTGTGCAAGACAAAAGGCAATTTTGTGAAGAATTGTATTGCGGTTGTTACACACTAGTTGTTACCCTAACTGTATGCATACTTCATTTACAAATGTATTTTTTCTTCTTATTTTGTTTTCAGAAATGAAGAGTGTCGTGACACCATCCAAGACATCAAGTTCCTTCTGGTCTGTTTTTGTGCAGTTCGTCCAGTGTGTCTGTCCCATTAACCCTGCCCTGTCATCTCATTTCATTCCTTAGTGTGTTCAGTTCATTCCACATTCACTCCAACATTTCATCTCCTTAATATCATATGAATAAAAGTTGTTACATGTGAACTGAAGTTGTTATATGTGAGCTGAAGTTGTTTTTTTTGTGAGCTAAACGTGTTCTGTATTAAAGCTATTTTGTTCTAAAGTTACAAAGCTGAAGTTGATTGCCAATTCAAAGGCAAAGATAACATGCAGAAGTTGATTGCCAATTCAAAGGCAAAGATTACTTGCTGAAGTTGATTGCCAATTCAAAGGCAAAGTTTACTTGCTGAAGTTGATTGCTAATTCTAAGGCAGAAATTACTTGCTGAAGTTGATTGCCAGCTCAAAGGCAAAGATTACTTGCTGAAGTTAATTGCGAATTCAAAGGCAACGATTACTTGCTGAAGTTGATTGCCAATTCAAAGACAAAGATTACTTGCTGAAGTTGATTGCCAATTCAAAGGCAAAAATTACTTGCTGAAGTTGATTGCTAATTCTAAGGCAGAAATTACTTGCTGAAGTTGACTGCCAGATCAAAGGAAAAGATTACTTGCTGAAGTTGATTGCGAATTCAAAGGCAAAGATTACTTGCTGAAGTTGATTGCCAATTCAAAGACAACAATTACTTTCTGAAGCTGATTGTCAATTCTGAGCTAAAGATTACAAAACTGAAGTTGATTGTCAATTTGTAGCCAAAGATGACAAAGTTGAAATCAGTTAATGTTTTCAAGGTAAACTCAAGATTTATATCAGGGGATGTGTGGAAACCAAATTTCCAACAAGAATCAAAGTGTGGACAAAATAAAATCCCATTGTGTATCATTGAGTGCATACAAGAACGTACAGGCATGCTTGAGTCTAATGCTGAACATGTGTGTGAATCAGAACCTGTGTACATGTTTGTTCCTGTGGCAGATGTTGAAAGACATGTGAATCGATGGAAGAAGTGGAGAATCAACAAAATGACCAAAAAGAGATTGAAACAGCAGAAAGCAGTGCGAAGGTTGAAGGCCAGTGGGCAAACATGCTGCAGTAGATATCAGGTATTGGATTGTGTTGTAGAGTATATCAAAGAGACAAAGAGGGTGTCAAAACCGAACAGAAAGAACATCAGAAGATGGGAACGAAGACAAGCATTGCATAGGTTGGGGAATGACAAGGTCATTGAACAGCGTATGAGTAAGGAAGAGAGGAGGAACCATGAGAAAAAACAAAAGAGTATGCAGAGTCACACAAAAAGAAGTCTGTCTCATGTTATCAAGAAAATGAAAAATAAAGAGCAAAGCCCAAAAGGAAGTCGATCAAACATTAGAATGAACAGGTCTTGTTGAAGATAAGTAAATGTTCAGATGGACTAAATGGGAATATAGGAGGGAAACTTCACAAGAGATGTAGTGTTGAAAAGTCAGCAGTAACGGATGTGAATCGCTCTATAAACGAAGTGCAAGTCAAGCCATGTTGGTTGTGTGATCAAGTGGCTAGTGAACACGATCAAGTTGTGAAGTGTGATACTTGTAAAATCTACTATCATGTCAATTGTATGGGATTTGCAAACATGCAGTTTGCGCTTGCAAGCAAATCCGTAGCATGGCTGTGTACCTACAATGACTCTTTGTTGTATGATCTTGGCATTCCGACAGATGAGAACAAATTTGAGGTGCCATCATCATCTGAAGTGTACATGGAGGCAGCAGCTGTTGAGTCATGCACTGAATGTGTTTCTAGCACGCACGAGCACATTGAAGTTTCAACTGTACATGGAAATGAAGGTGAGGAACAGGCAGGCAATGACAAAATTGAGCATGTAGATAACATGGACTGCAAACATGCATGTTTAAATACAGGTGAAAGATGTTGCATTGTTCAGCAGACTGGAGGTTATTTTTTACGCAGCAAGAAAAGTAATGCTAAGATTAGTTGTAGTAGTGGAAAGGATAAGAATGAGGAAAATCAAGACAATGTACAGAGGACAAGAGGTCAGTCTGCAAGGAAAAGTAGAGATGTTAATGGCAAAAGTAGAAGGAAAGAGCGAGTGTTCATACAGAATGAAAAGAACAGTGTTGAAAAAAATTAAGTCCAAAAGAAAAGCTGGAGACAACATGGAAGATTTTGCACAAGATTGTGACAAGAAAAACTCACAGCCAAAATACATGTATGTACATGTTGTATTAAACACAGTTGCTCTTGTAAAGACAATCAAAGATTAATGAGACTAAAGAAATCAGATGTATTCAAGGTAGCTTCCATCAAGGTGATCTCAGATTTGCGGAACTGGCTGGAAGACAATGTGTTTGTATGAGCCTGTGTGGAATCCCCTATAGCCGAATTAAGCCGTTTTTAGTGCTTATTGACGTTCAACATTTAGAAATAGGATGACAACTAAAGTGTTACTAATGCAATGTTATTTTTCACAAATTAAGGATTGACTATAAACAAAATAAAAGTGCCCTTTACAAATACAATAAAGTATTTACAATCTAACCTCCTTTAGCATGATGCCAAAAGTCTGAAGATGTGTATGTTGTGTAAAATGTGGCATGATCGCGTACGGATTCAGATGTGTATGCTGTATGCATTTTTCAACCTGCTTGACCTTTGTGTTCGACACATGTTTGCATGTGATATTTGCATGCGAGTGCATGTGATCATGTGGAAGATAACATCAATTACATAACTATGGTGGGGGGAGGGGTGTGTATGCCCTCCACAGACAGATGTTCACGAGTCCTGAGTATGTTCTGGTACAAAATGGTTGAACAATACATATATGGTTTGTCTTCAGTTCTTTCCCCTCCTTTTCAAAAATGTACATACTCCTGAATCCCACATCGCCCCCCCCCCAAGAGTGTGACTGTACATAATGTACTTAAGTCACTTGAAAAAGGCAAATGTCTTTTGATTCTAGTTGATCATGTGTCTTTTAAAATCTTGAGTATTACACAAATCTGCATGTTGTGCAAGACAAAAGGCAATTTTGTGAAGAATTGTATTGCGGTTGTTACACACTAGTTGTTACCCTAACTGTATGCATACTTAATTTACAAATGTATTTTTCTTCTTATTTTGTTTTCAGAAATGAAGAGTGTCGTGACACCATCCAAGACATCAAGTTCCTTCTGGTCTGTTTTTGTGCAGTTCGTCCAGTGTGTCTGTCCTATTAACCCTGCCCTGTCATCTCATTTCATTCCTTAGTGTGTTCAGTTAATTCTACATTCACTCCAACATTTTATCTCCTAAATATCATATGAATAAAAGTTGTTGGCATGTGAGCTGAAGTTGTTATATGTGAGCTGAAGTTGCTATACGTGAGCTGAAGTTGTTATATGTCAGCTGAAGTTGTTTTTTTGTGAGCTAAACGTGTTCTGTGTTAAAGCTATTTTGTTCTAAAGTAACAAAGCTGAAGTTGATTGCCAATTCAAAGGCAAAGATAACATGCTGAAGTTGATTGCCAATTCAAAGGCAAGATTACTTGCTGAAGTTGATTGACAGATCAAAGGCAAAGATTACTTGCTGAAGTTAATTGCGAATTCAAAGGCAAAGATTACTTGCTGAAGTTGATTGCTAATTCAAAGACAAAGATTACTTGATGAAGTTGATTGCCAATTCAAATGCAAAGATTACTTGGTGAAGTGGATTGCCAATTCTAAGGCAGAAATTACTTGCTGAAGTTGATTGCGAATTCAAAGGCAAAGATTACTTGCTGAAGTTGATTGCGAATTCAAAGGCAAAGATTAATTGATGAAGTTGATTGCGAATTAAAAGACAACGATTCCTCTCTGAAGCTGATTGTCAATTCTGAGCTAAAGATTACAAAACTGAAGTTGATTGTCAATTTGTAGCCAAAGATGACAAAGTTGAAATCAGTTAATGTTTTCAAAAGGCAAACTCAAGATTTATATCAGGGGATGTGTGGAAACCAAATTTCCAACAAGAATCAAAGTGTGGACAAAATAAAATCCCATTGTGTATCATTGAGTTCATACAAGAACGTACAGGCATGCTTGAGTCTAATGCTGAACATGTGTGTGAAACAGAACCTGTGTTCTTAAATTTACTACCTTACGGAGACATGAACACAATAGGGAACAAAAGATTGTATACGTCTCCAGAAGAACATTTCTATAGATGAATACGTCTCCACAAGAATTTCACGAAATAGATATAGTTATTTTACTCAAAGACTAGGAATTTCCAATGTAGGTTGATCCGTCGCAATAGGAAGAGTTTTAGAAAAGGATATTTAGTCAAATTTCAGCCCAGGAAATTAATTCTGTTTAAAATAAGAGCATTTTGAAACTTCAATTTCACACTCGAAAACTTACTACACGAGAACAAAGAAATGTCTCCACAGGAATACAAATTCCAGAATGGGTGTACATGTTTGTTCCTGTGGCAAATGTTGAAAGACATGTGAATCGATGGAAAAAGTGGAGAATCAACAAAATGACCAAAAAGAGATTGAAACAGCAGAAAGCAGTGCGAAGGTTGAAGGCCAGTGGGCAAACATGCTTCAGTAGATATCAGGTATTGGATTGTGTTGTAGAGTATATCAAAGAGACAAAGAGGGTGTCAAAACCGAACAGAAAGAACATCAGAAGATGGGAACGAAGACAAGCATTGCATAGGTTGAGGAATGACAAGGTCATTGAACAGCGTATGAGTAAGGAAGAGAGGAGGAACCTTGAGAAAAAAACAAAGAGTAGCAGAGTCACACAAAAAGAAGTCTGTCTTATGTTATCAAGAAAATGAAAAATAAAGAGCAAAACCTAAAAAGGAAGTCGATCAAATATAAGAATGAACAGGTCTTGTTGAAGAGAAGTAAATGTTCAGATGGACTAAATGGGAATATAGGAGGGAAACTTCACAAGAGATGTAGTGTTGAAAAGTCAGCAGTAACGGATGTGAATCGTTCTATAAACGAAGTGCAAGTCAAGCCATGTTGGTTGTGTGATCAAGTGGCTAGTGAACACAATCAAGTTGTGAAGTGTGATACTTGTAAAATCTACTATCATGTCAATTGTATGGGATTTGCAAACATGCAGTTTGTGCTTGCAAGCAAATCCGTAGCATGGCTGTGTACCTACAATGACTCTTTGTTTTATGATCTTGGCATTCCAACAGATAAGAAAAAATTTGAGATGCCATTATCATCTGAAGTGTACATGGAGGAAGCAGCTATTGAGTCATGCACTGAATGTGTTTCTAGCACGCACGAGCACATTGAAGTTTCAACTGTACATGGAAATGAAGGTAAGGAACATGCAGGCAATGACAAAATTGAGCATGTAGATAACATGGACTGCAAACATGCATGTTTAAATACAGGTGAAAGATGTTGCATTGTTCAGCAGACTGGAGGTTATTTTTTAAGCAGCAAGAAAAGTAATGCTGAGATTAGTTGTAGTAGTGGAAAGGATAAGAATGAGGAAAATCAAGACAATGTACAGAGGACAACAGGTCAGTCTGCAAGGAAAAGTAGAGATGTTAATGGCAAAAGTAGAAGGAAAGAGCGAGTGTTCATACAGAATGAAAAGAACATTGTTGAAAAAAATGAAGTCCAAAAGAAAAGCTGGAGACAACATGGAAGATTTAGCACAAGATTGTGACAAGAAAAAACTCAGAGCCAAAATACCTGTATGTACACGAGTAGTAAACACAGTTGCTCTTGTAAAGACAATCAAAGATTAATAAGACTAATGAAATTAGATGTATTCAAGGTAGCTTCCATCAAGGTGACCTCAGATTTGCGGAACTGGCTGGAAGACAATGTGTTTGTATGAGCCTGTGTGGAATCCCCTATAGCCGAATTAAGCCGTTTTAGTGCTTATTGACGTTCAACATTTAGAAATAGGATGACAACTAAAGTGTTACTACTGCAATGTGATTTTTCACAAATTAAGGATTGACTATAAACAAAATAAAAGTGCCATTTACAAATACAATAAAGTATTTACAATCTTACCTCCTTTAGCATGATGCCAAAAGTCTGAAGATCTGTATGTTGTGTAAAGTGTGGCATGATCGCGTACGGATTCAGATGTGTATGCTGTATGCATTTTTCAACCTACTTGACCTTTGTGTTCGACACATGTTTGCATGTGATATTTGAATGCGAGTGCATGTGATCATGTGGAAGATAACATCAATTACATAACTATGGTGGGGGGAGGGGTGTGTATGCGCTCCACAGACAGATGTTCACGAGTCCTGAGTATGTTCTGGTACAAAATGGTTGAACAATACATATATGCTTTGTCTTCAGTTCTTTCCCCTCCTTTTCAGAAATGTACATACTCCGGAAGCCCACATCGCCCCCCCCCCAGAGTGTGACTGTACATAATGTAGTTAAGTCACTTGAAAAAGGCAAATGTCTTTTGATTCTAGTTGATCATGTGTCTTTCAAAATCTTGAGTATTACACAAATCTGCATGTTGTGCAAGACAAAAGGCAATTTTGTGAAGAATTGTATTGCGGTTGTTACACACTAGTTGTTACCCTGACTGTATGCATACTTCATTTACAAATGTATTTTTTCTTCTTATTTTGTTTAGAGTGTCGTGACACCATCCAAGACATCAAGTTCCTTCTGGTCTGTTTTTGTGCAGTTCGTCCAGTGTGTCTGTCCCATTAACCCTGCCCTGTCATCTCATTTCATTCCTTAGTGTGTTCAGTTCATTCAACATTCACTCCAACATTTTATCTCCTAAATATCATATGAATAAAAGTTGTTACATGTGAGCTGAAAGTGTTATATGTGAGCTGAAGTTGTTATATGTGAGCTTAAGTTGTTATATGTGAGCTGAAGTTGTTTTTTTGTGAGCTAAACGTGTCTGTGTTAAAAATATTTTGTTCTAAAGTTACAAACCTGAAGTTGATTGCCAATTCAAAGGCAAAGATAACATGCAGAAGATGATTGCCGATTCAAAGGCAAAGATTACTTGCTGAAGTTGATTGCCAATTCAAAGGCAAAGTTTACTTGCTGAAGTTGATTGCCTATTCTAAGGCGAAGATTACTTGCTGAAGTTGATTGCCAGATCAAAGGCAAAGATTACTTGCTGAAGTTAATTGCGAATTCAAAGGCAAAGATTACTTGCTGAAGTTGATTGCCAATTCAAAGACAAAGATTACTTGCTGAAGGTGATTGCTTGATCAAAGGCAGAAATTACTTGCTGAAGTTGATTGCGAATTCAAAGGCAAAGATTACTTGCTGAAGTTGATTGCGAATTCAAAGGCAAAGATTACTTGCTGAAGTTGATTGCCAATTCAAAGACAGATTACTTTCTGAAGCTGATTGTCAATTCTGAGCTAAAGATTACAAAACTGAAGTTGATTGTCAGAGAGATTTGTAGCCAAAGATGACAAAGTTGAAATCAGTTAATGTTTTCAAGGTAAACTCAAGATTTATATCAGGGGATGTGTGGAAACCAAATGTCCAACAAGAATCAAAGTGTGGACAAAATGCAATCCCATTGTGTATCATTGAGTTCATACAAGAACGTACAGGCATGCTTTGAGTCTAATGCTGAACATGTGTGTGAATCAGAACCTGTGTACATGTTTGTTCCTGTGGCAGATGTTGAAAGACATGTGAATCGATGGAAGAAGTGGAGAATCAACAAAATGACCAAAAAGAGATTGAAACACCAGAAAGCAGTGCGAAGGTTGAAGGCCAGTGGGCAAACATGCTGCAGTAGATATCAGGTATTGATTGTGTTGTAGAGTATATCAAAGAGAAAAAGAGGGTGTCAAGAGCGACCGAACAGAAAGGAAATCAGAAGATGTGAACGAAGACAAGCATTGCATAGGTTGAGGAATGACAAGGTCATTGAACAGCGTATGAGTAAGGAAGAGAGGAGGAACCATGAGAAAAAAAAAACAAAGAGTATGCAAAGTCACACAAAAAGAAGTCTGTCTTATGTTATCGAGAAAATGAAAAATAAAGAGCAAAGCCCAAAAGGAAGTCGATCAAACATAAGAATGAACAGGTCTTGTTGAAGAGAAGTAAATGTTCAGATGGACTAAATGGGAATATAGGAGGAAACTTCACAAGAGATGTAGTGTTGAGAAGTCAGCAGTAACGGATGAGATCGTTCTATAAACGAAAAGTACAAGTCAAGCAATGTTGGTTGTGTGATCAAGTGGCTAGTGAACCACGATCAAGTTGTGAAGTGTGATACTTATAAAATCTACTATCATGTCAATTGTATGGGATGCAAACATGCAATTTGTGCTTGCAAGCAAATCCGTAGCATGGCTGTGTACCTACAACCCAGATAGCAAGCCGATGTTGGGCCAACGTTGGTTAATGGCTGATTAATTGGCTGAATATCGGTGTTGGCTGAGTGATGTTGGCCCATTGTTGGCCCAACAACAGAAAGTTTTCTTAAACTTAACAAAAAAGTTGACCGTTGGCCCATTGTTGTCCCAATGTTGCTGAAAATGACGGCGATTTCATATCCGTGGCACGCCGTTAGCCCAATTAACACAATTGGTACGCTTCGCACGATTAAACTGAAAGTATATGACGCACATACAGTATACGGATGTCAAACTCATTACTAAAGATCAAGAAATTGAATCAGTAAACGGCTTCTTCGGATTGTATTAAAATAATTATCCCTTTGTATGTCATTTATGTAGTATAAAGAAAACTTCATAAATTCAAAACATTTTAGAAATTGTCAAATGCTTTAAAATAATGGACTAAAAACACCGCGAAAATGTTGCGCGTCTGCAGCAGCTAGCTGGCAAGTGGCCCAAATAACTCGACATACACTCATTACATATTAAATATGCAGTATTGTATACAATATAGCGCGCATTGGTAATCGTGAACGCGTTGTTAGTGCATGCATGCAGTACACGTCGCATGCATGCTCTCTCCCCGTGACCGTCTGTACAAGAATCAAGCAAGGGAGTCCTCTGCAACCGATCAACCGAACTTTGCTCAACAAAGACCACGATACTGCTAAAGTGCATGCTAGTTTGTTGAAATGAGATGTGTAGAACTTTTTCCAATCAATTTCTTAAAACCATGCAAACCGTGTTTTGAATGCGATATGTAGCAGATGTAGACCTAAGTTGGCTGATTGTTTTCTTAGCCCAATCACGTTGCTCAGTACATTGTACATGTACGAGCAACCGTAGAGTACCTGATGGCCCACAAAGTGTGCATGTTCCATAACGTTTAGCTTGCTGGATCTGTGAAAACATGCAATACTTTGCTAATAATTTTGGCTGTGTACTAAACAGTAGTACTGTTTGGGGTAAAATGTACAGGGGGCATCGTCTTACTGGACAAAGAGAAGGAAATTAAAAGCTAGAGTTTCAGAACACATTAATGACATAATTGAAAGTCATGCTCCTCTAAACGGCCTAGGCCCAATTGTCGCGATCATTTGGGCCTAGGCCTACTTTCGAACAATGGCAACCCAGGCTTATCCCTTTCGGCGTTAGTGCCTGATGAGTCGGTAACAGTACTTACTGCCAGTTCGTCTGATGAAGAACACTCAAACTTAAAGCAAATGTTGACATGGTTATTGAGCCCACAAGTGCAACAGATGCCTTCCTTGATCCTGCTTACAACACAAACCAGTAACCAATCATTTGATCACCTAATGTTGCTTCCTGAAGATATGCAAATGTACCATTTCCATGATAACCATCATGGGCATTCTAGTAGTACTGGAAGTGAGTTTAACTTAGACGAAAGTGTGACTAGAGATCGGAAGCAAGTTGATAGCTGATATCAAAATTCTGGAGCCAATACAAACAAATATTCCTATGTCAAGCTTAAGTTGGTCACTACAGGAAATACTAAAGGTTTATTTCCCTTCCCATGCCCCAAGGATCCACGGACTTTGTTGAGATCACAAAAACATCTCTTGCTGTAAAAGATATTGCTGGAGGCCAGTATTATTTTGGAATCGTAGATAGCATCAAGGACATTCTTCAGTCACATGTTGAGTTGTACAGGTCACATGAGTCACATGTTGAGTCATCCCTATATTTGCAAGTGAACATTGATGGATCTGCACTCTATTCAAGCTCTAGTCACACAGTTTTGGCCTGTTTTAGGTAGTTTAATGGGTTGCATAAAGCCATGTTCATCATTAACTTTGTTTGTTGGAGAAACCAAACCAACAAGTGTTTTCAGAGTACTTACTGTGACTTTATTGAGAAGTTGTCAGACTAAAAAGTGAAGGATTTGATATGGATGAAAAACATTTCACTCTTCATGTTTCATCAGTCATATGTGACACACCTGCCCGACCATACACATCAAAGAGAGTGAAAGTCACACAGTGGTTATCATGGTTGTGATAAATGTTGGGTGGAAGGGGAAATGGGAAAATAAAATGCTATTTCCACAAGTTGATGTACAAAATTGAAGACTGACGATGAATTCTATCAAAATGGCAGATGAAATTATCATCACTTATAAGCATGCCCATTAAATGACATAGGTATAGGTCTAAGTATCTGCCACATTCCCAGTTGATTATACTTGCATCTGGTGTGTTTAGGTGTCACTCGTCGATTGTTGACTGCTCTTGATTAAAAGGCCCCCTACAGTGCCGATTAAGTGCGATAAGGAGGAAGGAGATATCCTGATGACCTAGTGAATCTCGAAACAGTGTTCCACGGGAGTTGCAAGACGCCCAAGGATCGCTTGAAGGAAATCGCTTTGCTGGAAAGCAACTGAATTCCGACAGATACTATTGTCACCTCACTGAGAAACTAGTTTTTGAAACAGAAGAGGTTTCAAGGAGGTTTTATGATCACTTCCTGCTCCTTTCTGTTTCAATGCATATCCTCTTGAACCCGGGATTTTGTCCAGCTGTACAGTGACTATGCATTTCAAAAAATTACTTGTCTTGTTTGTGGAACAGATGGGTAGTATTTATGAAGTAGGAGCCAGTTTGTTTACAACGTTCATGGAGCTCATTCACGTAGCAAGTGATGCTTCAAGCAGTTTGGGACTCTGGACAATATTTCCAAGTTTTCCATTCGAAAACTTTCTCCCAGAAACTAAAAAAACTGGTAGGAAACCATCATATCCTCTTGTGCCAGGTTGTGCGTCGGCTTTCAGAGAAGACAGACTGGCTCACATTCATGTGAACATCAAAAACAAAGCAGCCTTGTGTAAAGAGAGCACTCGGAGGGTCCTTTACCTCAGTTTATCCAGCCACAGTACTAAGCGTTACAAAGAGCTTCAATTAGCAGCTCATGTTTCATCCTCTGATTAACTTGGAGAAGGGACAGTTGCATTAAAGTTGATGATGGCGTTGGGATAGTTCATAACATTTTGTTGGATGTGCCCAGATAACTATCATCTATGAACTTTTCAAAAGTGAGCGAATAATTACTTCATGTACCCCATTGCCATCAGGCTGTCTTGGCATACACAAGGTAAAAAGACTAGATGGTTATCACTGCATTCCATGCTCCATGGCAGATATTAGATGCAAGTGTGCAATATTCCCTTACAGAAGGGCCCACTTAGTTGTAGCATTAAATCATGAGAGTCTTTTGAATTCACAGCAACTGACATGTTCACATCAAAGTTACATTAGTTTCTCAGTAAAGTAGATGCATCAAAAGTACTTTTTGACCACCTGTTAATTTCTAAATTTGATTTTTCTTTTTTTTACAGTTTCAATGAACTTTTCCTTAAGAATTTGTACTTTTTAATCTCATCTCAAAAGCATGGTTTTAGGGTAGTGATGCGTTCAAGAAATACCTGAAGAAGCAAACATGTAAATATCCCTCAATCTAATTGAGGATGAATTGTATATGTCAGAAGTATCCCCATGCACGGTGGTCGAGTTTGTTCTGGAGAGCAGTCAGTTTGCATTAGCAGCAGATAGCTGGTTGGTTGACAATGAGACATCTCTGTATCCATCATATGGCCGCCTTATATAGTCACAGACGAGAGTAGACAAGGCAGTGCAGAAACGTGAACCACCCAACAGATGGATATCAAGAGAAGTTTCCATGCCGTGTTTTGTACAAAACTAGTAAGTTTGAAACAGAGTGAAAGATGCAGTTCATTATGCTTCACATGTTTTAATTAGCCCCACATTCAAAATGTAGCTGTTTGCACATTCCTCTCTTAAAATCCTTCTACAAATGTTGTGTAGCCCCCAGTTTCATCACTCAAGAGCATTTACACACTGAATTAATCATAAACGCATGTTTATACCTTGATCTAGAGAAAGGTGGTTCGTTTGAATGAAATTTCACATGGTTTCAAAATGGTCTATCACTTGTGGGTAGTGAGGCTTAAGACCTAGTGTCCAAAATTGATAATTCAAGGGGAAGTGTTTTGCTAGGCAACTTTTACAAAATATTTATAGACAAACTATTGATGCTGGCATAGCATTTATATTTCTTTTGTTGTTTATTTTATTGAAGGCTCATATGAAAAAGGCTTGGCAAAAGTGAGGAAGGCAGAGGACATTTCAGATTGTACAGATGCTGTATGTGCTGGTATCCCTGTGAAGAGGAAGTCAAGTAATGATTCAAATTAATTTTAGGTAGGTTATGAAACTTTCATAAAACAAAATTTGCGTAGTCTCAGTCAAATAGCTCACTGAATATAAATTATGACCGATGAGTGCGAGTAAAAGTGTTCCAGCTTTTTTTTCGTCTTGAGAATGGGAATAAATAGTTTCAGATCGTACTTTTTCATTAACAGTTTCATAGCTCATGATACAATTCCATGAATTTATTTTAACAAATTGTATACTTGACACTGGTTTGGAAAATGCAAACACAATCCTGTGTGCTGGACTGGGACATCTGTGACTAACATCACTGGCCAGACACAAAGTTGCTGTTCCGGTTTCCAGCTGATTGAATATTAACAATTCTAGGAGTCGGTTAATTTGAGTTTGAGATTGTGTAAATGTAAAGCTACACTGTTGAGGTAGTATGTGACACAATGGACTGTTTCACTTTTTGTTGACCAAAATTTCTAGGCCAAACCCACGTTACCAAGAATGGCGATTCCTCTTCTGACGAGGATAGACCAGGCCCATCACACTTTTCAGCGAGGCAATCAACAAAAGCAACATCCAGCTGCAACTTCTGCACCAAAGACGCCTCCTCGAGCACTGCCTTCTCCACCCTCATCCTTGATCAGTCACTGGCCAGCTCCAGTTTGTACAGGTATTTTTTAAAAATCATTCTATAAAGTGGAAAAAACAGTGTTTTGGGGGGCTGGTTTTTTTGGGGGCAGAGAGTGAGTATTTCAGTGTAATGAAATTCATTTGTTCCCAACATATGGCAACACTTTCGGACATGTCCATCTCAATGTAACAACTCAGATTAACTTCACAGTTCCTGAATCCTCCCAAAAAATTGATTCAATTTTGCACACCACCAGATAATTAGGGTTAATAAAGTGATAAATTGATTGTGATGCCTTAAAGATCTTAATTAAACAGTGTAAAACCTTGTTTGTTCAAGATGAAAATGCATTATGATTTGCTTGACCATTCACAATGGTGGAGTTGAATGTTCTAGGTAATCAAGGATGTTTTACTTACTCTCGTCCGGTCATATCATGTAAACATGGCTTCTCAGCTTAACATAAGGGATAATTTCTTAACAGAACTTCCATTTTTTAACAGTTTATTTTTGTTTTAAGTTTGTATTTATTTGGTTTTATGTTATGCCTTTGTCTTTTCGGTCTATGCACATAGCAACAGAAAAGAAAATATTGACAATGCTTGAAGAGGTCAAGATGTTTCAAACAGAGAACAGGGCAATGCTCATCAGCATCTGTAAGCTTGACAACTATGTGCAGGGGAATACAGCTTCAACCAGTGGTCTTCCAAGAGGGAGGTGGATTTCTTCCTGTAAAGTTAGTGAAGGACATGCATGAGACCTTAGAAACTACCTAAACAACTTTGAGAAGGAGAAACAATTGGTGGGCCATCACTTCCATTTATATAGCTATTTATGCATTAACTTTTTCTTTAAAGGATTTAAAGCAATTACAATCAGAAATACTCATTCTGCTTTAATGTTTAAGTTTCAATCTTGTAGACCATGCAAAAGAGTTGTTTTATTTGTCTGCTCAGGTGGCATACTTATCAACATCGGGAGACAGTCTAAAGAGCATCGTACGAAGAATTGTGAATTATACTGAATTATTTTCTAGGAGCTGTTCGAAGAAACCCATCCCGTGCAGTCGGCCACAAACGCCGAAATTGACGAGGTGATGAAAGTGTGGCTCCTCTACTCGAAAGACCGAGATGGTGGCAGGGCAAGACGAGCAGCAGCCGCAGCCGCAGCGCTGTAGCTGGAGCCTGCAGCAAGCCAGAGTCCTTCCAATCTTGATGAACTATCCACAGAGGAATGCGGCAGCAGTGACAGGGAATGAACGTTGTTCAATAGTGTTTCATTAAAAGAGGTATTCTTGATTTTAACAGTTAATATGACAAGACCTATTCAAAAGCCTTTGGTAAAAAAGCTGGTGTTTTTTAGATGACATCTTAAAGCATTGCTGTATTAGTTTTCACTGGATTCCATATGTTGAAATTATGATACTTTTGCGATGAACCCCAAAAATTGTCAAAGTCTTGCTTTTCAATCAGTTGTGTGATGGCCAGTGTGGGTTGGTGCATAAAGCCTGATTTATTTTCATTTGGCATTTGAAACACTGGTATTTAGTGAATAACAGTAAAAAAAACCTCACGGTTTCATCTGAAAGCTATTGCTTCCACGATTGCCAAAGCCAAGTGAAAGTCAAGAACGTTAAGGTCTGCTGCACCCAACAAAACCTTTAAAGTACAATTACCAATTTTTAAAACACCTTTTTGTATCTGTTCTTGTTGAAGTTATTTTTATGTAAAACTTTGCATTATGAAACTTTCTAAAACTAAAGTTTATTGTGACACCATTTAATAATCTCTCTTGAAGCAGGTGGTAAAAAGTGAAGAAAAAAAACTCATTGTGTAATTATTTACACCTGAGGCTTTTCAGAACTACCACAACCCACAGAAGATTAATAGCTGGTATTACCACAAACCCTAGTTTTAGAATGCCGAGACCATGAAGCTTCTTTTTAATAATTAGCAAAATAATGATTACAGCAAAGTTTCAAAGACTTGCTCTGCAAGGACAGTGATTCGCTCAGATTGTGAGTTCAATTGTTGAGTTGACATAAGTTTGTTTGTTTTATTAAATTAGTGGCAATTTTGCCATTTTCTTGCCGTTTACTTTTGAAAGTGTTAAAAGAAACAGTGTTAATATTCGTAAAAATTGTTGCAAAGAAATATAACTGCTATGCTTTGAACAATCCACACGGACAACACTTTGAAAGTAGTTTTTAATGTGTTAAAACTCAGTAATTTTTTTTCTATAAACCAATTCACCAAAAAATGCAGATAGACAAGCTAAAATTACATTGGTGTTCTTGCTATACAAAAAATAAGTTAACCTTTTATTTTGCCTTCCAAATACCCTGTAATTGTAATATCGTTATTTTGTAAATTATGTTGTTTTTCATAAAAATGTAAACGAATCAGTTAAGAATTAAAAGTGCAATCGGTTTAAAGTCTAATATGCTATGAGGATTTTCGTTTCGCTGGACCCAACCATAAGAACGCAGTAGCACAATCTCCCATTTAGTAAATTTATTGAAAATTTATGTTTTTATGATCATTGGACAAATCCATCTAACGGTCAAAAGAATTCTTAGAAACAAAAAAATACAGCGCAAATATCTTTTCTTTCTGTTTAAGCGTATTATTTTAAGTAATGCTCCCAACCCGCTCTCACCACCAAAACAACATTTGTATGTTACCATCATTACAAATATCATAGGTAGAATGCAGACGCGCGCTTACATAACCAAACACCCTACCTGCCTGCCAACCGTCCAGCCAGCAGAAGGCTCTATGTAGAGCCCGTGGTTGGCCCAACCCTGAAGACAACAATCGTCTGAACACAATTGGCCCAACCATGCATTTTTAGTATTGGCTAACCTTGGTCAAATGTTCAGCCAGCAGTAGTCACTTATGATTGGTCCGCTGTTGGCCCAACTGCGACCCAACAATCGCTGAACCTCATTGGCCCAACCATTAAATGTTGACATTGGCCCAACGATGGCCAAGGTTGGCCATTCTGTATAAGTGATTGGCCCAACGTCAACCCAACATGTTGGCCTGACAACCGTGTGCCGATGAGCAAATCCATGTCGGGCCAACAATTAAATCCTACGTTGGCCCAAGCAGTAAGCTTGCTATCTGGGAATGACTCTTTGTTCGTATGATCACCAGCATTCCGACAGATGAGAACAAATTTCGAGATGCCATCATCATCTGAAGAAGTGTACATGGAGAAGCAGCTGTTGAGTCATGCGCTAGATGTGTTTCTAGCACGCACGAGCTTTGTTGAAGTTTCAACTAACACATGGAAATGAAAGGTGCAAAAGGAACAGGCCAGGCAATGACCTTGGAAATTGAGCATGTAAGAATAACATGGACTGCAAACATGCATGTTTAAATACAGAGTTAAAAAGATGTTTGCATTGTTCAAACAGACTGGAGGTTATTTTTGCAGCAACAAGCGTGAGTAATGCTGGAGATTGAAGATTGTTAGTAGTGGAAAGGATAAGAATGAGGGGAAAATCAAGACAATGTACAGAGGACAAGAGGTCAGTCTGCAAAAGAGGAGAAGAAGAGTAGAGATGTTAATGGCAAAAGGTAGAAGGGAAAGAGCGAGAGTGTTCATACAGAATGAAAGAACAGTGTTGAAAAAAATTAAGTCAAAAGAAAAGCTGGAGACAACATGGAAGATTTAGCACAAGATTGTGACAAGAAAAACTCAGAGCCAAAATACATGTGTATGTATACATGTAGTAGTAAACACAATGTGCTCTTGTAAAGACAATCAGATTAATGAGACTAAAAGAAATCAGATGTATTCAAGGTAGCTTCCATCAAGAGTGATCTCAGATTTGCGGAACTGGCTGGAGAAGACAAACAATGTTTGTATGAGCCTGTGTGGAATCCCTATAGCCGAATTAAGCCGTTTAGTTTTGCTTATTGACGTTCAACATTTAGAAATAGGATGACAGCTAAGAGTGTTACTACTGCAATGTGATTTTTCACAAATTAAGGATTGACTATTAACAAAATAAAGTGCCCTTTACAAATACAAATAAAGTACATGTAATTTTACAATCTAACATCCTTTAACATGATGCCAAAAGGTCTGAAGAAGATCTGCTTCATGTTGTGTAAAGTGTGGCACATGATCGCGTACGGATTCCAGATGTGCCATGTACTGGCTATGCATTTTCAGCCTGCTTGACATTTGTGTTCGACATGTTGCATGTGATATTTGCATCTTGAGTCATGTAATCATGTGGAAGATAACATCAATTACATAACTATGGTGAGGAGGAGGAGTGTGTATGCCTCCACACAGAGACAGATGTTCTGAGTCTAAGTGGTTCTGGTACAAAATGGTTGAACAACCACATATGTGGTTTCTTGTCTTCAGTTCTTTCCTCCTTTTCAAAAATATGCACAACCTCTGAAGCCCCACATCACCTCCCCAAGAAGTGTCGACTGTGCCCATAATGTAGATTTAAGTCAGCGAACAAAACCAAATGTCTTTTGATTCTAATTGATCATATGTCTTTTAAAGTGTTGAAATTAGCTACACACAAATCTGCATGTTTGCAAACAAAGGCAATTTTGTGAAGAGTATATTGCAGTTATTACACCTGGGTGTACCTAATATACATACTTCACATTTACAAATGTATTTTTTCTTTTCTTACTGTTTTTCAGAAATAAAGAGTGTCTTGACACCATCAAGACATCAAGTTCCTTTGGTCTGTTTTTGCTGATTAGGTCAGTGTGTCTGTCCCATTAACCTATCACTATCATCTCATTTCATTTCTTCAGTGTGTTCAGTTCTGTTTCTGCATTCACTCCAGCATTTATCTCCTAAATATCATATGGAATAAAAAAGAAGTTGTTACATGTAGACTAAGTTGTTATATGTAAACTAAGTTGTTATATGAGCTGAGATTGTTATCTGTAGGCTGAAGTTGTTTTTGTGATCTACAAAACGTGTTCTGTGTTAGCTTCTTTGTTCTAAAGTTACAAACCTGAAGTTGATTGCAATTCAAGCCGAATATATGCGCTGAAGTTGGCAATTCAAGCAAAGATTACTTGCTGAAGTTGATTACCAGTCAAAATAAAAGTTTACTTGCTGAAGTCGGTGCCAATTCTAAGACAAAAAGATTTCTTGTGAAGTTGATTGCCAGATCAAGGCAAAATTACTTACGCAAGTTGATTGCAGATTCAAAACTAAGTCACTGCTGAAGTTGATTGCGAATTCAAAGGCAGAATTACTTGCTGAAGTTGATTGCCTGTTCAAAGACAACGATTACTTTCTGAAGCTGAATTGTCAATTCTGAGCTAAGATTACAAAACTGAAGTTGATTGTCAATTTGTAATAAAGATAATAAGTTGAAATCAATTCATCTTTTTCAAAATTAACAACTCAAAAGAATTTATATCAGGGGATGTGTGAAGCCAAATTTTCAACAGAATCAAGTGTGGACAAAATGCAGTCCATTGTGTATCATTGAGTTCGACCACAGAACGTACAGGCGTGCAGAGTCTAATGCTGAACAGCATGTGTGTGAATCAGAACCTGTGTACATGTTTGTTCCTGTGGCAGATCTTGAAGACATGAGATTGATGGAAGAAGTAGGAGAATCAACAAAGTAATCAAAAAGAGGTGAAACCTGGCAGAAAAGCAATTACTGAAGGTTGAGCCAGTAGGCAAACATGCCGCAGTTGATATCAGGTATTGGATTGTGTTGTGAAGTATATCAAGGAACAAAGAGGGTGTCAAAACCGAACAGAAAGAAATCAGAAGATGCAGACGAAACAAGCATTGCATAGGTTTAGGGAATGGCAAGATCATTGAACAACGTATGAGTAAGGAAGAGGAGGAACCATGAGAAAAAAAAAAGAGTAATACAATATCACACAAAAGTCTGTCTTATGTTATCAAACCGAATGAAAAATAAAGAACAAAGCCCAAAAAAGTCGATCAAACATAGAATGAACAGGTCTTGTTTGGGCGGGGTCCAGTACCTCCCTGCTGAACGATCAGCTGTTATGAAACAATTATAAAATGGGACCAAAAAATAATAAATGGAATGCTGAAGTACCTTAACCATGTTTAGATTGCCATAAAATGCTGGACATCATCGTGATTTTATAATTACCGAGGGTATGTCGTCCCCCTGCCTAGCAGGAAGTTTCTTTGGCCGTCTTAGACTATCCTCCGCTTCGCTATATCCACCTCCCGTTTTCTTAAAAGCTAGATCGCCAGTGATTTACATCATGTTCTCCCATCCGTTTTCGATATTGATTTTACTCAGAGGCAAGTGACCAGCCAAAAAATTTTGCGAAATTGAACTGGGGTGGAGGGGGGGTGGGGAGATGCATCATTATTAAAGTTTTCATGATATGAAGAAAGTGTTATAAAAGAATAAGTTAATCAGTTCCTGTAACATAAAACTTTACGAATATACAAAGTGCACAGCTAATTCTTTTTGCCTATTACTTTTATGGTTTCACATTGAGTCCATAACCCAATCACCTGAAAAATTACAACCTAGAACTCCAGTTATAAGCGCAGAACATTCCATAGTGGACTGTATTTTAGTTATTTTTAATAGGAAAAAAGAAGTAAATGAAATAAGCAGTAGCTGAAATAATAGGGGAAAGGAAAATGTGCAATTGTTTCTACATTTATAAATGCCAGAAGACAGTTTACCCATTCCTGTTGGTCAAAAGGGCTCGTCCGCCTGGCCGGTTTTGAACAGTTGATAACGACCGGTAGTTGTTCTCAAACAGTTTCGAGTGTCTATAATATTTTGACCCCTGCACAAACCCGTGCGAGAACCATTTTATTAGTTGAACATTTTGCAATCCTCTGGTAAACCATGCGAAATACTATTAGTAAGTCAATATTCTTAGCCTAAATTCACACCACCGGCATGGCTGCGTTCTGCACCACGTCACATAGTACGCCTGACGCGCGCCTGAAATCTTTACTGTTTTCACGAGAGGTCATACCATTGGCTTGCCCAAGAGGGGTGTTCGAAAACATGAAGTTAAATTGATTGGAACAAAATTGTTGAGGGTACAAATTTTGATTTGTTTTGACTTGTGGGCCGAAGTTTTTTACAGACAGGTATGATTCGGTTCGGGTCAATATCAGTATTCAGGAATCCAGCCAGTCGCAAAAAACACATGCGGTATTCAAAGGAATCTAGCATTTATAAATAATCAAAGAATAAAACTACTAAGTTGTTACGTTTTTTCAGTCAGAGTTACCTGTTTGCTATTGATTCTATGTTCGCCAGACAGGTGCAGGCCAGCTAGACTTGTTCCCTTACCACTTACAATTTTTCCATCTTTTTTTATCCATTTCATCTTTAGTGGAGTCAAGGGAACCATACTACTTGAACATTTTAGTTTTGTGGTTTTCCAGCATTATTGAACACAAGTTCAAACATGTAGTCATAACAATTTTGATCTATTATACTAACCCCCAAAAGGTTCATTTCTAGAAATTACAGCAAAGCCAATAACTGCATTACCCTTCTAAACTAAAGCCTTTGAATTTATGTCATTATTAACATGGTTACAAACTGGTAATATTTACTATTTGCGGCCGATCATAAAATATCTATAAAATAATATTCTTTTCAGCAAGCAAGTAACACCAGGAATGAGGATCAGTTAATTCAATAATAATAAATGATAGGGATTCTTATCTTACCCAAACCCTGACAAAAGGATAAACTATTCTGTTTATGGCAGTCAGAGTTTGACGACGTACCACCAGTTGATTTATGTTAGAAGTCTTGCCATTTCCTAGCAGCATCAGAACCAAACTACTGCTCCGTCCGACCTCAGATGCAGGTGAATTCTGAGCACAGAATCCGCTAGGATGTTTTTATCACAGTCCACACACCAACAAGAGCCAAATGCAACTGCATGGAGCAGAACACCGGGCAACAGTTGGAAAGAGCCTCGACGACTAATTGACAGTTTATTGGTGTACAATGGTGACAGTCGTATTTAGTCTGTGTGTATAATCGGAGACTCACCACGCAAGGCAACCTGACGGAACGGCATGTAAAGCAATGAAGGACAGAAATCAGCAGAGTTTGAACAATTCAAACCCGTGTCTGGAAGCAATGATCGACAATCTGGTAGGCTGATCGTATATATCCTCTAGTACAAACACCATGCAGCTCAGCGCCTCAGCAGCCGTAAGAGCCACAGGATAGACTAACGTCATGGCGACCTAGCGAATCAAATCTAAACACTGGGCAACGTTAGCCACCATTCCATTGGCAACGCTCATTGGCAGGCCTGTTTGGTCGGTACATATGTATGTTTCGGTACCGCATAGTGATAAGATGATTATATGGAGACAACTATCATTAATAATGCAATAACTCAAAGGACAAAGCATTGAAAGAAGGTACAGCCATTAACTACCTGCTCTCTCACTGGTCTAATATCTCCAATAGTACATGTAGCTTCAGTGTTAAATAATGGATTAATCTTGCATTATTAGGTGCATTTTCTGAGTCACTAAGCATTGACAACTTGAATTATAAAGCGGCCTTCATACTCGTTCTCGGTGTTCAGGTATCATGATATAGCCCGTCTGGTACGTTTCAACAATGACGATTTCTAGTAAATCTACATCAGTGACTCCTTCACTGTATTATTTATACATTATATTATTGCACAAGCGTCACATTATATTTACCCCATGCGCAGCAATCATCCATACCAGGACCGGCTTTTGTGAGTATGAAAAGCTCTCCTCTGGTCAATGCAGTCCTCGGCACGCCTAGGAGAGAGCGCCTCATTCAAGCAGTACTTCACTGGATTTTTTTCACTTTTACCCATCATATTTATAACATTAACCAGGGTCCTGATTCGATAAATGTTGCAGTGCCTCAAGTGGGGCAAATTTCTTTAACTCTGAAGATTCCTTCATGAGAGTGCAAAACATAATGACATTGAAAAGTCACTGGTGAGAGTAATTAGAGAGAAACCAAATAAGGATGAAATAAATCAATTTATTAGGACGCCAAAATATTATGATAACAAACTTTTAAGTTTACCGGACAAGGAATTGGGTCAGAAAATCGGATTCCTATGTGTAATTCTGTTCCAGTCAATCTCCAGCACATGAGAAGAGTGCTTCTAATATTACAACCGGCCCGCATTGTCACTACGGAATAAATATAAGATTTGTCTTCCACGCAATCAGCAATGAGCCAGCCCAAATTAAACAAAATCCTCCATCAGCCCGTCGGACACAATGGGTCGGAACCATAATCAGCCGTCGGACACAATTGGTCGGACTATAATCCGACGTCGGACACAATGGGTCGGACATAATCGGCCGTAGGACACAATGGAGTCGGACATAATCGTACGCGTTATACTAAAATCTGTTACGGTTATAATCGACAAACGGACATAATGGTTTTGAACAAACGTGATATCGAAAATATTTTCCAACCACCTCCATATTTTGCCCTCAATGTGCAAAAGCAACCAAAACATTATGACCTTTTGACTTAAATAAAAAGATGTACGCCAGCTGATTGGTCGAGCTTCAGATGCTTCATGATGTTCTATCACGCTTCCTTTCACATACGCAGTTCGCGCGTGTTTTTTCATTTTTTTAAAGATATGTGCGTATGCTTGAAAATTGCACGGAATAATTCAAGCCCCAATGAAAATAGTGAAATGCCACAGTTCAGGAACCAAATAACGTGCAAGCCGACATCACATTGTCTTTATGCCCAATCTTTTCATTTCTTACCTTTTCAATTTTAGGTCGATTTATAACCAATTAATGTTTAAATGTTACAAAACGAATCACATCCGAAAAGGTAATGGTTCCCAAATACTGCAAGTCGATATTAACAAGTGGCATCCTTCCACTTTCCCAGGCAAATAGGATTCAATTTTGAACCAAATTCTTAGCAAGCGTGACCTCAGATCGAAACTAAAAACATGGAATTGACCATTGGCTATATATATGATTCAGCATTTTTAAAACAGACGTTCTTTATTTTCAAAAGAAGCTGTATGAAGTGCTCTATGTTAATTATCGCGTAAGTTCTAACCTGAATTAATTACATAAATAATGAAACGCTGGTACACGGATATTGATGAAAATCTGCAATAGTCTTCATTTTGCAATAATTTAGGTTGAAAAATGAAAATCCTGCTAGTGTTTCGAATGTAAATCGTAGCGTACACTATCCTCCACCTACTAGACAGCAATGTTTCTTTCAGTTTATTTTAAGAATCGTTTGTACCTACAATCAATTGG